>JBBBDQ010001420.1:680000-1135000 GCA_037127315.1 Ascarosepion bandense
AGCTCGACTGCAGTCGCTATCTCGCCGGTGTGATGTGGCTCTTCTATAAATACTTACACGGCTTCTGCTCCGATGAAATTAGATCACTGGTGCTCACTAGGCACGAATTTACACGAGCTACTAGATTAGCAACTAGGTCGCACCCTTTTACAGTGAAACCGATAAAATGTAACCGCAATTTCTATTCTGACAGCTTATTTTCACGGCACTTCCCGCATGTGGAATTCCCTTCCATATACTTGCTTCCCCGACAGCCACAATCTCCATTAATTTAAATGTAAGGTCAATAGACATCTCCAATCTCACTAACTCGCATCCATTCTCACAAGCTCTTTTTTTCATCTACTCCACTCACATCCTGGGTATCCTCATCCGTCTATTACTCTCCTCCTGACATTTCCTATAACTAACCCCTCTTTCTCATCACTTTACCCTATGTAACCCCCTGCCCAACAGTGGCAGTAGAATGCCTTGCTTGGGGTGAGATGATTAAAAAACAAATATAAATAAAGAAAAGAAAAATCTAACACTTACTAATAACAATAACGAATACGACAACAATATGTTTATCGTGTTCGGAATATAAAATACTAGCAGTATAGCCCGGCGTTGCTCGGGTGTAATGAAAGCTTTAAAATTAATCCATGGTCCTGGAGCTCAGACTCTTTGGACGTTGGCACGAAAGACTAAAAAGCAATAGTTGTTTCCAGTTAAAGCGAAACCGTAGACTGAAAGAAAAATGAATGGATGTAAGTCAAATATTGATTTCCTGGTATCAATATCAAATAAGTCTTTTTCATCGTAAACTGAATTTTAAGGCTAAATAAGTCCTCTGAGTAAATGGTATCATGGCTGAGACTAAGAACTACAATTATACCTACTTAGAGTCAAACCCGAAGCAAAAACTAAAATAAAAGGGCTGAAAAAATACAGACAGATAAACAGACACACACACAAACATCTTGCCTTTTATATATATATTATCGATTTTCTGCACTATTGTAAGAACTGCAACCTTGAAACTTCTGAATATCGTTTCTTATGTCTTTGTCTATGAGTGTATCAAATTTGATTAAAATCGGATCACTCCTTCTATAACCCGATTTTTTCGATTATTGATTTTCGATATTTATCGGGGGTACCTCGACACAAAACCTAGCTAAGAACACTCGCAGACGCTTATAGTACAACTGTGTAAATTTTCAAGAAAATCGGTTCAGCCGTTTCGGAGTCTATAGTTAACGGACACACACATACACATACACACAGACACACACACACATACACACACAAAGTTCTATTTATAAATAAGTTTAGATACAAATAACTTTACGCACATACATAAGCACTATGCATATTCAATTACACTTTAAATAAAATTCATCTGTGATAATATAATTATTAACCAGTTATTGGTCAGAGTCAAATTAGACCAATAAAGATTTGTATCAAAACAATGTTCAATATATATTTATAATAAAAATATATAAAAATATAAAAAAATATAAAAATATAAAAAATATAAAATAAAAATATAAAAAATATATATAAAAATATAACAAGTAGAACTTTTAAATATGCTTTCGAAAAAGCGTGGAATGATCAGATTTTATCTACCCTGTTGCTTCACTAGAGCAAGTTTTGACACAAGATCCGTTTTTTTATGTAGGGAACCCAAGTGCCGACTCTCGGGCCACTGGTCAACGATTACTCAAGTACAAAGCTTGTCTCAGCTTGTCTTAAACGATCCCAGGGACTCACCAAAAGGCAGCTCAGAGCGTTGCATGATCAGTTAATATAAAACGCCTGAAAGGTTGAAACCAAGGTAGCGTAGCCGCTTAATCTTTCGAATTAAAATACAAGGTAACCTGCCGTATGCGACCACATTTGTTAGCAACCACCTGTTGTTAACGGCCTTTTTCTTTGCACGGACAATTTGCTAATGTTAATTGACCCTTAGTGAGCGACCACCTCCAGAAAGCGACCAGCGACTAACATCAACGGGTGAAAATCATTGATCAAGCGACCGCTTAAAAAAAAAATCCATTTTGGTCGTACACTGCGAACTTCTAAATTAGGAGAAACTAAATGAGCAATCTATTTAATTTTGATTTGATCTAAGACAGGAACACTTCCTCATTGTTTTGTTATTGTAGTGTTGTATCAAATATCTTGTTGAAATGTACATCGGCTGTTTTGTACAACATGTATTGCATTTGAGATGTTCAAGGGGTTTATCGCAGTCTCTGTACTGACTTGGATAAATTCAGGAATTGGGAAAATCACAACTATGTCCCTTTCTCAAATGTCTATCTCTTTCGTTCCTTTATTTTTTTTTGTATCTATCTACTCTATTTCTATCTGGGTATATCTATCGCTATCTCTCTGTTTATCTACCTCCACCCACGCTGTCAGTTTTTTGTATGTTTTTTTCCATGTATTATCGCAGATTCTCTTTTGCTATCACTCACTTCTAAGAAAAAAACTGAAACCGTATACTTTTTTAAGTCCACTTAAATATTTTTGTGAATAAATATTTTAGTCTCTTGTTGACCGTTGTGAATACGTTTTTTCAAATTTTAAAATGAATTATGCTGAATAGATTTCTTTAAATTTAGGCCATTTTCTTATGTTCTCATTTATTTATTACCAGATGACATGGTAAAATTCTAATATGTACATTCTGGTGAGTGGAATATACGTTACTGGCGAATATAGGTCATGACTAGAAGACTTTAGTTGGCGACCACCTGCCGTATGCGACCAGTCTAGGATGGTTGTAGGGGTGGTCGCATACGACAGGTTCCACCATATATATATATATATATATATATATATATATATATATATAATGTATGTGTGTGTGCTTCTGTGGGATTTATATGTTCTTAAACATTTCTACATCATTGGTAGATACTTTTTCAATGTTGTACTTAAAATCGAATTTTCTGCCAATTTAGACTTAACAAATAAATAGTCATACTTTGCAGTGCCTCGTGCTTATAAAATCTGAAAGAAAAAATCCGTCATTTTCGCATTTCACGAGTAACCTAATATATTTATTTCTGTTTGCCGTGGATTCTGTTAGCTCAGCTCTTGTGATATATCAGATTACCCAAGGATCCGGTTATACCAACGTTTTTACAAGATCCGTCACTGAAGTAACATTGACAATGACGTGCCTTCTCGTACTTCAGCTTACATTACACGAATTTGCATAAATTCCTGTGTGTGTTTCTAGACTGTATATTAGTGTCCGATACAAAAGTGAAGATGATTGGGCAAAATGGAATATTTATTAACGACGCGTGTCGCTATAGAGCGTATGCTCACTTTCGCTTCATCTGATTAATAATGAAAGATAGACAAAACTGGGTGCGAGGAAAATGACTTGAGATAAGCTATGGTAATTTATTTTGATTTCTGATACCCATTTATCCTCGAAAATCCCAAGGCATTTTCTTCCATACATTTCATTTTTTTTTTTTTTTTGCTTTCTGAGGCAAGTCCTACTAAGTAGCTGGTGGTTTGAATTCAGAGTTTTTTCTTCTAGACTGGTTGCCAACCAAGACTATAAGGCTAATTACGCGTAAGGGAGGACATGTTTTTATACGTTTCACAGAATTTCCCAAAGGTATTAGCACGTATGTCAATGGAATGAACTCGACTGGAATTCGAACAAGTGTCATCGATTTCTCAGTCCAAGCTGCTATCCATTATTCTCCATATTGGCTCGTATATTTGCATCTCAGTGTCATATTAATAATAATAATAAATAATAATAAAATAATGAGTATTTAATAATAAATAATAAAAATTAATAGTAATTAAATGATGAATATTTAATAAAAAATAATTGTAATAACTAATAATTAAATGATAAATATTTAATAATAAATAATAATTAAATAATAAGTATTTGATAATAAATAATAAAAATTAATAGTAATAAATAGTAATTAAATAATGAATATATAATAATAATAAAAGTTAATAGTAAAAATAATAAAAAATGAATATTTAATAATAATTATTAAAAATTAATGTAATAATAATAATTAAATAGTTAATATTTAATAATAAAATTAATAGTAATAAATAACAATTAAATAATGAATACTTAATAATAAACAATTAAACTTAATAGTAATAAATAATAATTAAATAATGAATATTTAATAATAAATAATAAAAATTATTAATAATAAATAATAAGAATTATTAATAATAAATAATAATTAAATAATGAATATTTAATAATAAATAATAAAAATTATTAATAATAAAAATTATTAATAATAAATAATAATTAAATAATGAATATTTCATAATAAATGATAAAAGTTAATAGTGATAAAATAATAATAATTAAATGATAAATAATGATAAATAATAATTAAATAATAAGTATTTAATAATGAATAATAAAATTAATAGTAATAAATAATAATTAAATAATGAATATTTAAAAATGAGATAATTCATCAAGTTTTTATTAGACCTCAACAGAATGCAGAAAGCACTGGAAAGCCCGTTTTGTCCTATATTTGGGACTCATCAGAACTACCAGGAATTGAAACCCAGACAGTTGTGCTATTAGTGGCTCTGGGCCGGTCTGCCAAGTCAGTATCAACCACGTTACAGATCCTCCTTTGTATTTTGTCAAGAAGCCCAAGGAGAGCAGCAGGGGCACCCGAGTATTGAAAGAAGAAGTATGAATGCAGGTGAGTATTGAAATAAGAAGATAGAAAATGTAAACGTAACCCATTTAGGAGTCAGATAATAACATGACTGATAAAATTAGTCGGCTACTTTCTCGGCATTTTAAACAAAGTTTTGTATATATAAATTCTACTCGAGGTATTGAATGAATTTGAGACCCAATGTGTGTGTGTGTTGGCTGGTTGTTTTTGTTTAGCGGCATATAAACCTCTCTAGATTATTTACTGCCGAAATCTATTTTGTACGAAATTTTATTTTCACTGTTTTAGATAATAATTGTTTTTGGGGTTACAAGTATTACTAATTAACCCGTAGCTAGGGAGAGGAGACGTGAATTCATAACTTTCACAAGGATATATGAGCGTAAGTGAATATAATGAACAAAACCGAAATTGGAACTCTACTCTCTGATTAACAATTCCTTCAGTCAGCCAGTTAAGTGCCATAAGTGATAAACACTTGGGCAATCATGTCTTGAAAGAGACATGACTGACTGGGCAGAAGATTTTCCCGCAGAAAGTTGCCATTGCTTTCTGTGGTAGACTGGTTGCCAGCCAAGGCTATAGAATCCAATCTGTCATATTATTTGAATTATAGCTAGAGGGGGAAGAGATATATGATATTATTAAGTAGTAATTAGTGGGGGATCAGTTTAGTACTTCATAACAATATAAAACTGATCCCCTACTTTATGCCCAGTAGAAGCCTTAATCATGTTTTCAGCTATTATATTCAGTCAGCCAGTTAAGGGTCATATGTGATACACACTTGGGCGATCATGTCTTGAAAGAGACATGACTGACTGGGCAGAAGATTTTCCCGCAGTAGGTTGCCATTTCTTTCTGCTGTAGACTGGTTTCTTATCAAGACTATTGAACCCAATCCATCCTGTTATTTAACCCATAGCTGAAGAGAGAATAGACGGATTAACAATTTTTACAAGGGTATTTGCACATAAGTGAATGCAATGAATTCAACTGGAATTCGAACTCACACCATTTGAATACCTAAGCTTGCAAGAGCTGGTATTCCCAAGTGTCCAGCCATTTAGGTACTGACCGTATTGGTGTGTGTGTGTGTGTGTGTGTGTGTGTGTGTGTGTGTGTGTGTGTGTGTGTGTGCATCGTGTTAGACGATTTGTTTTAAACGCAGTATAAATTTTGTACGGACAGAAGAAAGAAGTCACAAATCTGAAGTTCCAGGAGTGTGTCCGATGAAGTAGGTAAGAGAGACTGAAGTCAAATGGGTTCACGGAAAGGCCACGGGTTCAGCGCATTGGCAAAATGAAACCAATCCTGACAGTACACAGACGTTAGCACCGGAAGTGATGTGTATGCGATTAAAAGCTCAGCCGAACATCCGGTCTTCAGAAGCAAAAATAGAGGCATGACGGGAGGTCAGAAAGTGCAATTAAATAAAATAAAAAATAGACGAGAACGTTCATCACAAATATTCTACACATACTGCCAAATCAGTCAGTCAGTTAAGTGCCATATGTGGTACACGCTTGGGCGATCATGTCTCGAAAGAGACATGACTGACTAGACAGAAGATTTTCCCTCAGTAGGTTGCCATTACTTACTGCGGTAGACTGGTTCCCAGCCAACGATATAAAACCCAATCTGTTTTGTTATTTGACCCATAGATGGATGAGTGCCTTTTCCAAGGGTATTTGCGCGTAAGTGAATGCAACGAATTCAACTGGGATTCGAACTCGGAGAGCTGATTTCGATCAGCTGTGATACAGCGAAACAGATCGATCTGCAGATGACTACGATCTCACACTCTGATTGAGCACTCTGGAAGAACGGTAGATATTGAAAAAAACTGTATCTACTCTAGCATCTACGCATCGTTCATTCAGTAATGAATTAGAACACTCTAACTACTGGCGTATGTTTAGATGGTATATTACACGCTAAAAGCGCCCATAGCTCAGAGGTAGAATCGCCGACTGACGTCAATTCGGTCAGGTTTCAATCCTGGGTAAAAGTAATCGGATGTCTAACCCCGGATGTGCGTTGTGGTTCAGTGGATATCGACTCGGAACAAGAAATCGGAAAGCAGAGTTCGAATTCCAGTTAAATTCGTTGCAGTCATATACGCGCAAATACCCTTGGGAAAGGTATTAATTCGTCTCTTCCCTCTAGCTATGGGTCCAATGACAGGACAGATTGGGTTCTATAGCTTTGGTTGACAACCAGTCTACCGCAGAAAACAATGGCGACCTACTGAGGTATAATCTTCTGCCCAGTCAGTCATGTCTATTTCTAGACATGATCGCCCAAGCGTGTATCACGTGTGGCACTTAACTGACTGACTGAACCGTACTGATGAGCGGTGATACAGCGAAACAGATCTGTATGCGAATGATTATTTATTATAAATTATAGTTTAGAACATGTACAAATTATCATCTACTACAAAGTTTACAGTTTTTTCAACATTGAAAGGACAATGTCTCATCAGGTAGTGCGAAAAGAAAATGGAAATTCTTTATTCATGTTGGCGAATTGTGTGTGAGAGGTAGGTGGGGTGGGAACTGGGAAATAAGAGTTGTAAGTTGTCAGTTAGAATTTGAACGAAGAGGTAGAAGATAGTGCAGAAAATCGATAATATATATATATATATACATATATATATATATATAAAATGTTGGTGTGTGTGTCTGTTTATCTGCCTGTATGTCTTTTTTTTTCAGCCCTTTTATTTTAGTTTTTGCTTCGGGTTTGGCTCTAAGTAGGTATAATTGTAGTTCTTAGTCTTAGCCATGATACCATTTACTCAGAGGACTTATTTAGCCTTCAAAATTCAGTTTACGACGAAAAAAACTTATTTGATGTCGATACCAGGAAATCAAAATCTGACTTACATCCATTCATTTTTCTTTCAGTCTACGGTTTTGTTTTAACTGGAAACAACTATTGCTTTTTAGTCTTCCGTGCCAACGTCCAAAGAGTCTGAGCTCCAGGACCATGGATTAGTTTTAAAGCTTTCACACCCGAGCAACGCCGGGCTATACTGCTAGTAATAACTATAAAGAGATGATTAATGGTATGTTCCTTTACAGCTTTTATGGTCATTCCTTTCGGTTTAACAAAAGGAAAAAAAATAAGGAAATGTATATGGGGTGGGGGAAGTAGGAGAAAAGGTAATAAGAATTGCTATTTGGTAAACATATCTTTATGACTGAAGTATACAACTACAAATATTTTTGTATTTAAATTTTGATTTTTATAATTGATATATTTTTTACATTTAACTTTAATTTAAAATTTAGGAGACCTTTTTCATATAAAACTTTAATTAGATCACAGTTTGTAGCATAAAATAAAGGTAAAATCTGTTGTTAATACTATAAGGGTTTATCGTTTCTAGAGATCTTAACTTTAGCTTTTGTAATTTTAGCAAGATTTTAAGGTTAGTCCTTTAATGCGTTTGCAGTTTACTGTGGTTTCATGCCTCTGGTTTAATAATATGTTAATCCTCATGTATTTAATGATTTTTATTTTTTATTGAAAACAAAGGAAACATGGTTGCTTTACCAATTCTGGCCTGTTTGAGGATTTTCCATTTTTCATAGCTCTATTTTATATTAAGCACTGTTTGAAATGTTGTGAACGTTGTTCATTTTTTCATCGTTTCTTATTCAATTAGTGCTATTGACGTCTAAATTATGCAAAAATGCTACTGATATCTCGTTTTAACAGATATATTTATCTAAATTACACACACACACACACACACACACACACACACACATATATATATATATATATATATATATATATATATATACGATAATGCAAATATTACTGGTCCACGATGCTAACTGGGTTTCAATCGTTAGTTATTGTCAGATAACACGTAGAAAAGACAGCAAAATTTCATATCCTGACGATACCTAATGGTAGAATCCTGGGTAGCGTAGTAGACTAGTAATTTTTGCTTATCGCATGTACATAGCTCTACATTTTCTTTATCGATTTTTGCAATGACCACTTTTTAATGGTTTTACCTGTTCTCTGCCACCTTTCTTTCTTCTTGAATATATATATATATATATATATATATATATATATATATATATAAGAAAAATTCAGGCAGATACGTTATTTCATTGTAAATCGGAAGTATAGGCCTATTTCAGGCGAACCTTTATCAGCTTCCGTCTTTATTGTACAAAAGATTTTACACGAATTCGTGTAAAATCTTTTGTATAAAAAGAGGGAATTTTTCTTGTATTTGCTATATATGTATTTATATACATATATATTTAGAGCTCTCTTAGAGAGTTATCCTACCACTGTATGTACAGGATACTCCTTTGGATTCTTCTATACCCACGCTGCATGCTGATGTACATATATATATATATATATGTGTGTGTGTGTGTGTATGTGTGTGTGTGTGTGTGTGTGTATGTTGCGTAGAAAGCTGAATTAGCATGCGGGGTTCAAATTCTGGCAGTTTCTTTTGTTGACTTCTAAGTAGTCTTAGAAAAGCCACGAATACATTTTTCTCTAGCCAGAGAATAAATAAACTCACTTCGGACTAATATTAATTTTAGTTTTTCTTCTCCGGGACAGGTTGCCAACCAAGGCTAGACATCCAACTCTACCTTATTATTTGAAACGGAACAGATGGATTCATACCTTTTCCGGTAACATTTTTCCAAAATGAACGCAAAGGCATCAATCTTAATTTGAATCCAAATGTCTGTGTTAATATCTGCTACGGTACACGTACTTGAATAATACATATTATACTGTCAGTTACATATGTTTTAATTCCTGACCGCTGACAATCCCTTTCTTATTATTAGTAATGAACTTTCGAGGTAGACCCATTTATACAATGTTTGAGAAGTTAAAATAATTTAGTTACACTTTTGTTTGTTAGTGAATAGCAGGACAACTTGAAAATCCCGATTGATGTCCTTGGTCCGCACAGAACAATGAAACCAATCTGATCTGATTCCATTGACAATGGCAATCGATTATTTCATTCAAATCACCATGTCAGTTACTCGAAAGGCTCGGTTGCTCGGGGAATCAGACTCTATTGGATTTGTTGTATGTGACAGCATTGAAAACAGTTCAGAAAAGCCGACCAACCGGCCACATTTAACCAGCGTCTCTTGTCACTGGGACTCATTAAATTAACCAACCAATTATGTTCGATCCTTAGTAAAATGGTGGGAGTGATGACAGCTAGGAAAAAAGAAAAAAAAAAAAGAAATATACACTCGCGTCCCAAATGATGAAACAAAATGAAACTCAAAAAATAAAATAAAAATATACCCAGGAAGTATGCCTATGCGAAAATGTGTCCTGAAATGCCCACAGAAAAACAATGAATCACCAAAAAGATAATATGTTATAAAAAATAACTTTTCAGTTCGTTGAATATTATTTCCAGATATTATTTCTGTAATTATAATTTTTATAGTAATACGCAACAATGTATTTGAAATACAATAATCATCGTCTTGCGGCCATTAGCCGAGATAGAACTCACTTCACCTCTCCAGTATTCCCTGTGCATTTGGAACCCTGGCGCAGTTTGCAGCGAAATTCTTGTCAAATAGCTGAATACTTGATGTTTCGCCAGGGGCTACCAAGGGTGTTTTTATTGTGACACCAACACTAGATGGGTTGCCTGTTATTCAACCCATAATTGGAGGGAAGTGACGGATTAATACCTTTACCAAGGGTACCAGTGCTGAAGTGAATGCAGGGTACTCAACTGGAATTCGAACTCGGCTCACCGATTTCTCTTTCCAAGCCGATATCCACTGCACCACAACGCACATCCGTCACTGACGGACAACAATCATAGGCGTCACAATAAGTAGAAAATTCCATGTTCACATAGGCATTGTACGAATGCAGTTAAAATAATTTTGCTATTGATATATTTATTAAATGATAGTATTATATGAATAGATTGTAAATAATTTCACTATAGAATGCATTGAAAATGATTTTATTATAGGAACGCATTGGAAATTATTTTATTATAGGAATGCATTGGAAATTATTTTAGAATAAAATGCATTGAAAATGATTTTATTATAGGAATGCATTGGAAATTATTTTAGAATAAAATGCATTGAAAATGATTTTATTATAGGAATGCATTAGAAAAAGTTTTACAATAAGAATGCATTGGAAATAATTCTACTAAAGAAATGCCTTGGAAAGGATTTTATTGAAAGAAAGCATTGGAAATTATTTCATTATAGGAATGAATTGGAAAGGATTTTATTACAGGAATGCATTGGAAATTGTTTTATTATAAGAATGTATTGAAAATTATTTTATAGGAATGTATTGGGAATTATTTACAATAAAAATGCATTGGAAATGATTTTATCATGGGAACACATTAGAAAGAATTGGAATGAATTTTACAATAAGAATGTCTTGGAAATAATTCAACTATAGGAATGCATTGGAAATGATTTTATCATGGGAACACATTAGAAAGAATTGGAATGAATTTTACAATAAGAATGTCTTGGAAATAATTCAACTATAGGAATGCATTGGAAATGATTTTATCATGGGAACACATTAGAAAGAATTGGAATGAATTTTACAATAAGAATGTCTTGGAAATAATTCAACTATAGGAATGCATTGAAAATGATTTTATTTCATTAATTCATTGAAAATTTTTTAGAATAAGAATGCATTGGAAATGATTTTATTTTAGAATGCATTGTAATTGGAGTAGATAGATCTATCTATCGCCCGGTTCACACTCCACCCACGTCTATTGAACAGGTTAAGAGGCTCATCCCTTGTTTCCTTGTTTAGGATGTGGTTTCCGGCTTTCTTTTTTCCAATCTTTTCACTATTACGTAGCCCCCTGCACATCAGTGGCGTTACCGCCTTGCTCGGGGTGATACGATTAAAAACAAAAAATAAAATAAAAAAGGAATTTTATTATAGGAATCCATTGAAAATGATTTTATTGTAGGCATTCATTTGAAATTATTTTATTTCATGAATTCATTGAAATTTTTTTTAGAATAAGAATGCATTGAAAATGTTTTTACTAAAAGAAAGCATTGAAAATGTTTTTACTAAAAGAAAGCATTGAAAATGTTTTTACTAAAAGAAAGCATTGAAAATGTTTTTACTAAAAGAAAGCATTGTAAACGATTTCACTATAGGAAAGCGCTGTGAATTATTTGACTATAGAAATGCACTGGGAATTAATTTACAACAGGAATTCATTGGAAATTAGTTTACAGCAGGAATGCATTGGAAATTATTTTATCATAGGAATGCATTGCTTTAAAAACCAACTCTGAATTTCAAAAGGTGCTTTTAGCTTTGACGATGTGCATACTACAACTAAATGTAGTGCGGGTTGTAGACTTAATGTCATTCCAGGACACTCCACCCCACCCCACCAAATAACACCCCTTTCAGTCAGTTAAGCGCCATACGTGATAGACGCTTGGGCGATCATGTCTCGAAAGAGACATGACTGACTGGGCAGAAGATTATCCCGGAGTAGGTTGCCATTATTTTCTGCAGTAGACTGGTTGTCAGCCAAGGCTATAGAACCCAGTCTGTCCTGACATTTAACTCATAACTGGAGGGAAGAGACGGATTAATACCTTTTCCAAGGGTATTTGTGCGTATGTGAATGCAAATTTCACATAAATTGTTAGGACCAGAAGAAAACTCTGGTGACTTAGATATTCCAAAAGGAAATATTAATGAAACTTTTTTACTAACATTCATTTTATGCAAAACCTAAGAGCCTTTCAAGACAGAAGGTTACGAAAAGCTGTTGATTGAGTAGCAGATAGTGCATGGTTTATGGGGATACGTGGGAAAATGTACGATTAACCCATGATTTCGTGATCGAAGAAGCATCCTATTGGGAGTCAGTTCCACAAAGTAGCTGCTCATGGGAAGAAGCTCTTCTAGTGAAACTTACATCTCATCAATGGAATAACAAGGGAATAATTGCGGTTTGCTACGATATGCGTGGAATGATGGTTTTAGCCATGAAGGTTAGAACTGTTAGCGCCAAGGAACACAGTTTGTCGGAACACTTTCTATAGAAATAGCGATAGAATAGCTGAAGGCTTTCAACATTTCGTCAGTGAGAAAAGGGTTTAAAGTTTGAAAATAGTTAATTACCCACAGGGCCGTGTCAGATATGGCAGCAGTACTCCATTTTCGGCCTGATCTGGCTCTTGCAAAGGTAGATCAAAACAGCAGGTGTCAAGTAATTACTGAAGAGGTTCAGGGTTCAAGTTTGAATGAACCAACCATTTTTCTTCAGCCACTATAGCAATAGATCGTATAAATGAGTTTCGCTTAAGGTCTGTGGTGTGCGTAAGCACGAATAGGCGGTTAAGGAAAGAAACCACTTTGAGAGAACTTCCGTTCATTGCAATTAACGAATGTACTGGGTCTGCTTTGGTGATTATAGAATGTTCAGTCAGTTAGTCAGTCAGTCAGTTAAGTTACGCGCTTTGAGCGATCATGTCTCGAAAGAGACATGACTGACTGGGTAGAAGATTATCCCGCAGTAGGTTGCCATTGCTTTCTGCCGTAAACTGGTTGCCAGCCAAGGCTATAGAACCCAATCTGTTTTAATATTTAACCAATAACTGGAGAGAAGAAAATGATTAATACCTTTCCCAAGGGTATTTGTGCGCAAGTGAAAGCAAGGAATTCAACTGGAATTCGAGCCCGGCACCCCGATTTGTCGTTCCGAATCGATAGCCACTGCACAACAACGCACATAATAGGACAAATTGTGTTTATTTATAAGAAAACATTCGGTAATCAATTACCAAACAGCCAGCGTTTCTAGGGGTAAGTTTTTTTGTCACTGTTCTAGAATCCCGTGTTTTAACTGTTATCCTCATTCGAACAGAAATTTTAGCATTAACCATTTATTTATAAGAAAGCATTCAGCATTCAATGACCAAACAGCAAGTGCTTCTTTGATGTTGGTTATGCAAATGATTTAAATTTAAATACAAAAACCTTCGGTTTGCTCTTTATGTATGTGGGAAGATTATAAAATTTATATGTCTAAAATTGACATGCAAATTTTATATTTTCCCACATGCATAAAAAGCAAACCGAAGGTTTTTGTATTTAAATGTAAATCATTTGTATAACCAACATCAAACATTGCCTGATGAAGAGAATCCATCTCGAAACATAGAAATTTTCGTGTCGTAATGTACAATTAGTTCATAACTATATGATTATATATATACTAGCAGTATATCCCGGCGTTGCTCGGGTGTTATGAAAGCTTTAAAACTAATCCATGGTTCTGGAGCTCAGACTCAGCCTAAAGAATATTTGTGTGAAGTTTGGTGAGAATCGGATAAAAATTGTGGATTTGTGTAAAGGACATAGAGACAGATAAGCACACACACACACACACACACACACACACACACACACACACACACACACACACACATCTTGCTTTTATATATATATATATTATCGATTTTCTGCACTATTGTAAGAACTGCAACTTTGAAACTTCTGAGTATCGTTTCTTATGTCTTTGTCTATGAGTGTATCAAATTTGATTAAAATCGGACCACTCCTTCTATAACCCGATTTTTTCGATTATCGACTTTCGATATTTATCTGGGGTACCTCGACACAAAACCTAGCTAAGAACACTCGCAGACACTTACAGTACAACTGCGTAAATTTTCAAGAAAATCAGTTCAGCCGTTTCGGAGTCTATAGGTAACAGGGAGACAGATACAGACACACACACAGACAAAGTTCCATTTATAAATAAGTTTATATATATATATATATATATATATATGGTGGAACGTCTACTTCCGAAATTAATCCGTTCTGGAAGTCCTTTCCTAACGTGAAAATTTCGTACGTAGAGACGCTTTTTACCCTATAAATGCCCTAATCGGTTTCAAGCCTCCAAAAATTCGGGCATAAATTTTTTATAAATTATAAAAATGCATCAAAACCTGTAACAAGTCCATGTTAGAATCAGATTACTGCACAATAAACATAAAAATTAGAGTTGTACATAATGTAAAGAATAAAGAACAAAGAATAGATTGAAGAATAAAAGATCCATTTACTTTTGGGGTTGGGCGACGATGCGAAGACAACGGTGAGTGGGGTGAGTGAGAGAAGAGAAGGCAATGCGGTGGACTCTGGGAGCTGCGTGTAGCAGCGCGTATTCTTAAGATTTCGACTTTTGTATCCTGAAATTTCTTTCGTAACAAGAGGCAATATTTTCCAGAAGAGGCGTTTCGTAACCTGAAAATTTCGTATGTATAGCCTTTCGTAAGTAGATGTTCCATTATATATATATATATATATATATATATATATGTCCAGTCCGTAAACGGTGAGGATAATCCAACAAGATTAACTTAATATTAAGTGTTATATCTATATAGCGAGTTCAGTGGATGTTATCCAGAGCCGATATATATATATATATATATATATATATATATATATATATATATATATATATATATCGGAGAAAATTATATATATAACTGATTATATTATGGCTGAAATAATTAGTCAGAAGCGTTCTGTTGTTAATGCCTCAAACATCTTAGCAAAATCAATCAAATTTCTAATTTCTGAGTATTAAGTTAGAAACATTTGCTGATTTTCTTCGGATATTTAATCAAAAATAGCACTTGTCCTCGTCCAGTTTTGGATTGATTTGTTCATTTTATAGATCTAAGGACATCCATTTATCTCCCAGCGGAAACACTCTCTCACTACTAAGGTCACTTGAGGTCAGTAAAAGCTCGGAAGGCGCGCGCGTGCGCGTGTATGTTTAGTCAGTATCTTTATTCAAACATGTTTCACTGAATAATATAGCAATATTATGTCTATTTATTTTAATATTTTCCATTAACATCACCGTGAGGTTGTTGGATGATGAGAAATTGAGAAATAAGTGACACTCGAAATCGTATGGAACGAAGTAAAAACAAGAGACACAGAAAAGCTTTCAAATTTAAGACGTTTAAAAGAAAAACAGATCACGTGCTGCTTTCCAAATATCTGAGTAGTAGGTCAAGCGTAGAAACAAACTACCATCACCACCACCACCAACAACAACAACGACAAGTAGAGCTTGAACTTTCACTTATCATGACGGATGGGTGTTCTTGAGAGACGGCTCCCTGCTTTGAACATATTTTTGGCCTCATCCTCTCCCTATACCCTGAAGTGGAACTCATATACCCGACCTACTGCTAAAGATGACTGGAAAATGGTTGTTTCGTTACATCGCCCCAGTAAGTGTCCAACTCCCCTTGTTATACTCTATTTGCCTGATTTGACCTGAAATGAAGCATTGGTATCATGTTGTCATATCGGCTTCTGCTCCGATGAACTTAGCTCACTGGTACCCCCTATATATGAATTTACTCGAGCTACAAGATTAGCAACTAGGTCCCACCCTTTTACTGTAAAACCAATAAAATGTAAACGCAAATTCTACCCCAACAGCCTTTTTTCTAGCACTTCCTGCCCGTATAATTCCCTTCCGTTTACTTGCTTCCCCGACATCTACAATCTCTAAGAATTTAAATCTAAAGTCAATAGTCATCTCCTATCTCACTAACCTGCATTCTCCCTCTCTCATGCTCCTTTCTCCATCCACTCCACTCTCATCAGTATTGTCATCCTTCTCTTACCCACTTCCTGACACCCCCTATAACCTGCCACCCTTTCTCATAACTTTCCACCTATGTAACCCCCTGCAAAATTGGCAGTAAAATGCCTTGCTTGGGGCGATATGATTATAAAAAATGAATATATATATATCTGGGCCGGAGCTGTCCATTTTCTACTTGTTTATCTTAGTAGAGTCTAAAAGTGTCTATGCGGACTTGTGAGTGATGAGTTATTTACCAGCCTACAAACTCTTTCCCACAGAAGAAACGTCGCGAGCCTCTGGGGTACTCTATCCCTATTTTCGTGGCATGTGATCTGACGAGCTAGATTCCTCAATCACACTACCTCTGACCTTTACAACTCAAACCGCCATGCCACATTCACAAGTACGAATCTTTGTCATTCTTCTCATATTCCATTTGTAATAAGGAAGTTCCACTCTAACAGCTTCCTTCTAATAACTGCTACTCAGTGGAACAGGCTCCATGCAAGATTTTTTTCTAATCACAACAATTGTGACTTGCTGCACATGTCTAGCTTGATCATCATCTTTCTTGTATAATCACAAGAATTTCCCTTTCTGCCTTTTCTTACGCTCATACAACACCCTATAGCAATACACTACCTTGAATGGCTCTTGGGTCTTATATTTGGTAAACATTACTATAAAATACACCTCTACTGATGAAAGAATATATGTAGTGTTTAAGGTTTCAAAAATAGCTACTTTAGTGCCTAGCAGTATAAAACCGTTCTGTAATTAATTCGTTTTTTATGGCTTATCTACCCTTTGAAGCTTATTTAAAGCCATTAAATATTATTAAATTGCAAGAATTTTTGGGGAGAAAATAATAATTTAGTGATACAGGTCTTACTAATTAACCTTTACCTGGGGGAGTGAATTCATACCATTCCCAAAGTTATTTACGCGTAAGTGAAAATAATGAACCCTTCTGGAATTGGAACTTCGCCCCCCCCCCCGATTAACAATTCAGAGTTATTATTCATTACATAACTCGCTCAGCCAAGCTTACTGCACCCGGTATTCCAAACATCTATCTACCCAATGACCAGGCTTGACGTTGCTTAACTTCGGTGATCGTAAAGGGACTGATGTTTCAGATTGAGATATTTTCGTTTTCATTTCTGAGATCGGTTGCAATAAGACGAGTGTCCTCATCTTTCTTGTGTTCATCACGAAGTTTAAGTTGCTAAACTCTCGTGTCTTTTTTGTCTCAGAATTTTTGAGCTCCTGTTATTCATCTTGAGATTCATAACAAAATCCACAGAAGTATCTGCAATTTAATAGACCCTGACCAGTCATCGACTTCAGTCACTTTCTCACAGACGTGACGTGGCTTCCCTTTGTCTTTTCTTCAAATATTTTATTGGCAACTAGTCTGACGATATATTTTTCCTTGGTACCCCAAATACATGAATTTAAGCGTGCTACCAGATTGGAATTTAGGTCCCACCGTTTTATTGTTGAAATAGCTAAATGCAACCACCACTTCTACTCTAACAGTTGCTTCCATCCGTTTAATTGTTTCCCTAATAACGACATTCTTTAAAAATTTAGATCAATCACCATCTTCTATCTTTTTCAGCCCCATTCACCTTCCGTATTTCTGTTCTTGAGCATGACTGTAAACTGCATCCGGCAGCAAGGCCCCTGATTTGGAGGTTGTGAGGAGCATGGAACCACCTCATAATTGCTGTTGTTCCCAGGTCCACCTTCTCCTGTACCTTGTTTCCTCTCTCATTTTAACTACCTGGGCATGACGATAAACTACATCTGGCAGCAGGGGATCTGATTTGGAGGTTGTGAGGAGCATGGAACCAACT
The DNA here is from genome assembly GCA_037127315.1 of Ascarosepion bandense. Classification (NCBI taxonomy): domain Eukaryota; kingdom Metazoa; phylum Mollusca; class Cephalopoda; order Sepiida; family Sepiidae; genus Ascarosepion; species Ascarosepion bandense. Next base: position 698,261 of record JBBBDQ010001420.1, read on the forward strand.
CTTAATTGCTGTTGTTCCCAGGTCCACCCTGACTTAGAGTGGTAGCACCTGTTAGGGTTCTAGCTATGGGCAAATAGTTAGCGCCCCAAAACTGAGGTCAAAACACTATGAAAGTGTTGTGTTCTTGCTTCGTTTTCATATAATTAGAAGATAACACAAACTTGAATTAATGATGTTTATTTTTGGTATAAAACTTTAGGTTTTTACATCAAGTTACAACCTTTAAATTTTGTGTGGATACAGGAGCAGACTAGCTAAATTCTCTTTACTGTGGGATGCTAGTAGTAAACGAGCCTATCCCTTCTGAACTCTAGTGGCCAACTCTCTAGAGTCTTCCCCTTTTCAAACCTCCTACACAAAACTACTGTCCTTAACTCCTACTTCTTACTCCTACTCTTACTCCTACTCCTACCAAAAGAAACGGTTCTTTATTTTGCCGCCCAATTTTGAATTCTTGGCGTCAGTGTGTCTACCTTTTTCTATTTTTTAGAACACTCGCCATTTTATAAACCATAACAAAAGTATAAAAACAGACTTTTATAGAAAAAATTTACATTTTTGAAGGAAAAATATTACTAACAATGCATTTTCGAAGAAAAAATTATTACCATAACACATTTTTGAAGAAAAAAAATAATTCTCAGCCAAAAATTTTTTATTACAAAGCTAGAAGACATTTTCAGTTTTCTAAAATAAAAAAGAATTAAAAAAAAAAAATTCATTAAAATCTGACTAAATCAACCTTCTCACAATAACCGAACATTAAAAATATCTTAAACCCTCACTTTTTTTGGCATTAAATAACCCACAAAGGTGTTGATATGCCGTTAAACAAAACTCAAACTCTAAATTAAAAAGAATAAAAACAAAATATTTTCATTAAAATCTTACTAAATCAACCTTCTCACTATAACCGAACATTAAAAAACAAAAAAACAAAAAAACAAAAAAAAAACAAACCTTAAACCCCCACTTTTTTGGCATTAAATAACCCACAGTGGTGTTGATATGCCGTTAAACGAAACTCAAAACTCAATCTCAAACTCTGACTTTTTCGTATTTCGTCGATCCTTCTGTGTGCTAGTGGATTTCCGCCTTGCCTGGGGTGAAACGATTTATAAACTATTGTTACGATATTGATTCATTCATACGAGTATCTTCATCTTTCTTGTCTTTATCACAATGGTTCGTCTGCTGTACTTCCCTCTCTTTTCCTGCCTTTTTTTTTTTGGTGGGGGAGTACGGAATCCTCTTCTAGTGTTCCTGTTTTTAAAAACTCGTGTGAACTTTCTGATACTTTAACTATCGAACTATTAGTCTAACAAAAATCCTAGAAGTTCTAACGTGTTTTAGCAGACAAACAACATGGCTTTCTCTTCTCTGGGTTAACTGTTTTTTTTGTTTTTTTTGTTTTCGGCATTTCAACCCTTCATAGGTAATTTACTGCTGAAATTTAATTTTCTTTGGGGAATTAGTAATTTTTAAAAATGTATTGCTGTTAATTTAATCCTTTTTTTTGTTACAAAAATCTATTGTTAGAATTTCCAGATGTAACCGTAAATTCTATGCGAACAGTTTCCTTTTTTTTTTTAATCATTTCACCCTAAGCAAGGCAGGACAGCCACTGACATATTCACCCTAAGCAAGGCAGGACAGCCACTGACATATTCACCCTAAGCAAGGCAGGACAGCCACTGGTTGGTAGGGAGTTGCAGCAAGAAAAAGACTGGGTGCAGGAGTATTGAAGAAAGATGAATGGGAATTCAAGAGGTTAGAAGATGGAAATTGACTCTGAGTATAAACTTTTAGAGATCGTAGCTATCAGGGAAGCAAATAAACGGAAGAGAGTTCTATAAAGAAGAAGTGCGACTAAAGAAACTTTTATATTAGAAGAGGTGGTTGCATTTAACTATTAGAACCTTGGATAAGTTCTCGCTGATTCTTCATGAAAAGTAATGCTTTATTTACAAGCTTAATAATTAATAAGTCAATATAAGTTAATATGCCGTTAAATATAAGAGACAATGGATGTCTGTTATGTTTACTCATGAGCCGTTCTAAACGTCGTATTTTGGCTTTAATTTCAGTTGAAAATAAAGACAAAAGTTCTCCAACATTTGGATAATTATTTATTGATTTTCTTCTAAGCTTTCGGCTCACATGAGCCATCTTCAGAGAGGTTGTTAAGACTGAAAAATTATAAAATCCACCATCACCGACGATTTTATTTTGTGTTGACATAAAACTCCGCTTGGCAACGGCAATAGTTACCAAAAAAAATAAACGCAGTTCTTAAATTTGCGATGCGGTTTTATGACGTCACACCGCGGGATAGCGCGAAATGACAACAAAACCATGTAGTCAAATACAAATTATTTTTGGTAACTATTGCCGTTGCCAAACGGAGTTTTATGTCAACACAAAATAAAATCGTCGGTGATGGTGGATGTTATAATTTTTCAGTCTTAACAACTTCTCTGAAGATGGCTCATGTGAGCCGAAAGCTTAGAAGAAAATCAATAAATAATTATCCAAATGTTGGAGAATTTTTGTCTATTTTCAACTGAAATTAAAGCCAAAATACGACGTTTAGAACGGCTCATGATTAAACATAATAGACATTCATTGTCTCTTATATTTAACAGCATATGTTGAGAAAATTACTTGCTGCCTCGATACACTATATATATATATATATATATATATTTGTGTGTATTTAGGCACTAAATTTTCTTTTAGACATGTCAGATTAAATAAATTGTAAACATTTTGTCTGCTTAATTTTTAAATATAACCCGTTCGTACTCATGGATAATCTTTCGTGTATTATAATTGAAAGATGTCAGAAATGTAAAAAAAATTCTTTGTGAATAATTTTCACGTTCTAATGAACGCAATTTGTCAAACGTTACATCCAAAGCAAGAAGCAAATTTACAGTCATTTTTAGCAACACAATTTTGCAGTTATTTTTGTTACCATAATTTACACCCCGAAAGATGATCTCAGAAAGAGATTGAAAGTACTTGGGAACATCGAGAAATGTATAATAAAATCAACTGTCAAAGTTACAGCGGATGTTTTACAGCCTTCAATTATAATACGGGAAAGATTTTCCGTGAGTACAAACGGATTTTATTAAAAATATGCAGAGATAATGTTTACAATTTATTTAATTTGACATACTTGCATATATATATATATATGTGTGTGTGTGTGTGTGTGTGGGTGGGTGGTTGCGGAGTAGTGATAGAACTACAAAAACTATGAAGAACCCTTCAAATCTATAATTTTCCTGAAGTTTACATTTTTCTCTAAATGAAAATCCAATCCAGACACACACACACACACACACATACACACAGACACACACACACACACACACACACACACACATTTTTTTTCTAAACATATACTGTTAAATATAAGAGACAATGAATGTCTATTATGTTTAATCATGAGCCGTTCTAAACGTCGTATTTTGACTTTAATTTCAGTTGAAAATAAAAACAAAAATTATCGAACATTTGGATAATTTTTTTATTAAGTTGGTTCTAAGCTTTCGGCTCACATGAGCCATCTTCAGAGAGGTTATAAGGATGGTAACACAATAACATCCACCATCAGCGATGATTTTATTTTGTGTTGACATAAAACTCCGCTAGGCAACGGCGATAGTTACCAAAAATAACAAACGCAGTTCTCAAATTTGCAATGCGGTTCTATGACGTCCTCCCGCGTGATAGCGCGAAATGACAACAGAACCGTATATTCAAATGCAATGTAATGTGTTAAGACCATATTTTAAAGTAAATTATTATGTATGGGTTGTTTGAATTTACTGTAGATGGCCTCCAATATCTGAAGCTTCTTTTTACTGTGTGTATCAGTGAGGATTATTGTATTGTTGACTAAAATCTGTCTGATATTACCTACATTGTTATGTTTTTCTGAGAAATGTTGTTTAATTGTACTTAAAGCTTAGAACCAACTTAATAAAAAATTATCCAAATGTTGGAAAATTTTTGTCTTTATTTTCAACTGAAATTAAAGCCAAAATACGACATTTAGAACGGCTCATGATTAAACATAATAGACATTCATTGTCTCTTACATTTAACAGTATATGTTTAGAAAATTATTTGCTGCCTAGATACACACACTATATATATATATATATATATATATATATATATATATATATATATATATCCGCAGACAGTCCTGTTTTGCTGTATCACAGCTCATCAGTACGGTTAGACATCCGATTGCTTCCAGCAATAATTGAAACCTAACCGATTTTATATCAGTGGGAGATTCTATCTCAAAGCTATCGGCGCACGTTGGAAGAAGGCAGATAATCTTTCGCGTATTATAATTGGATTATATATATATATATATATATATATATATATATACTTTAGTTTTGGAGTATTTGATTCAGTAGTCTTTTTTATTTTCTCTGTCGCCGTACAATATTTACTAAAAACTAAATTGTTTAGTTCATAAAAGCTTGTATGTCTACAAAGCCGACACTATTTCAAATTTCAGATTCGGAGCGCAATGTGAGAAAGCAAACAACCATTGCTTTTCAAATGGCTGAAATGTTAGAGAAAGACAATGGCAAAGAATGGATTTGCATCACGCTTCAGAAAACTACTTTACGGCTTATGTTAGTGAAGATGGCAAGCCGATTTGTATGGATTTGAATGAACTGATTATGAATAAATGCGAACGATGACATTGGTCGATGTATACAGGAAAAGGCGGGAATATAAGCGGGAAGAGGACAGATTAAAAACGAGATCTATTGAAATGATTTTAAAAGGAAACTGACTAATAATACTTAGAGGGGGTAAAATATACAATTGCTAAAAAGCACGAGAACTTAAATGTCGTGGGTGATGATGAAAGAAGGAGAGGAGTAGAAAAAGAGAAGAAAGAAAAATACAAAGAAACAAAGCAAGAAAAGAGTCGAGGAGAAAGGGAAATCTTTCGGTGCTTGAAATAGAGAGTAAGAAGCACAGGAAAAGTGAGACGACAAATAGTTCAGTGGGGAGTAGGAACAGAGAAATAAGAGGGGAGGAAATAGAGAAAGAAAAACGCGTTTTCTGGGGAAAACAGAAAAAATTGGAGGGAGAGTTAAGAAAGGCAAAGGAAGAAAAGTGATATGGTTGTAAAATGTCGTCAAGTCGGATTATGAGAAGTAAAATAAGAAGGAGAAAGAAGAGGGAGAAAGAAAGGAAAAAAGAAAGATAAAGAGAGAAACGATAGGATAAGAGGAGAAGATCGAGAAGAGGTTAAGTGGTAAAAATTAGAGAAAGGAAACTAGAGAAAGACGTGAAGGAAGAGAAAGAAAAGTCATTTAGTCTGAAATGCAGTCGAATTAATACATGAGACGGAGGAGTGAAGGAGAAAGAAAGAAAGAAAGAAAGAAAGAAAGAAAGAAAGAAAAGTAAAGAAGGAAAGGAAGAGAAACAGTGAACAAAATCTCTCGCGAAGCCATGATGATGGGTACCGTTACGGCAGTAGCTTTGGGCGATTGACCCATGTTATTATGCAACCGTCTCCAATGGGTCTATTTCACTGCCTGCTAGTCATTCACTAAACCAACAAACATGAAAGCAAACAAACTGAAAACGAACAAAACTAGGAAACCCAACCACAAAAAGCAGACCTAAGTCGCCATATCTGGGCAGGGGCAGCCCAGACCTTACTCTTCAGTCTTGATAGAGTTCAAAAGCACCTCCTTGTTTTCCACACCCCAATCTCTCTTACACAGTCGGGAAGTGGTGAGCAACTCACTGCAATATCGCTACTAACATGGAGAGTTCTCAGGTCTTTCAGGTCTGCACTTCACTGCTAAGTCTCGCCCTACCACTTACATAGTAGGAAATCACCCACATTTCCTCCGTATTCTTTTAGCGAGAATTAAGTTCCACTCAAATAGCTTCTTCCCGCGAACCATGCCCCTATGAAACAGGCTCCCCAGAGAATGTTTCCCAGATCTCAACAATTTATAATATGTTTATGTAAATGGAGTGCAGGAGAAGGGAAAGAGAAAGATGTAGAGGAGGAGTGTCAAAAAAATAAATAGAGGAGAGAGAAAAGAAGAAAAGGAAGAAGAAAAAGAAAAAGAAGAACAAGAAGAAGGAGGAGAAGGAGTGTTAAAAAAGTAAACAGAGGAGTGAGAAGAAGAAGACGATGGTGGAGGAGGAGAAGAAGGAGAAAAAGGAGAAGAAGAAGGAGAAAACAGAAGGATGAGAAGGAGTGTTAAAAAAGTAAACAGGAGAGTTAAAAGAAGAAGAAGAATTAGGCGAGGAGTGTTAAAAAAGTAAATTGAGGAGTGAGAAGAAGAAGAAGAAAAAGATGGTGGAGGAGTAGAAGAAGAAAGTAAAAGGAGAAGAAGAAGGAGAAAAAAGAAGAAGAAGGAGAAAGAATGTTAAAAAATGAGAAGAAGAAGGAGGAGAAGAAGAAGAAAAAGAAGGAGGAAGGGGAGAAGTAAAAAGTAAATAAAGGAAGAAGAAGAAGAATGAGAAAGTGGAGAAGAAGAAGAAGAAGAAAAAGAAAAAGAAGGAGGAGGAGAAGGAGAAGAAGTGTCTAAAAAGTAAATAGAGGAGTGAGAAGAAGAAGAAGAAGGGAAGTATGAATAGTCGGAAGGCGAGGAGGAAAATTAATCTACTTGTAAAATCTAACTCAGGGCAAATATTAGGTGAAAGAGGAGGAAAAGAAAGAGAAAAGAATTAAAAATAGAGAAAAAGAAAATGAAAGACTAAAGAGGAGGAGGGGAGAATTCATTCTGTGACGGGGAATGGGAAAGTAGGAGAAGGAAAATGTAAAATGAACCCAAAAAGAGAAAAAGAGAAGCAAAAAGAGAAGTGGAAGTTATCGATAACTTTTTTAAAAATCTAATTTAAAACTTTATGAATTGAAGCGCAGTATTAGAACGAGAAATCGGGGTACTGAGTTCGAATTCCAGTTGTATTCTTTGCATTCACTTACGCGCAAATACTCTTGGGAAAGGTATTAACCAGTCTCTTCCCTCCAGTTATGGGTTAAATAACAGAGCAGATTTGTAACTCTATTTCTACATATGAAAAAAAATGTAATTTTTAGTTTAATAAGACTGAGCGAAAGAACTTATTATTAGTGGTATTGTTGATTTTGCAGTTTATTGGATATCGCGATATGAGCTCTGATTAGAAATATTTAATACTCGGATGCTTGTAAAATCTGAAGAATAGAAAAACTAGCCGAAAATTGGACGGAGAAGAAAGGAAAAATATATTCTTGCATTGTTTATTCAAAAGTCGATCAGAAGCTTTTCGGTCGGTAGAAAAATAGAGATAGTCAGAACAAGACTGTTAGGACTTTTCATGGGGTTAGGGTAAGGTCAGATCCTTGGTTGCCAAATTGATGAGAAAGGATTTGAAAATTTGAAAACCTAAAATGATGGAATTAAGAAGAGGATGAAGAGAGATTACGTCAGAGGAAGTATTGCTATTCATTGATTGAACCAAACCCCCACCTCGAAATGTGTAGGTGGATGTAATCTCATTGTTCAAGGATTTGATTTGCATAGATACCCAGTGTCCGTTATTCATCTCCCAAGAGAATTTGGGACAAGTATAAAATTGGGACCTCGAGTAGAAAAATCAGTTGGAGATGTTGTTGCAGTTCGTTAAGTTGCAGTCGAGATGTAACGACTGAGGGAAAAGAGTTCCCAGCCGAGAGCCATGCCGATTGGGTGTCAGCCGTAGAGACAGTGACGGTCGCCTTCTATAGAACTCATGGCCAAAGATATAAAGAAATGTAGAAAAGCCTGCCGCTGATCAATTTAAAAGAGTTGTGGTCGAATAATACGCCTTCAATAGAGTCCTAGCTGAAGATGTATAGAAACAGAAAGACTCAAGTTAAGTTTCAGAGCTGCCGAGCGAAAGAGACCAAACGATCCCACTACCGCCGTCGCCACACACCCTCTTCCGCTCTACTTCGGCTATTTCCGTAAAGCTTTGGTAAAAGGCCCTGAAAAAACTTTTTGTTTTTAAAAGTAATTGGGAAAATTGAAAGCTCTTATTATTCTAAACGAATCTTTCGCTCCGTTGTGAAAATTGAATTCGAAGATTGTACATTCTGCTTTTGTTGTTAATTATAATATATATATATATATATATATATATATATATATATATATATATATATATATATAAGACTTTTTTTCCCGCATCTTATCCAGGCAAACTTATTCATTTATTTTTTTGATGCGGTGTTTATTTTATCAACGCAAGTGTACACGTGTATCCGGTTTGGTTTGAGGTGGTAAAGAAACGGCTACCGGGTTTTCAACGTGTCTTTCCTGAGATCAAAATACACAGCGTGGACAGGAAAGTTCACCGTTGTAATAGACGTCCTGAGAACCAGCTGCTGTGACGAGGCCATCACGATTAGCGACCCGAGAGCGTCGTCATAATTGGTGCCGTTTCAACAACATCAACCCTGACTAAGATTCCGGTCATCATCACAAGTTCCGGACCAGGGGGCAGCGAGCCAACCGGGCAAGGTGTCACATTTGGTTGCCGTGATCGAGGATACACCCTGTGTTACCACAAAGAACGAAGGCTTTGAAGCAGATTTCTCCCTGAAATTGTGGTCATTTGCCGATTTCCCGTAGATCGATTTCCTTCTCGTTTCTTATTGATTGCTGGTTGTATTGTTTAAACGACTAACCGCGGGGAGGAACAAGGAACGGCAGGGTCGGAGGTAGACGATACAGACCGTCTGAGAACTTGGGGAGTCTGTTGGGGAGACCAAAAGTGCCGAGCTCTGGTGGCGAGGTGAAAGATTTGAAAAGTTGGTTAGAGGCTGTAGATAAATGTCAACTAGTCTACGGGCCGGCTGAGAGAGAGACGGTATGCATGGAAAGTGAATGAGAAAAAGAGGGTGAGTAACCCCTCCCTCAACTTCGAGAAAAATGGAGGAATGGAAGAGTATTGTACTGCCATTTGACAGAAAAATGAGGATGTCCAGAGCCCACAGTCGAAACCGCCTGAATTTATAGACCAATTATTGAAAGAACAATAGGCGATAGCACTTGCCATAGAGAGCTGGTGGGTATGGAACAAGGAGGAAAAAATCAAGATACACAAGACGTGGGCAGAGAGATAGCTAGGTAGAGGGACCTAGAAAAGAATCCCATGTGGAAGTTTTTATAGACCCAAGCGAGGTAGTAAATGCGGCAGAAATATTTCCCATGTTGTTGGTGAACGAAGCAGCTGAGAGTTAAAATTAAAGAAAGGAAAGAGAGGGCTTAAAGAGGATAGATGTACATTAGACGAAAGGAAATATTAGCCCCTAGAAACCTTAAGGCTAAAGTAAGGGTTCGGACGTGATGTGGTTGCTGAATTAGATGAAGAGCTGATGTTCTATAAATACTTTCATGGCTTCTGCTCCAAAGAACTTAAGTCACTGGTGCCTCTGCAACAGGTGTTTACTCGTGCAACCAGACTGGCAACTGGGTCTCACCCATTCACAGTGAAATCAACCAAATGCAGACGACAATTTTACTCCGGCAGCTTCTTTTCTCGCACTTCCCGCCTATAGAACTCGCTTCCTTATTCTTGCAACCTCCTGTGAGAAAATCTTCTGCCCAGTCTCTTTCGAGACATGATCGCCCAAGCGTGTATCACGTATGGCACTTAACTGACTGATACGTTTAAATGTATATAAAAAATAATAGTTTGAAATACTAGCTCCCTTGAATTGTTGAGAGAAAAAAGTGCCACATGCTGGTTAGAGGCCAATAATATAATTGACGAGTACTTCAACACTAGTCGCGAGGAACTGAAATGACACCTTTTACATGATTTCAGAAACTCTTTGCTGATTTAATTTTTCTCCGAATTTTATATCAAAAAGAATTTCGCGTAGGCTCGTGAATTCATTTTCTTCTTCTTCTTCTTCTTCTTCTTCTTCTTCTTCTTCTTCTTCTTCTTCTTAGATGACTGGCTAATTTATGTGAAAGCAAGGTTTTCATTAGTCTAAAGAAAATTTCACATAGGCTCGCGAATGTATTTACTTCTTCCTCAGTCCCCCAAATTTAAAGAGGGTGGGTGATGCAAGTTTTATTTTGCACTCACTACAAACAGATACAGTATCAAATTTCGATAAATCTTTTTCTTTCGAAAATAGAATTAGTGGGTAAAACATTCTCTGTCGAGGTAAAAAAAAAAAAAATTATAGGCAGATGACAGCAATGGAAGATAAGTGGACTTCAAGAATCAATGTTAGATACTGACCTTCACAGTAGACCTCGGGGTTCAAACCATAGAAATTACATTAAAAGCATATGTGCGGCACAAAAAGCAAATAAATATCTTTTTATCGACACTACTTCTAACATAGAGAACCATAGCGTACACCGGAAGACTAAAGAGTCTAGCATTACTTATGGGAGAGAACAATCAGAATTCCCCGAACGATGTCATCTCTCTATATAAAAGGCAATCTGTGAGTCTGTGTGTGACTGTTCCCTATGCACGCCTACATTTTTTAAGCTACGCTATTCAAACTTTCTAGGGACACATATCTACAGGGAAGCCAGGTCGACACATACTTTTTGAGTTTAAGTTCAGCAATTTTCCCTTTCGCACTTTTTGGACAATGGACACGATTGTTACATTTGCTCCGTAAAACGTCTAAGATCTAAGATGGTTGCTGAATTATGTCACAGAAATCAAATCACACGTGTCAAACGCGACTAAAATATTTTTTTTAAATAAAAAAAAGACTTTATATTTAATTTTCATTCCGATGTTTTAAAAATTCATTTGGTCAACAAAAAATGTGAATATTTTTCCCCGTAATTTTGAAACAAAATAAATAAATACAAAATATTACTAAAATGTTCTGAGTTGCCCGGGTAACGCCGGGCTATGATGCTAGTTTTCTATAAACGAAAGAATGTGGCATAAAAGGAAAAAGTTATCAAGTCCACAAATGGCAAAGAAAAAGGCATTTTCAAACAAGGCAAATTTATACTATCCTATACAAACCAAATAAGACCCCGAGATAGAAAGACTTACAGTCATTTCACGTTGAATCACAGGTTCTCGTATGATCACTGAAGTTAAGCAACGCCTAAACTGCTCATTACTTAAACGGGCGACCGCTTGTGAATAACGTACTGTGAGCGTGGACGTGCGGTCGGTGTAATAAATAACTGTAGGGAATTCGAAATCGGAGAGCTGAGTTCCAATTCCACTAGGGTTTGTTATATTCACTTACGCACAAATATTTTTAAAAAAAGTATGAAACTACCGCTTCTCCTCTCCAGCTATTGGTTAACTAGCAGTATAACCCGGCGTTGCCCGGGTGTAATGGAAGCTTTAAAACTAATCCATGGTCCTGGAGCTCAGACTCTTTGTCACGAAAGACTAAAAAGCAATAGTTGTTTCCATTTAAAGCAAAACCGTAGACTGAAAGAAAAATGAATGGATGTAAGTCAAATTTTGATTTCCTGGTATCGATATCAAATAAGTTTTTTTCTTCGTAAACTGAATTTTGAAGGCTAAATAAGTCCTCTGAGTAAATGGTATCATGGCTGAGACTAAGAACTACAATTATAGCTACTTAGAGCCAAACCCGAAGCAAAAACTAAAATAAAAGGGCTGAAAAACTGATTTTGATCAGACCCGGTATCTTGCCTTTTATATATATATATATTATCGATTTTCTGCACTGATGTAAGAACTGCAACCTTGAAACTTCTGAATATCGTTTATTATGTCTTTGTCTATGAGTGTATCAAATTTGATTAAAATTGGACGATTCCTTCTATAACCCGATTTTTTAATTATCGATTTTCGATATTTATCGGGGGTACCTCGACACAAAACCTAGCTAAGAACACTCGCAGACGCTTATAGTACAACTGTGTAAATTTTCAAGGAAATTGGTTCAGCCGTTTCAGAGTCTATAGGTAACGGATACACACACACACACACACACACACACACACACACACACACACACACACACACACACACACACACACAGACACACACACACAGACACACACACACACACACACAGACACACACACACACACACACACAGAGACACACACACACACACAGACACACACACACACACACAGACACACACACAGACACACACACACACACACACACACACACACACACACACACAAAGTTTCATTTATAAATAAGTTTAGATAATTATCTTTAGAAAATCTTGGTAATTTTTTTATCTATTTTACCTCCCCACCAATTAATTTCCTGAAATGTCTAGAAATTCGCCAGAGTTTGTCTATATTCCTGGTATTAATTAAATTCAAGATTCATTAGGAAATGTTTATCAGCTGTTTTTTTTCTAAAATAGCCTTATTCCAAGTTTTGAAAACAAAAATGCAATAAAACTGACATTTTTTTTTATTTACATAAACTTTTAATTAGTTTTATAAACAAAATATATCAAGGATATTATAGTCTGAAGAGAAAATTATTTTTCGTTGAATAATGAATTTTTACAAGAATTGTTTTCATTTTTATTTGTTATTACAATAATTCGTAAAGTTTAAAAAATCTTAAAATTTCCTCCCACATCGTTCACGTGAGTTTGTTAATTTAATTCGTTAAGACTATGTTTACTAATCGAAAATTGAAAAGTTTAATACAAAAAATGGAGCTTTTAGATTTTTAATATAATTAAAGCATTTTATTTGAGTCTATGCTGATGACTATTTTCATTTCATAGGTGGCCGTATGTGATATATTTCATTAAAAGTTTAGGTGTTTTAAAGAATGCGCCTCCCATTAGCATGGGACAGGCTAGCCTCCCAGAGAGTAAAATACTACGCCTCCTTGGCCTTACACTCTCGGCGGACCTCAAATGGAATGACTATATTGAATCCATTGCCAAATCTGCTGCTATGAAAGTCGGCTCCCTGTGCAGGGCCCGGAAAATTTTTCCCACCTGAATCTATTCTGCACATATACAAATCTACCATCCGCCCGTGTATTGAATATTGCTGCCATATCTGATCGGGTGCCCCTGCTGCTCTCCTTGGGCTTCTTGACAAAATACAAAGGAGGATCTGTAACGTGGTTGATACTGACTTGGCAGACCGGCTGCAGCCGCTCTCACACCGGCGTGATGTGGCTTCCCTGTGCCTCTTCTACAAGTACTTTCATGGCTTCTGCTCCGATGAGCTTAGATCACTGGTGCCGCCTAAGCAGGAATTTACACGAGATACTAGATTAGCAACTAGGTCCCACCCTTTTACAGTTAAACAAATAAGATGTAACCGTAAATTCTACTCCAACAGCTTCTTTTCTCGCGCTTCCCGCCTGTGGAACTCCCTTCCACAAGTCTGCTTTCCCGACAGTTACAATCTCCAGGTGTTTAAATGTAGGGTCAATAGACACCTCCTATCACACTAACTCCAAACTATTCTCAGAACACTCTCATCTACCCAACCCTCATTCTCAGTATCCTTACCCGCCTATCACCCACCCTCTGACATTTCCTATATTTAATCATCCTTTCTCCACTCTACGTAGCTCCCTGCACAGTAGTGGCAGTGACATGCCTTGCTCGGGGTGAAACGCTTATAAAAACAAAACAAAACACAAAAACAAAACAAAACTATATAAACATTTTCGGCAGAGTATGATTCTTTCATCTTACTTCCGGGTTTCCTATGTCCTAAGTTTCAACATTCAATGTGCTTTGCAAATCATCCATTCAAATTTTCAAGACAGTTTTATATTTTAATTCCTAATTTCCTAATTTTCTTAAAAATAGTAATTGTGAATTTAACAATTTGTGGAGTTCTAAATGCAAAATACATATTAAAAATAAAAATTAATAAATGCTATAACATTTAATAAATTATTGAGTTCCCTATGTCATGTTATATAATTTCGTTTTCTGTTATTAAATTGTAAAATTACTTTAAAAGAAAGTTTCATATTATTTTCATTTTCATTTTTATAAAACATCTTCAAACGGAAGGCTATAAAGCTAAACTAACTAAAATTCTATAAAATATTAGCGAATTGCTGAAAATATTGTGTTAAATTTTTCATTTTACTATATAGTTAAAAAACAAAAAACGAAGCGTACGAATAAGCTACATAAAATTATATCAAATTCGGCCATCATACTTAGCATTTTTCTAACAGCTTCCGTCTGTCATGTCAATTATCGTCTCTGATAGCACTATGATAACTCTGATGACAAGCCTACCGTAATTAACAGACGCTTTTATAGTACATTTCAGGCAGTAAGCAAGTAATACTTATTTCAAATCAGATTAAAGTAAGTTTAAATTTGCTAATTTGAGTAAAATAACTTGTTAGTGAGGTATATTTTATTTTTGCAAGATTTTTTAAAACCGAGAATTGACTTCTGTTTCCAAAATGTATCGATCGATCAAAACTAGCGGAAAAATTGAAATGTTCTTCTAAATTAAAAAAAATTATATTCCAATCAATATAATTTTAGTTTGAAATCCACCAGAGTATTTTGCTTACTGGAAATAGTAAATTTAATCTCTTGGCTTTCAATTAAAGCTAAAATTAAAGCTTCAAGAAAACATCTTTTAATTTAAAAGTTCTATTTATATTTAGGTATCGAAAATGAGTAGAAGTACCTGCATAATTCAAATGACTCACGCTATTAACATATCCGATGAGAGAATTCAGAACATTCTGCACAATTAACTTAGCATGACAAAGGTTTCTGTTCTGTGGGTGACCCCTCTTCTGACCCCTGATCGACTTATTACATCAGGGGAAAAACTGACAATATTTAGGTCAGATTCTGCTGATTTTCAAGATGACTTTGAGTCGGAGGCAGAGATAGACCATGCAGCGGAAAAACTTATCACTTTCTCCAAAGAAGGCCATGCTCGTTTCATCTGCAGGGAAGGTGATGGTCTAAAGCCTTGGTTCCCAACCAGGGGTCCATGAAAAATTTCAAGGGGTCCAAAAGATTCTTAGTTGTACCGGCATATACTTATAATGTCCTAGATGTGCTGTGCACACCCTATAATTTTATCCATAGTTTCAAATTTGCTTTCTTCTACTTGAAAGATGCGTTGATGTTGACTGTTTCATTCATCGGAAAGCTCTGGCTTCTAAGTCGCTCCCTTCTCGACTGAACACAGTTTTTAAAAGTCCCATTGAAAAATATAGAAAAAAATACTTTCTTTTTCAATAAATAAAAAGTTTCATTCATTTCTGTTTTGTGATTTTTTTTCACACATCAGTCAGTTAAGTGCCATGCGCGATACACGCTTTGGGCGATCATGTCTCGAAAGAGACATGACTGACTGGGAAGAAGATTATCCAGCAGTAGGTTGCCATTGCTTTCTGCGGTAGACTGGTTGCCGACCAAGGCTATAGAACCCAATCTGTCCTATTATTTAACCCATAACTGGAGGGAATTGACAGATTAATACCTTTCCCAAGGGTATTTGCGCGTAAGTGAATGCAATGAATTCAACTGGAATTCGAACTCAGTTCCCCGACTTCTCGTTCCTAGCCGATATCTACTGCGCCACAATACACATCCACATATTCACACATATGTTTCATTTATACAAGTTTATGATTATTTTTTTCATACATTCGCTCGTAAGCTCAAAAATAAAGCCAGTTTTATAAAGATTAGTTTTTGTGTACAATACCTACAACTATAACAACATTAACATGACATTTTTACGAGGTGTTTTACTTAAATAAAGGACGGCTGAATGAAATGTTTTTTGATTTTATATGAGTAACTTTAAAGCTTAATCAGAATAATGCAGGGCATTTTACATGAATATATATTTTTACAGAAAAATCTTTTATTTTTGCTGGTTTAACTTATTCCATTGTAGGGGTCCACAAGTGAATTCAGTCAGTTAAGTGCCATACGTGATACACGCTTGGGCGACCATGTCTCGAAAGAGACTTGACTGACTGGGCAGAAGATTATCCCGCAGTAGGTTGCCATTGCTTTCTGCGGTAGACTGGTTGCCGACCAAGGCTATAGAACCCAATCTGTCCTATTATTTAACCCATAACTGGAGGGAATAGACGGATTAATACCTTTCCCAAGGGTATTTGCGCGTAAGTGAATGCAATGAATTCAACTGGAATTCGAATTCGGCTCCCCGATTTCTCGTTCCGAGCCGATATCCACTGCGCCACAAGTGAATAAGTGACTGAAAAAAGGGGGAATGGGACAAAAAAGTTTGCGAACCAATGGTTTAAAGGTTTTGGAGATTTTAAGTATTAACTATATTCAAAAGGGCTTCACCATCAATAGATGCCAGCTGGTTTATTCGCATTTCTTTTTCCGCTTTTCATTCTTGCCTTTCTTTCTATATTTTCTTCACTTTTCTTTTTTTCTTTTTTTCTTTCTTTTTTCGTTCGTTCGTTCTTCCGTTTTTTCATTTATTAAGTTCTTTCTTCTCTTTTACGTTTTCTCATTTTTTATTCACTCTTTCTATTTCTTTTTCTTTTTTGCCTGTTCTTTCGCTTTTCTTTCTTTATTTCTTTCTTTAGAATTTCTTTTCTTCTTTCACTTGTTTTTCTTTCTTTCTTCCGCTTTACTTTCGCTTTTCTTTCTTTCGCTTTTCTTCTTTTCCTTTTCTTTTTCTTTCTCTCTTTAACTTCTTTCTTTCTTTCTTTTCTTTCTTTCTTTCTTTCTTTCTTTCGCTTTTTTCGCTTTTTCATTCCGTTTACTTTTTCTTTCTCTATTTCGCTTTTCCTCTTTTCCTTTTCTTTTTCTTTCTCTCTTTATTTTCTTTCTTTCTTTCTTTCTTTCTTTCTTTCTTTCTTTCTTTCTGTTTCTTTTCTTTTTTCCACTTTATTTTCGCTTTTCTTCGTTCCACTTCTCTTTTTCTTTCTCTCTTTCGCTTTTCTTACTTTCTTCTTTCTTTCTTTTTTCTTTCTTTCTTTCTTTCTCCTATTCTTTATTTTATCTTTTCTTTCTTTATTTTTCTTTCTTTTGTTTTTCTTTCGCTTTTCTTTATTCTCTTTTACTTTTTCTTTCTCTTTTGCTTTTCTTTCCTTTTCTTTTTCTTTCTCTTTTTTGCTTTTCTTTCTTCTTTCTTTCTCCTATTCTTTATCTTTTCTTTCTTTCTTTCTTTCTTTCTTTCTTATTATAATAATCATTATGTCCAATAGTCTTTGGTACTTCATACAAACGTTCGTGTTTTATAGACTCTTGTATCACTTGGACGCTTTCTTTCTTTCTTTCTTTCTTTCTTTCTTTCTTTCTTTCTTTCTTTCTTTCTTACATATATTTTTTTCATTTTTTCATTGTTCCTTCTCTCTTTATTTTTTCCTTTCAGCTATTCTTTGGTTTATTCTTTCATTCTTTTTCCTTCCGTACGTTGAATTTTTTTTTCGTTCTGTATTTTGGTTGTTTTTCTTTCTTTCTTTCTTTTTTTCTTTTTCACCATTGTTCTTTCTGTCTTTTTTTTAAAATTTTTGCTTTTCTTTAGTTTGTCATTTCTTTCATTACAACCTTTTTTTCTTTCGTATTTTTTTTTGTTATCTATTTCGGTTGTTTTTCTTTCTTTCTTTCTTTCTTTCTTTCTTTCTTTCTTTCACTTTTACATCTTTTCTTTTTCATTTTTTTCATGGTTCCTTCTCTTTTTTCCTTTCTGCTTTTCTTTGGTTTGTCTTTTCCTTCATTATTAAATTCTTTTTTTCTTTCGTACTAGGTTTTCTTTTTCTTCTGTATTTTGGTTGCTTTTCTTTCTTTCTTTCTTTCTTTCTTTCTTTCTTTCTTTCTATTTTATTCTGTGCTCTTTTCCGTTCTTTTTCGCATCTTTTTTCTCTCCATAATTTTTATCATTTTTACACTCGTGTATTTCCCACAAATTATTCGTGTGAACATTGTCACCTGTCGGATAAGACTTGACAACTAAAGTTTGTCGCTTGTCCTTTATCTCTGGCATTATTCGATTTATCTGATCTAATTCTTTTCTCGTCGTTTAACGTTGTAACGCGAGATGCAATTACGCATGCGTAAAGAAAACAACAACGACGCAACATTGAAATGGCTGGATAAAATTTGTCTCATTTTTTTTTATTGGTTCTTTTTTGGTGGACGGTGTTTCTTGTTTTTATTATTTCAACGAATTATTTGCCATATTTTTGTCATTTGCGGTTTCTATTTGCTTCTTTTTTATATAATATTATTTACGTTAAAACATAATTTCCTTAATTTTTTTCTTTTCACATATTTTTCTCATTAAAAATGTTCGGCTTTTTGATATGTTGTTTCTTTTTTGTTTCGTTTCTTGTCTGTTATATTATCTTTAATGTACATTGTGTTAGAATTCTTTTTATCTAACTTTAAAGGTTGAGGTGTTTGATAGCACAGCCGTCAACCAAACGTAAAATGAGTTTGAATTTCGTCTATAATTCGAATTTATGTGTGAGACTATAAGTATTTACATGTCCTAGGCATACCCAAATATTGGTAATTTATGTTTGATTCTATAAGCATTTATTTTGGTTCTAGGATAGTTAAATATTCATCATCATTTATCCATCACACCCAGATGGTGCATAGGGCAGCAACTTTCGTTGCTGTTTCTGTAACAAACTGATTTTATGGGGCAGGGTTGTTAGCCCTGCCCCCAACCCCCCAAACCCAAAACCCAAAACCTGGAGGACCGCTGGACCATTCTTGGTCTTTACGTTTACAGCACCTGGTATTCCCAAGTGGTCACCCATTAAGTACTGACCAGGCTCGATGTTGCTTAACTTCGGTGATCGGACGGGAACCGGTGTATTGAACACGATGTAGCCGTAGGTAAATATTACTCGCTTATATTTAAGTCTGCATACGGACAGGAAACGAATTCAGCAGATATACAAAAATAGGAAGGATGTGTTTATCACCGGATCTATTCAACTTGGACTGGGAGACTATTATGAGGACCTTAGAAATTATGCCAGGATTCGTCATCAGCGGCCACAATCTGGACAACGTAAGATACGCAGATGATGCAGTCCTGATAGAAGACACGGAAAGTAATAAACTGATCCCCCACTAATTACTACTTAATAATCTAATGCATCTGCCCCCGCTCTAGCTATTAGTCAAATAACAGGACATATTGGGTTCTATAGCCTTGGCTGGCAACCAGTCTACCGCAGAAAACAATGGTAACCTAATGCGAGATAATCTTCTGCCCAGTCAGTCATATCTCTTTCGAGACATGATCGCCCAAAGGGTGTATCACGTATGGCACTTAACTGACTGGCTGAATATAATAGTTGAAAACATGATTAAGGCTTCTACTGGGCATAAAGTGGGGGATCAGTTTTATATTGTTATGAAGTAATAAACCGTTCCTCCCCCTAATTACTAATTAATAATATAATACATCTCTTCCTCCTCTAGCTATGAGTTAAATAACAGGACAGATTGGGTTCTATAGTCTTGGCTGGCAACCAGTCTATCCCAAAAAGTAATGGCAACCTACTGCGAGATAATCTTCTGCCCAGTCAGTCATGTCTCTTTCGAGACATGATCGCTCAAAGCGTCTATCATGTATGATACTTAACTGACAGACAGAAATATAGATCACTTATATTCAAGACCATAAGCCTTTATATCGTCCTGGGAGACGTAAATACTGGTCGATATATTTGACTCTATAAGCATTACTTGGTCCGATACGTAAATATTGGTTACTTATATTTTAGTCTATAAGTCTTTATTTGGTTCTATAGTATCTAAATACTGGTCGATGTATTTGACTCTTTATGCATTTGTTTGGTCCGGGGATATGTAAATATTGGTTTTTATATTTGAGTCTATTTACATTTATTTGGAGTGTACGATAGGTAAATATTACTAATCATATCATTATCAGAATTTAAGCGTGCTACTAGATTGGCATCTAGGTCCCACCCTTATATCGTCGAAATAGTTAAATGCAACCGTCTCTCCTATTCCCTCAGTTTCTTTTCTTGCATTTCTCGCCTGTGGAACATTCTTCTGTTTCCTTGCTTTCCTGACAGCAACAATCTCCAAAAAATTAAGTGCAGAGTCAATTGCCATTTTTCATCTTTTTAAATTCCGTCCATATATATATATATCTTTCTTTAATACCCAGTGATTTCTCTCACTGTAAACCCCCCGCGTAGTAGTAGCGTTCCACCTTGCTTGGGGTGAAATGATAAAAAAGTAAAACGTTCCAACGTTCTATATATATATATATATATATATATATATATATATATATATATATATATAACTAGCAGTATAGCCCGGCGTTGCTCGGGTGTAATGAAAGCTTTAAATCTAATCCATGGACCTGGAGCTCAGACTCTTTGAACGTTGGCATGAAAGACTAAAAAGCAATAGTTGTTTCCAGTTAAAGCGAAACCGTAGACTGAAAGAAAAATGAATGGATGTAAGTCAAATTTTGATTTCCTGGTATCGATATCAAATAAGATTTTTTCTTCGTAAACTGAATTTTGAAGGCTAAATAAGTCCTAATTATATCATGCACTATCTTCCCCTGTCTCTCTTGCATTCTATCTGCCCTGTGAGTATCAGATTTTCCAAGCACTCCCTTCTAATTATGAGCCTTAGAGACGTCTTCCTGTTTCTTTTTGCTTCCATTTTCTTCTTAGTAAATGGTATCATGGCTGAGACTAAGAACTAAAATTATGCCTACTGAGAGCCAAACCCGAAGCAAAAACTAAAATAAAAGGGGTGAAAAAACCAGACATACACCATATAAACAGATACACACGCGCAAACATCTTGCCTTTTATATTTTATATATTATCGATTTTCTGCACTATTGTAAGAACTGCAACCTTGAAATTTCTGAATAGCGTTTCTTATGTCTTTGTCTATGAGTGTATCAAATTTGATTAAAATCGGACCACCCTTTCTATAACCCGATTTTTTCGATTATCGATTTTCGATATTTATCGGGGGTACCTCGACACAAAACCTAGCTAAGAACACTCGCAGACACTTATAGTACAACTGTGTAAATTTTCAAGAAAATCGGTTCAGCCATTTCGGAGTCTATAGGTAACGGACACACACACACACACACACACACACAAACGTTCCATTTATAAATAAGTTTAGATGATGACGTAATATTTTTGGCGTCTCAGTAGCCATTTATCCTCTTTTATTGGAGAGGTGCAAACAAAAAGGCGACTTATACTTGACATCAGGAAGAGACTGCTAAGATTTCTGGGACACGTAATGAGGAAGGAGGGCTTGGAGAACGTAATACTCACTGGCCGAATAGTGGAAAAGCGAAACAGAGGAAAGCAGTGCGAGACCTACTTGATGGACTTGAGCAGGGAGCGGGGTTTGGGAGAGATATCAAGAGGAAAACTATTAAGAGCTACAAGGAATAGGGACAAGAGGAGGTCCATGATCGCTAACGTTCTGAAAGAACATTGCACATAAAAGGCGAGAGGAAAAAAATAAATTTAGCTTTACCTGTGTGATTTTGGTAGACGGTGCAGAAAACACATCACGTGTTCGTTTAGTTAGAATAATCAACCAATCAAATGGTTCTATTTAGTTCTCACAACCCTTAAGTTTGGGTGCCAGAAGAAAACAAAAAAGTGAGCCGAGAAAGCCAATCGTATAAAATTCTCTTACGTTTATAAAAGGCTTGACTGTTACGGCAATAACTTTAAAGAAACTTACCTAACTGCTACTCGTACACACCGCTAGCTACAGACACAGCGACACCAGCCGCTAATTGACTGCCTTTTCTCCTGAACCTAAATACATGACTTCTACCTAATACCGGTCTTACCCGCACGTACATACGGCCTGAACCCTTTTAATTGACCTAAAGTCAAAACCTAATATCTGAACGGTAAATAACGTTTCCAAGGAACCTTTTCACATACACAGACGTTCAAAAGTTTTGGACCAACTGCATTAATGTGCGTTGTGGTGCAGTGGATATCGGCTTGGAACGGGAAATCGGGGAGCTGAGTTCGAATTCCAGTTGAATTTCTTGCAGTAACTTACGCACAAATACCCCTGGGAAAGGTATTAATCTGTCTCTTCAATCCAGTTATGGATTAAATAACAGGACAATTGGATTGGGTTCTGTAGCCTTGGTTGGCAACCAGTCTACTGCAGGAAGCAATGACAACCTACTGCAGGATAATCTTTTACCTAGTCAGTCTGTCTCTTTAGAGACATGATCGCCGAAGCGTTTATTACGTATGGCACTTGACTGACGTAAAATGATTATACGCCATTATTTTAAGAAGTTGAAATTGTTTATCTGTAAACTTTTATCAGTTGTGTCTGTGGACTTTGAAAATTACAAAATTACTTCTTACGTTTTTATGGGGGCCGCGTAACAGAAGTTACACCGTTTAAGCAGCTTGAAGCTGAAAAGGGCCAGGCAAGACTATTGTAATTCCCACTGATATAATACACAGTGAGGTTTCATTTGATAGAGTGCACACTGAGGCATTATTACATACAGTACATAGTGAAGCATTATGACACTTAGTGCACAGTGAGGAATTATTACATACAGTGCACAGTGAGGCATTATTACATACAGTGCACAGTGAGGCATTATTACATACAGTGCACAGTGAGGCATTATTACATACAGTACATAGTGAAACATTATGACACTTAGTGCACAGTGAGGAATTATTACATACAGTGCACAGTGAGGCATTATTACATACAGTGCACACTGAGGCATTATTACATACAGTGCACACTGAGGCATTATTACATACAGTGCACACTGAGGCATTATTACATACAGTGCACACTGAGGCATTATTACATACAGTGCACACTGAGGCATTATTACATACAGTGCACAGTGAGGCATTATTACATACAGTGCACACTGAGGCATTATTACATACAGTGCACACTGAGGCATTATTACATACAGTGCACACTGAGGCATTATTACATACAGTACATAGTGAAACATTATGACACTTAGTGCACAGTGAGGAATTATTACATACAGTGCACACTGAGGCATTATTACATACAGTGCACAGTGAGGCATTATTACATACAGTACATAGTGAAGCATTATGACACTTAGTGCACACTGAGGCATTATTACATACAGTGCACACTGAGGCATTATTACATACAGTGCACAGTGAGGCATTATTACATACAGTGCACAGTGAGGCATTATTACATACAGTGCACACTGAGGAATTATTACATACAGTGCACACTGGGGCATTATTACATACAGTGCACACTGAGGCATTATTACATACAGTACATAGTGAAACATTATGACACTTAGTGCACAGTGAGGAATATTACATACAGTGCACAGTGAGGCATTATTACATACAGTGCACACTGAGGCATTATTACATACAGTGCACAGTGGGGCATTATTACATGCAGTGCACACTGGGGCATTATTACATACAGTGCACACTGGGGCATTATTACACATACAGTGCACAGTGAGGCATTATTACATACAGTGCACACTGGAGCATTATTACATACAGTGCACACTGAGGCATTATTACATACAGTGCACACTGAGGCATTATTACATACAGTGCACACTGAGGCATTATTACATACAGTGCACATGAGGCATTATTACATACAGTGCACAGTGAGGCATTATTACATACAGTGCACACTGAGGCATTATTACATACAGTGCACACTGAAGGCATTTTATTACATACAGTGCACAGTGAGGCATTGTTACATACAAGTGCACACTGAGGCATTATTACATACAGTGCACACTGAGGCATTATTACATACAGTGCACACTGAGGCATTATTACATGCAGTGCACACTGAAGGGCATATTACATACAGTGCACAGTGAGGCATTATTACATACAGTGCACAATGAGGCATTATTACATACAGTGCACGATGAGGCATTATTACGTGCAGTGCACTGAAGCATTATTACATACAGTGCACACTATAGAGCATTGTGCATACAGTGCACACTGAAGGCATGTACATACAGTGCACACTGAGGCATTATTACATACAGTGCACAGTGAGGCATTGTTACATACAGTGCACACTGAGGCATTATTACATACAGTGCACACTGAGGCATTATTACATACAGTGCACACTGAGGCATTATTACATACAGTACATGAATGAAACATTATGACACTTAGTGCACAGTGAGGAATTATTACATACAGTGCACACTGAGGCATTATTACATACAGTGCACAGTGAGGCATTGTTACATGATATAACAGTAAACGTTATGACACTTAGTGCACTGAGGCATTATTACATACAGTGCACACTGAGGCATTATTACATACAGTGCACAGTGAGGCATTATTACATACAGTGCACAGTGAGGCATTATTACATACAGTGCACACTGAGGCATTATTACATACAGTGCACTGAGGCATTATTACATACAGTGCACACTGGGGGCATTGTTACATACAGTGCACAGTGAGGCATTATTACATACAGTGCACAGTGAGGCATTATTACATACAGAAGGTACACAGGGGCATTATTATACAGTACACTAGGGCATTATTACATACAGTACATAGTGAAACATTATGACACTTAGTGCACAGTGAGGAATTATGTACAGTGCACAGTGAGCATTATTACATACAGTGCACACTGAGGCATTATTACATACAGTGCACAGTAGAGCATTATTACATACAGTGCACACTGAGGCATTATTACATACAGTGCACACAAGGCATTATTACATACAGTGCACAGTGAGGGCATTGTACATACAGTACACAGTGAGGTATTATTACATGCAGTGCTGATGAACATTATTATGCAATTGCACAGAGAGGAATTATTCTGTGCAATTTTGTTGAGGTAATTATTACATATAGTGCACAGTGAGGCATTATTACATGCAGTGCACAGTGAGGTTTGGGATGATACCGTACAGAGGTATCATTTGATCCAGTACATAGTGATATTTCAGGTGATACATAACACTTTGGGCTTTCAGATGTTTGAAAGCTTTATTGCCTTGCTTGATGTGAAATAATTAAAATAAATAAATATAAAGTAGTACCTGTTATTTTTAAATGTGTCATTAATTCATATTTTTAAATGATAAGGCTCTTGACCCTCTATGGCAAGTAGACAGAATGATGCTGAGGTTACATTTGAGTGAAATTTTTAAGAAGAAAATGGAAGCAAAAAGAAACAGGAAGACGTCTCTAAGGCTCATAATTAGAAGGGAGTGCTTGGAAAATCTGATACTCACAGGGCAGATAGAATGCAAGAGAGACAGGGGAAGATAGTGCATGACATACTTAGTGAGTTTGAATGAATGAATGGTGGGACAAGGTTTGGGGGAAATAACAGGAATATAAAATTGATTAAAACCTACAAGGGATAGATAGGAAGCTGTGGAGAGCCATCACAGTCTGCATCTTAAATGACAAGGCACATAAAGAAGAAGCATGTGGACCTTCAGGACTAGAAAATAATCCGTTGCCTTTTCCTAAGAGCCGTGTAACTGGAGATATATGGATTTAAGCAGTCAGTCAGTAAAGTGATACACGCTTGGGCGATCATGTCTTGAAAGAGACATGACTGACTAGGCAAAATATTTTAGTAGGTTGTCATTTCTTTCTGCCGTAGACTGGTTGCCAACCAAAGCGATAGAATCTAATCTGTTCTGCTAGTCAATTCTTTTTTTTATTTAGACCAGTCAGTTAAGTGCCATATGTGATACACACTTGAACGATCATGTCTTTTTCGATTCATGATTACTAGGCAGAAGATTTTCCCGCAGTAGGTTGCAGTTTGTTTCTGCAGTTGACAAACCAAAGTTATAGAACCCAATCTGTTTTACTATTACACCCATAACTGGAGGGAGAAGAGACGGATTTATACCTTTCCTAAGGGAATTTGTTCGTAAGTGAATGCAACGAGCTCAACTGGTATTCGAACTCGGCTCTCTGATGAAGCTGAAAAAACGCCATGAAAACTACTGAGTCAACGAAAAATGTGAGTCATGATAATATGCAAATTTTTAAGCAGGAATTGTTCCATTTTATTAACATGAGTATTAGGTGCCTTGACAAGCCACTGTAAATATACATTAGCTTGCTTTTTATTTGTAATGCTGTCAAAGTTAATCGTCACCTTAAATATTAATCTTAAGTCTCCTATGATCTTACAAGAGTAAAACTGGCTTGATTCGTTTCTCTTGGGATATATGCGGCATGACCATTACCGGATTAGGCCAGCGAAAGCAAAGTTTGATTACCTGGTCACTAAATGCAACTGACACCGTCAAATTACTTTCCTTGTGAATCTATTGTGAGACTATGTTGCCATTGATAGAAACATTCTTGCAATTCGTTTTCAGGAATAACTTAAGTAATGCCATCACGGATTGCTAGATGACAGGTATGTTAGCAAATCTCTGTCCTTTCAAGACATTTTGAAAACTTTGTAAATATTTATAAATCATAGGTGGGATAATTCTGGTGAATAAAGTAGATGAACAACTGTTTCTCTAGCCATCAGTTTTATTGATTTTCATTATCTCATCCAAAGCAAGGGTAGAAAGCCACTAAGGCTCAACGAGTTATGAGAATGAAAGAAAATCAAAAGACGTTAGTGAGGATAAAGAGCAATAAACTAACAGAATTCCAAAAGATATAAGATGTCGATTCCATAAGCGACAAATGCAATAGAAGAAACTATCAAATTAGAACTAGCTATTTCAACAATATAATACTGAGATGGAGTATCTGTAATGTGATAGATCCCGACCTGGCAGCTCGGATACAGTCACTTTCTCACAATGTGGCTTCCCTGTATCTCTTCTACAAATACTTCCACGACTTCTGCTCCGATGAATTTAGTTCACTGGTACCCCTATATATAAATTTACTCGAGCCACAAGATTAGCAACTAGATCCCACCCTTTTATGTGAAACCAATAAATTGTAAACGCAAATTCTACACCATTAGCTTCCTTTCTCTCACTTCCCGCCTGTGGAATTTCTTTCCGTTTACTTGCTTTCCCGACAGCTACAATCTCCAAGAATTTAAATGTAAAGTCAATAGTCATCTCCTATCTCATAAACCTGAATCCTCTCTCTCATGCTTCTTTCTCCATCCACTCCATTCTCATCAGTATTCTCATCCTTCTCTTATCCACTTCCTGATACCCCCTATAACCTGTCACTCTTTCTCATAACTTTCCTCCTGCGAAACAGTGGCAGTAAAATGTCTTGCTTGGGACAATATGATTATAAAAAAAAATTCTATACATTTATATTCCAGAGAATGTAAATAAATCTAAAAGACATGCATGTGTAGCTAATCAGTATTTCATTGATTGATTGATTCGTTTTCTACGGCTTATCAGGAGACAAGAAATTATTATGTAAGTATAAAGTGGGGGATCAATTTTATATTATAAACAATACATAAATTGATCCCTCACTTTATGGCCACACTCATTCTTCTCTTTCCCACTTCCTGACACTCCCTATAACCTGTCATGTTTTCTCATAACTTTCCTCCTATATAACCCCCTGCGCATCAGTAGCAGTAAAATGCCTTGATTGGGGCGATATGATTATAAAAAAATATTCTATACTAATGTAATGTGGATATAAAGTGGGGGATCAATTCTACATTACAAGCAATATATAAAATGATCCCTCAATTTATGGTCACAGTCATTCTTTTCTTACCCATTTCCTGACACCCCCTATAACTTGTCACTCTTGCCAATGTAGGAACATGATTAAGCTCATGAAGTCGCGGTACTAGAGAGGAAAGCTCATCAGAGCAATTGCCATGAAAATATTTATAGAATAGACAGAGGGATGCTACGTTACGGCAGTGGGAAACTAGATAAAACCGAGATGCCAGGGCAAGACCGATAACATTACAGAACCTTCATCTTCGATTTGAATGAACCAAATTTCGAACATTGTCTACATTTCAATTTGTTCGTTATGTTTTTGTTTTTTTTTTTTTTGACGAAATTCACTACTCCAGTGGCTTACGTTGAAACACCGATTTTTATGCAATCACAAAAGTTAAGTAACGTCGAAACTGGTCAGTATCTAGATGGTTAAGCGCTTGGGATTAATTAGTAGGACTTATATAAGTAAATCATTATTTTCTCAAAAATTCTTACAATATAAAAATATTTTCTGTCTTTAAAATAACCACTAAAAGTTTGATAAACTGTAAAAAAAATCAATTAATTACTCCTGATTTCTTTCACTCTTTTTGTTTTCGTCAACAGAGTGACATGAACACATGCAACTTCCTCTACTACTCGACAACGAACGACTCTTCTGATCTGCGAAATGGTTGTAATAAGTAGGTAAATTTTGTATCGATTTTATCTTTTTAAAATAAATATCGATCAGATTCATATCAGAAACTGTATTTTGAATGAATTCAGAAAGAGATCCTTAACAATGGAAGCGGCAAGAAAGATTCGCTCTGTCTATGGAAATGAAGCTTTAAGTATTCGGACATGCCTATGATGGTTTGGTCAAGGTGACAACTTTTCTGCTTAACTAAAGAGTCCTTCTACGTTCGTCGTTAAATCGTAGGCTTACTACAGAACTTTACTTGGATAGAATCATTATCGATCACACGACGATCACAAATCCCCTATTAGGGTCGTAGAAACACCACATGTCTTGCGTCTGTAGCAGCAGGTGTTCCCTGGGCAAGATAGCCTAACGAGTCCAACTCTCCACAGGCTGGTTTGAATTCAGAGTTTTTCTTTTTCCGAAATTATACCTAATATGTCCTGTTATTTTACCCATAGCCAGGGGGAGAAGAAATAGATTCATACCTTTCCCAAGGGTATTAGCGCGTAAGTGAATGTAATGAACTTGAGTGGAATTCGAACTCGGTTCTCCGATTCCCCAAACCGAGCCGCTGTTCATGGGTTCTCAATCAA
The DNA here is from genome assembly GCA_037127315.1 of Ascarosepion bandense. Lineage (NCBI taxonomy): Eukaryota > Metazoa > Mollusca > Cephalopoda > Sepiida > Sepiidae > Ascarosepion > Ascarosepion bandense. The sequence goes on from JBBBDQ010001420.1 coordinate 727,255, forward strand.
TGATAAAAAAAATGGATTCTCTACATCTAACGAAAACGATATTAGTTACTGGAAGAGAAAAGAAAATCTCCAAACTCGAACTACATTCGCGAAAGTTACTCTTTATGTTTAGTCAATTATGAATGATGTCGTCTCTCATGAAGAACTAAATGAAAAAAAGAAGCGTTTAATGTGGAGAAGTATTGTCGTCAATTGGAAACATTGCCCAAAAATTGGCAGACGTAGCACGCTTCGTTATCAAACGGCAAAAGCGTGTTGCTCTGACGCGATAATGAAATTTCTACCTCTTCAAACGTTATTTTTTAGTGGCTACACGTGCAAGAATCCCTTGATTGGTGCAACTAATGGGCACATCGGTAACTATAAAAAATCAATTTTCAGTTTCTGTGGTTAAACTGAAGATTGTTTTACCTCACTGTGTATTAGGCATTGATTAATCGAATTTTGGTATATAAAAATTTTAGCGCATTAATCTAAACTTATTTATAAATGGAACTTTGTGTGTGTGTGTGTGTGTGTGTGTGTGTCCGTTACCTAAAGACTTCGAAACGGCTGAACCGTTTTTCTTGAAAATTTACACAGTTGTACTATAAGCGTCTGTGAGTGTTCTTAGCTAGGTTTTGTGTCGAGGTACCTCCGATAAATATCAAAAATCGATAATCGAAAAAATTATAGGTTATAGAAGGAGTGGTCCGATTTTAATCAAATTTGATACACTCATAGACAAAGACATAAGAAACGATATTCAGAAGTTTCAAGGTTGCAGTTCTTACAATAGTGCAGAAAATCGATAATATACATAAAAGGCAAGATGTTTTTATGTGTGTATGTTTACCTGCCTGTATGTCTGTATTTTTTTCAGCCCTTTTATTTTAGTTTTTGCTTCGGGTTTGGCTCTAAGTTGGTATAATTGTAGTTCTTAGTCTCAGCCATGATACTATTTACTCAGAGGACTTATTTAGCCTTCAAAATTCAGTTGACGACGAAAAAACTTATTTGATATCGATACCAGGAAATCAAAATTTGACTTACATCCATTCATTTTTCTTTCAGTCTACGGTTTTGCTTTAACTGGAAACAACTATTGCTTTTTTTAGTCTTTCGTGCCAACGTCCAAAGAGTCTGAGCTCCAGGACCATGGATTAGTTTTAAAGCTTTTGTTACACCTAAGCAACGTCGGGCTACCCTGCTAGTCAAAAATGAATGAGCGTTGTGGTGTAATGGATATGGTGAGCCTAGTTAGAGTTCCAGTTGAATTCGTCACGTTCACTTATGCGAAAGGCATGAACCTTTCTTTTCTACTTCCAGCCATTGGTTTAATAGAAGGATAGATTAGACTTTATAACAAAAGTTGGCAACCAGTTTACAACGGAATAAAATGGCACCCTATTACGTGCAATTCTTATTCTTGGTGAGTCATCGATAAAATAAGACATGATCATTCGTGCGGGTATCTCGTATGGCACTTAACTGGCTGATCTGGATAAAATGATCGAATAACAGGACAGAGTGGGTTCTGTAGCCTTGGTTGGCAACGAGTCTATCTCAGAATAACATAAGAATCTAGTGCCGGAAAATCTTCTGCTTAATCAGTTATGGATCGAAAGAGACATGATCGCCAGAGCATGGATCACGTATGCGACTTAACTGATTCATATGGATAAGAAGGCTGAATTGTAAGACACACTGGGTTCTATAGTCTTGGTTGGCAACCGGTGTGCTGCATAAAAATGGCAACCTACTGAAGGAAAATCTTCTGCCTAGTCAGATATGGATCGAAAGAGACACGACCACCCGAGCGTGTATCACGTATGCCACTTAACTGATTGATAATTGATAAGAGGATTGAATAGTAAGATAGACTGGCTTCTATGTCCTTAGCTGCAAAAAAAAAAAATAAATAAATAAATAAATAAAAAAATAGCAATATCCTGCGGGAAAATCTTTAACCTGGTCAGTTATGAATCGAAAGAGATATGGTCGCCCGGGAATGTATCACGTATGGTCTTTATCTGATTAATATGGAAAAAAGAGATTGAATAGCAGGTTAGATTGGGTTCTATAGCGTTGGTTGGCAACCAGTTTACCCAGGTACTGAGGGAAAACCTTCTTCCTAGACGGCCATGGATCGAAAGAGACATGATTGCGCAAGCATTTATCCCGGACGACAATTTACTGATTGATATGGATGAGAGGATTGAATAGTAAGACAGACTGGGTTCTATAGCCTTGGTTGGTAACCGGATTACAGCAAACAAAATGGTAATCTAGTGCAGAGATGTGCGCTGTTGTGCTGTGGATATCGACTCGGAACGACAAATCAGGATGCCGAGTTCGAATTCCAGTTGAATTAATTGCATTCACTTACGCACAAATACCCTTGGGAAAGGTATTAACCCGTCTCTTCCCTCCAGTTATGGGTTAAATAACAGGATAGATTGGGTTCTATAGCCTTGGCTGGCGACCAGTCTACCTCAGAAAGCAATGGCAACCTACTGCGGGATAATCTTCTGCCCAGTCAGACATGTCTCTTTACGAGACATGATTGCCCAAGCGTGTGTCACGTATGACCTTTAACTGACTGACTGCAGGAAAATCCTCTGCTTAGTCAGTTATGGATCGAAAGTGACATGATTGTCCGAGCCTGTATCACGTATGGCACTTAACTGATTGATTTGGATAAAAGGTTAGAATAGCAGGGCAGACTGGGTCCTATAGCCTTGGTTGGCAACCAGTCTCAGAAAGAAACAGGAACCTACTGCGGGAAAATATTCTGCTTAGTTTCTCATGGATCAAAAGAGACATGATCGCCCGATCGTGTATCATGTTTGACACTTAACTGAATCGAAATTGCATTAATCGAATGCGCATTAACCTAGGGAGCCCTGTATTCGAGTAGGCGTACTTTTTATTTTAAACATTATTTATATTTCTGTCTAACGCCCTAAATATTCGAGAAATCTCGCATATTTTTTCTTTAATACGAATATTTAGACCGGGAAATAAAAAATAAATATGATAACATAATATTCGTCATCGGAGGCCACAATTTAAACAACCTAACGTACGCAGATGATACGGTGCTGATAGCAGACACAGAAAGGAAACTACAAGACCTCCTACAGAAGGTAGCTGAAGAGAGTGATAAGAAAGGACTACAAATAAACTGCAAGAAAACCGAATGCATGGTCATCAGCAAAAAGAGCAGCCCGAAATGCCAAATACACGTGGGGGATACTAAAATGAAGCAGGTACAAAAAATTAAATACCTGGGAAGTGTTCTAACAGAAGACGGAAAGTGCGACACAGAGATCTGAAGGCAAATTGGCACGGCAAAGGACGCGTTCTAGAAGTTGAGTAAAGTATTAGGAGACGGGAAAATTTTGCTAGAAACAAAGAAAAGAGTACTGGATTGCTATGTGATGTCGGTTCTTCAATATAGCAGTGAATGCTGGATAATATCAAAGATGAAGGAAAAACTTGAAGCAACTGAAATGTGGTTCTACAGAAGGATACTGCGAATATCATGGATCGAGCATGTGAGCAACGATGTGGTTTTGGAAAGGATGGAGTTCTTCAATGTGGCAGTGAATGCTGGACAATATCATCAAAGATGAAGGAAAAACTTGAAGCAACTGAAATGTGGTTCTACAGAAGGATGCTGCGGATATCATGCATCGAGCATGCGAGCAATGAAGAGGTTTTGGAAAGGATGGAAACGAAAAGGAAATTAATACTGAGCATCAGGAAAAGACAGCTAAAGTTCTTGGGGCATGCAATGAGGAAGGTAGGCTTGGCGAACCTGATACTAACAGGCTAGATGGAAGGAAAAAGAGACAGGGGAAAGTAGCGGGTAACATATCCTAAATCAGGTGGATGATAGAACGAGGGATGCGTAGAATAACAGGAGAAGGCGTGCTAAGAGACACCAGAGAGAGGAAGACGTAGAAAGCCATGATCGCCTCCGTCTTGAAGGGACAGGGCACATAGAAGAAAAAGATATATGCCAACTGTTTATTATTAATGTGGGTATAAAATGGGGGATCAATTCTATATTATAATCAATATACAAACTGATCCCTCATTTTGTGACCATGCTAGTTTTTATACATTTATATTCTAGATTTATGGGCTTAAGCTAGTGGATGGCAGAACGAGGGTTGCGTGGAGTAACAGGAGAAGGCGTGCTAAGAGCCACCAGGGAGAGGGAGATGTGGAAAGTCATAATCGCCTACGTCCTGAAGGGACAGGGCACATAGAAGAAGAAGATACATGCCAACTGTTCTGTTTATAAGAAATTATAATGTGGGTATAAAATGGTGGGGGCAATTCTATATTATAATCAATATACAAACTGAACCCTCATTTTGTGACCATGCTAGTTTTATTAATTTATGTTCTAGATTTATTGGCTTAAGCTAGTGGATGGCAGAACGAGGGTTGCATGGTGTAACAGGAATAAGAGTCACCAGGGATAGGAAGACGTGGAGAGCCATAATCGTCTACGTCCTGAAGGGACAGGGCACATAGAAGAAGATGATATATGCCAACTGTTTATTAGAAATTATAATGTGGGTATAAAATGGGGGATCACTTCTATATTATAATCAATATACAAAATGATCTCTCATTTTGTGACCATGGTAGATAGGCAAATAGAAGAAGAAGAATCCTGCCCATGATACATTTTAAAATTAGATTAAATTTCTTATTAATTATTAACCTGCCCTGATATATAAAATTTGTTCTTTCAACTAATTCCATTGGTTTTCTTCATTTTTTTTTTTCATTATTCTTCGCGTCAACTGAATGTATATTACACGGATGAAAGATGAACGCTGAACGAACCCTTCCTTTCTCTTGTTATTCCATAGGCTTCGAAAGATTTTGGATCTGAGCCCAAATAGTTGTTTCAGCTGCTGATTGGCGGCCCACACGGGAATGACAGTCTCGATTGAAACGAATGTCTCTTGTTTTTTTTCTGTCTTCGGCGGCAAGCCTTCGTTTCTCCTCTCCTCTCCTCTAACCAGCGGTGTAAATCGCGTCTCCCCATCGTTGCTTGTGCCTTTCAACCTCTCAATGTCAATGTTCCCATACTCCTTCTGAATGTACATAAAACTATTTATTTTCGGTATTTGCATGGATATAAAGCAATTTATTTATTTATTTTTTAAGAATTTGCATGTATAGGAACTTATTTATTGTCGGAAATTGCATGCACGTGAACATATTATTTTCGGAATTTGTAAGTACATAAAACTATTTATTTTTGGAATTTGCATAAACAAGAACCTATTTATTTTCACAGTTTGCATATATATGGAAACATGGCCGTATCTGGCTACCGGGCACACTGGGCACGGGTCCGGGCCGATCCGTGCAATCATAGTGAAAATCCGGGAAAGGAAAAATGTCTTCGCCAGAAATCAAATTAAACAATTCAGGAAGAAAGAAAGAAAGAAAGAAAGAAAACATCCGAATGAACGCAGAAAAAATCTGTTTATTTATTAATTTTGGGAGAAAAGACTGGTTATACTCAGAAAGTCCGAACTCGATTTCCTGCTTTCGTTCACGTTCTGTGCCTAATTTCCATTGGAATAGCCGAGAAAATCCGCAAAAATCATAGTTTCTGGAAACAGATGACACTGATGACGTCATCACATTGTCAACTAATAAATCCGGGCAATTTTCTCTGTGCCCGGTGATTTTTTAGCATCAGCTACGGCCCTGTATGGAACTATTCATTTTTTGAATTTGCATTTATACGAAGCATTTTATTCTTTCAATATACATGAACATGACCTTATTTATTTTCGTAATTTGCCTGCAAATGATCCTCTATTTTGAGAATTTGCATGATTTGGCACATATTTATTATTTGTATTTACATGTGTGTGAACCTATTTATTTTCGTAATTTGCATGTACATAAAACTGTTTAGTTTCTGAATTTGCATTTATACAAAGCAGATTATTTTCTAATCTGCATGAACGTGAACTTATTTATTTACGTAATTTGCATCTATATGATGTAATTTGGGGGGGATTTGCATGCATAGGAACCTATTTATTATTTGAATTTGCATGTATATGAACTTATTTATGTTTTGGAAGTGACATGTATATAAAGCAGTTCATATTTGAAATTTGCATGCATGTGAACCATTTAATAATAATTTTAATTGATAATATTTTGCAGATTACGTAATTAAACTTTGAAATATTAATTGAAATATTTACGATTCTTATTTAATAATTAAATTTTGGGCGGACCAGAAGCAGACTACCACCCCGTTTAATTACGTTGTTTTTCATTTTTTTTACTTTTTTTAGCGCAGTTCTATCGATTATCCCCTCAGCTTTACGATTGACAAAAAAAAAAATAAAAAAAAAATAAATAAATAAATAAATAATAAAAAAAAAAATTTCAATATTTAATCATTTTCTAGGGGGGATCAGTTTCTCATACAACGTTATAGTAAATCGAGACTCCATTTGAAACCAGTCGCCGGAACGACATTACTGCCACCGGTAAATTTGTTCATTATCAAATATTTTAGACTTTTTTCCGTGCAATATTATCTTTTACACCTTAAACTTTACGAATGACAAAAAAAAAAAAAAAAAAAAATTACAAAAATTTCAATATTTAAACAATTTTAGTGGGGGAGGCCAGTTTCTTATACAATTTTATAGTGGATTGAAAATGGAGGATCGATTTACTTTAACGTTGTATGAGAAACTGACCCCCCCCCCCCCCAACAAATTTGTTTCAATTTAAAAAAAAATTTTTTTTTTTGATAATCGGAAAGTTTAAGTAACAATCGATAGGACAATGCGCTGAAAAAAGTAAAAAAAAAAAAAAAAAGAAAAAAAAGAAAAACAACGAAATTAAACGTGGTGGTAGTCTGCTTCAGGTCCTCCAAATTTTGATAAAGAAACTTAAGTTAATTTTTAGTATTACTTTTAACAGAATTACTCATTTTTACGCTCAGTGCCTGTAGGTCACCATAACATTTTCAGTTCTTCTACTCCATGCTTGATTATGCCAAGGCACAATGCAAATCACAGGACATCAGAACCACCATGGAAGATCTGAATGCCAAAGTCGGCCTAGGGAGAGAAGGTGAAACGGTCGGAAATTTCGGACTAGGACACCGTAGTGTCCGTGAAATGAGTCCCAATGGTACACAGTGACTAACCAAATAATAACACTTGATTCCAAGAGCACCCAAAACGACTATGGACATGGAAGAGTCCATGAGGAGAAATTAAGAACCAAATTGATTTTGTTACTATCAACAAGACATTCGGAAAACGCAGTCCTTCACTGCAAAGCCTACCCAGGTGCTGACTCGGCTCCTCGATCTGTCAACAGGGTGCATAAAAAAATAAAGGAACGAACAGGACAAAAGACATGATCAGCAACAGGGTGTATAAAAACAAAGGACGGTACACTCATACGATTAAAAGAAAAACTACTTAAGGATGTGCGTTGTGGCGCAGTGGATATCGGCTCGGAACGAGAACTTGGGGAACCGAGTTCGAATTCCAGTTGAAATCCTTGCATACACTTACGCGCAAATACCCTTGGGAAAGGTATTAATCCATCTCTTCCCTCCAGTTATGGGTTAAATAATAGGACAGATTGGGTTCTATAGCCTTGGTCGGCAACCAGTCTACCGCAGAAAGCAATGGCAACCTACTGCGGGATAATCTTCTGCCCAGTCAGTCATGTCTCTTTCGAAACATGATCGCCCAAGCGTGTATCGCGCATGGCACTTAACTGACTGACTTAAGAGATGGTATGAGTATATTGCTGATCTCTTCCACGACAAGAGAGAACAGCCAACGATACACAAAAATAACGATGAACCAGAAATATTAAAAACCGAAGTGGAAGCGGCAACGGCCAAAGTGAACGGAAATAAAGCAGCAGGACCTGATGGGATTGTAACAGAGATGTTGACGCTTTTAGAAGATTTTGGTTTAGTCAGGCTCACAGAAATAATAAACAAAATAAAAAATAGCGGCAATATAGCGGAAGACTTAAGAAGATCAATTTTCATAACACTATCTAAGAAAGCAGATGCAAAAATATGTGAACTTCATTGAACAATCAGCTTAATGAGCCACAAAACAAAACTCATCATCCGGATTCTGATGAACAGAACACACAGCAGAATTGGCCAAAGGTAGGACAAGAACAGCTAGGCTTTGTCAAAGATCTCGGAATAAGGAATGTGATATTCATGCTCAGAATGCGACCTCAAGGAGCAATAGAAATGCAGAAGGAAATGTATCTGTGCTTTATAGACTACACAAAGGCATTTGAAAAAGCACGGTACAAATATTTGATATAGATGTTCAACATCCTAACACACTAACCTGCTCCCATTCTATCAAACACTCTTCCCATCTGCCCAACCCTCATCCTCGGTATCCTTACTCATCTGTCACCTTCCTCCTGACATTCCCTATGTCTAACAACTCCTTCTCTTTACCTTCCCCTATGTAGCCCCATGCGCAATAGTGGCAGTGGAATGCCTTGCTTGGGGTGAGATGATTTAAAAAAAATCCTCGACATTAGGATAATCAAAAGACGGAAAAGACGTTAGGAAAAGACGTTAGGATAATCAAGAATATATATTGGCAACAAACTGCTTGTGTACAGATAGGAAGTGAATTCAGCAGGTATACAAAAATAGAAAGGAGCGTAAAAAAAAGAACGTTTTCTCACCGGATCTATTCAACCTATACAGTGAAACAATTCCGAGAGAAATAAAACCCTTGCCAGGATTCGTCATTGGCGGCCACAATCTCAATAATGTAAGATGTGCAGATGACACAGTACTGATAGCAGACACGGAAAGGACAACACAGGACCTCCTACTTAAGGTAGCAAGAAAAATCGAGAAGAAATGACTAAGCATAAACTTCAAGAAAACTGAATGTATGGTCATTAGCAAAAAGACGACCCCAAAATGCCAAATACAGGTTGAAGAAACTAAAATAAAACAAGTAAAGAAATTTAAATACCTGGGAAGCATGCTGACAGAGGATAGAAAGTCCGATGCTGAGATTCAAAGAAGCATTGGTATGGACAAGGACGCATTTCAAAAGCTAACCAAATTACTGAATGACAGGAAAATCTCATTGGAAACAAAGAGGAGAGAAATAAAACCCTTGCCAGGATTCGTCATTGGCGGCCACAATCTGAACAATATAAGATACGCAGATGACACAGCGATGATAGCAGACACGGAAAGAAAATGCACGGCCTCCTACAGAAGGTAGCAAATGAAAGCGACAAGAAAGGATTATGGATGAACTTCAAGAAAACTGAATGTATGGTCCTCAGCAAAAAGAAGACTCCAAAATGCCAACTACAGGTCGGAGAAAATAAAAGAAAACCAGTGAAGAAATTTAAATCCCTGGGAAGTAAAAGATCTAAAGACGCATTGGCATAACCAAGGATACATTTCAAAATCTAACCAGATTACTGAAAGACAGGAAAATCTCATTGGAAACTGTCGCAACTGTCTTCACTCTAGTGTTCACAACCTTCTCTTGCCCTTTCTCTTTCACTCCCATAGCTAGTTTGTCCTTGTCTTCACTCTCCTGCCTAATACTTCAACTCTCTTATGTAACAACCTGCACATCAGTGGCGTTAACGCCTTGCTTGGGGTGAAATGATTTTAAAAAATCACATAGCAAGCACGCATACTGAAAAATTGTGTTAACTCAAAATGCAAATTCTCTGATAAATATCCAGAGATAATTGACTATATGGTATCAGGTTTCACAGTGTTAGCACCAACTGAATATAAAACTCGGCATGATAGAGTGGGGCAATACTAGATTTAGAAAATATACAATGTTTGCAGAAAGGAAATTGCAAGAAACTGTTATAAACACCACCCAGGGCCGGTGACAGTGACAGGACTTGTAACAATTTTATGGGACTTTACAGTTTACACAATCAAATCAAATCTAATCACCCAGACATCGTAATCTAAGATTACAAGAACATAATGTGCTTTCTTAAAGACATGGAAGTTTCTGCAAATTGTAATTTATCTTTGAACATCTTCAATATCTATCAAAATACTTGCAGTGGAAAATCTTTAAAAATTTGGCACATGAGAAAATAATTCCAGCTGTAGTTGGAGTCCTTGGATTAATTTGAAAAGGTTCCGATATGCACATTGAGGAGAAATCTCATGTCCCATGCTTTTAAGAAATACGAACTATATGTATATGTATATGTAATCACAAGTACAGTGGCCTAAAGAAATTTTTTAGTCAGGAAAAATAAACTACATCCAATTTCTAAATTTAATTACATAATCACAACACAACATAAATAAACAATATTTGGAACAAGTGTGGAGTAGTTCCACCATTTGCTTGTTTTAGTGATTGTATTCGATTTTTCCTGGATTCGATCAAGTTATCAACAATCGTCTGATTCATATTTTGGCACTGTTTTAGTGATGTTTTGTAAGAGTTGCCAGTGACATAATTTCACGTTCTCGAAGTTTTCGGTCAAGGTGTTCCCAAACGTGTTCTACTGGATTCATCTCAGAACTTTGGTCTAATCATGGCAGTGACTTGATTTCTTATGATTCCTTCCAGGACTTTTCTACTTCGCTCTAATGACACGGCGCCATATCTTCTTGAAAAAAGGTAGACACTCTTGTCAATTTGAATGGTTTCAAGTAGTGGGAATTACAGAAAAAAAGGGAAATATTTAGTGACGGAAGAAAAATATTTTATTCAACGTAATTGAAACCCTAAAACATGCCATTTAAGAAACAATAACGGAATTAAGTCCTGTAGATGGCGTCCTCCTGTACGAATGCATTCTTGAAATCTGCTGTTGAGATTCCTCAATGACCGCTGCAACATCTCAGACGGAATACCGTAAATTTCATCCTGAATTCTCTGTTTCAACTCTTTCAGAGTTCTTGGTCGAGTCGTGTACACTTTACTCTTGAGATAGCTCCACAAAAAAAAAAAAAAAAAAAAAAAATCACAAACGGACAAATCTGGCGATCTAGGGAGCCATGGACCATTACCGAATCTTGAGATCACACGGTTACCGAACAATTCTCGCATAGCCCCAATGATTGCCTTGCAGTGTGTGGTGTCGCTCAATCCTGTTGAAACCAGGTTTCTTGAAGGTGTGAAGAATTGTTCAATTCAGGTGTCTCCACGTAATGATTCGCAGCGACAGTGACTGAGATCCCCTGTTCATTAAAAAAAAAATAAGGTCCGATGATCCAATGTAATGAAACAGTCCACTATACTGTCACCTTACTAGCGTGTAAAGGGCGCTCATAAACTTCATTAGGATTTGTGTCTGCCCAGTAACGGTAGTTCTGCTTATTGACGTCATCTGTGAGATGAAATTGGGCCTCATCTGACATCCATAACTTGCTTAGAAATTCATCTTGATCCATGGTTAATGAAATGGCAGAGGGATTACTTCTTAAGGCCACTGTTACGCAGTGCTGCCACTTGCTCATGTCTGCCAATATACACTTAAAAATTTCCCGGTTTTGGGGGGTCACTCTATATTTGACAGATGTGCGTTGTGGTGCAGTGGATATCGGCTCGGAACGACAAATCGAGGAGCCGAGATCGAATTACAGTTGACATTCTTTGCATTTACTTACGCGAAAACACCCTTGGGAAAGGTATTAATCCGTCTCTTCCTCCCAGTTATGGGTTAAATAATAGGACAGATTAGGTTCTATAGCCTTGGATGGCAACCAATCTACCACAGAAAGCAATGGAAACCTACTGCGGGATAAACTTCTGCCCAGTCAGTCATGTTTTTTGAGAGATGATCGCCCAAGTGTGTATCACGTATGTCACTTAACTGACTGACTGAATATAATAGTTGAAAACATGATTAAGGCTTCTGCTGAGCATAAAGTGGGGGATCAGTTTTATATTGTTATAAAATAATAAACTGATCCCCCGCTAATTACTACTTTATAAATTAATGCATCTCTTCCCTCTGTAGCTATGTCAAATAACAGGACATATTGGGTTCTGTAGCCTTGGCTGGCAACCAGTCTACCGCAGAAAGCAATGGCAAGCTACTGCGGGATAATCTTCTGCCCAGTCAGTCATGTCTTTTTCGAGAGATGATTGCTCAAGTTTGTGTCACGTATGGCACTTGACTGACTGACTATATTTGACAGTATTTTGGACCATTCAACTGCTCGTCAACAAGAATCAGCTTAGATTTCCATTCAAACCAGACAGTGTCCCACAGTATTACTTAAATCCCCCCCATCACGGTTGCCTGCAGACGTTCAGTGTTCCAAGTCTCATGTTGATTTCTCCAAACATAAATTTGTATCGAATTTAAATATTGAGAGAATTTACTTTCATCTGACCAAATTACCGACTGCCAAACTTCATAATATTTGCTTTTAAAGTTTCTCGCCGAGTTCATACACCTGTTCTCGCTGACCCCTTCCTTTTTGCAACTCTATCTTTGACAGCCTAGTTATTTTAGAGTATTTCTTACCGCATATGGCGACATTTCCATGCTGTTAGGGACATCTTTGACGCTTCGACGACGGCTTTCCGATGACTTAACTCTTTTGCGCACTTTTCCCTCGCTCAGGCACGATGCCTGGTCTTCCTGAACGTTGGTCACCACAACGGTTTCAAATGACTTCCTCTTTAGCGCACTTTTCCCTCGCTCACGCACGATGCCTGGTCTTCCTGAACGTTGGTCAACCACAACGGTTTCAAATGACTTCCTCTTTAGCGCACTTTTCCCTCGCTACGCACGATGCCTGGTCTTCCTGAACGTTGGTCCCCACAACGGTTTCAGATGACTTCCTCTTTAGCGCACTTTTCCCTCGCTCAGGCACGATGCCTGGATTTCCTGAACGTTGGTCACCCCACAACGGTTTCAGATGACTTCCTCTTTAGCGCACTTTTCCCTCGCTCACGCACGATGCCTGGTCTTCCTGAACGTTGGTCCCCACAACGGTTTCAGATGACTTCCTCTTTAGCGCACTTTTCCCTCGCTCACGCACGATGCCTGGCCTTCCTGAACGTTGGTCCCCACAACGGTTTCAGATGACTTCCTCTTTAGCGCACTTTTCCCTCGCTCACGCACGATGCCTGGTCTTCCTGAACGTTGGTCCCCACAACGGTTTCAGATGACTTCCTCTTTAGCGCACTTTTCCCTCGCTCAGGCACGATGCCTGGATTTCCTGAACGTTGGTCCCCACAACGGTTTCAGATGACTTCCTCTTTAGCGCACTTTTCCCTCGCTCACGCACGATGCCTGGTCTTCCTGAACGTTGGTCCCCACAACGGTTTCAGATGACTTCCTCTTTAGCGCACTTTTCCCTCGCTCACGCACGATGCCTGGCCTTCCTGAACATTTTGTCCCCACAACGGTTTCAAATGACTTCCTCTTTAGAGCACTTTTCCCTCGCTCACGCACGATGCCTGGTCTTCCTGAACGTTGGTCCCCACAACGGTTTCAGATGACTTCCTCTTTTACGCACTTTTCCCTCGCTCACGCACGATGCCTGGTCTTCCTGAACGTTGGTCCCCACAACGGTTTCAGATGACTTCCTCTTTAGCGCACTTTTCCCTCGCTCACGCACGATGCCTGGTCTTCCTGAACGTTGGTCCCCACAACGGTTTCAAATGACTTCCTCTTTAGCGCACTTTTCCCTCGCTCACGCACGATGCCTGGTCTTCCTGAACGTTGGTCCCCACAACGGTTTCAGATGACTTCCTCTTTAGCGCACTTTTCCCTCGCTCACGCACGATGCCTGGTCTTCCTGAACGTTGGTCCCCACAACGGTTTCAAATGACTTCCTCTTTAGCGCACTTTTCCCTCGCTCAGGCACGATGCCTGGTCTTCCCTGAACGTTGGTCCCCACAACGGTTTCAGATGACTTCCTCTTTAGCGCACTTTTCCCTCGGTCACCGATACCTGGTATTCCTGAACGTTGATCCCCACAACGGTTTCGATGGCTTCCTCTTTGCTTTTTCCTCGCTCACTGATGCCTTAGCGGCTTCCTGAACGTTATTGAATTTTATCGGTTCAGATGACTTCCTCTTTAGCGCACTTTTCCCTCGCTCACGCACGATGCCTGGTCTTCCTGAACACGTTGGTCCCCACAACGGTTTCAAATGACTTCCTCTTTGGCGCACTTTTCCTCGCTCACGCACGATGCCTGGTCTTCCTGAACGTTGGTCCCCACAACGGTTTCAGATGACTATCTTTAACCCTTTTCCCTCGCTCACGCGATGCACTGTTCTTCCTGAACGTTGGTCCCCACAACGGTTTCCAGATGAGCTTCCTCTTTAGCGCACTTTTCCCTCGCTCACACGATGCCTGGTCTTCCTGAACGTTGGTCCCCACAACGGTTTCAAATGACTTCCTCTTTAAGCGCACTTTTCCCTCGCTCACGCACGATGCCTGGTGCTTCTGACGCGTTTGGTCCCCACAACGTTGAATGACTTCCTCTTTAGCGCGCACTTTCCCTCGCTCACGCACGATGCCTGTTCTTCCTGAACGTTGGTCCCCACAACGGTTTCAGATGACTTCCTCTTTAGCGCACTTTTCCCTCGCTCACGCGGTGCCTGGTCTTCCTGAACGTTGGTCCCCACAACGGTTCAAATGAAGCTTCCTCTTTAGCGCACTTTTCCCTCGCTCGTGCCTGGTCTTCCTGAACGTTGGTCCCCTGGCTGGTTTCAGTGAAACTGCCGCTACTGTGCTGCCTCTGTTCCGCACGATGCCTGGCCTTCCTGAACGTTTGGTCCCCACAACGGTTTCAGATTGACTTCCTCTTTAGCGCACTTTTCCCTCGCTCACGCACAGTGCCTGGTCTTCCTGAACGTTGGTCCCCACAACGGTTTCAAATGACTTCCTCTTTAGCGCACTTTTCCCTCGCTCACGCACCACGATGCCTGGTCTTCCTGAACGTTTGGTCCCCACAACAGTTTCAGATAGGCTTCCTCTTTAGCATACTTTTCTCTTTTTGATGCCTGTCTTCTGAACGTTGGTCCCCCTGACGGTTTTCAAATGGCTTCCTCTTTGTACACTTTTCCCTCGCTCACGCACGATGCCTGGTCTTCCTGAACGTTGGTCCCCACAACGGTTCCAGATGACTTCCTCTTTAATACCTGCTACTCGCTACGCGATGCCTGGTCTTCTGAACGTTTGGTCCCCACAACGGTTTCAGATGACTTCCTCTTTAGCGCACTTTTCCCTCGCTCACACCACGATGCCTGGTCTTCCTGAACGTTGGTCAACCACAACGGTTCAAATGACTTCCTCTTTAGCCGCACTTTTCCCTCACGCTCACACGATGCCTGGTCTTCCTGAACGTTGGTCCCACAACGGTTTCAGATGGCTTCCTCTTTGGCGCACTTTTCCCTCGCTCACTTACGATGCTGGCCTTCCTGAACGTTGGTCCCCACGACGGTTTCAGATGACTTCCTCTTTAGCGCACTTTTCCTCGCTCACGCGTGCCTGGTCTTCCTGAACGTTGGTCCCCACAACGGTTTCAAATGACTTCCTCTTTAGCGCACTTTTCCCTCGCTCACGCACGATGGCTGGTCTTTCTGAACGTTGGTCCCCACAACGGTTTCAGATGACTTCCCTCTTTAGCGCACTTTTCCCTCGCTCGCACGATGTGGTATTCCTGAACGTTGGTCCCCACAACGGTTTCAGATGACTTCCTCTTTAGCGCCTTTTCCCTCGCTCACGGTGCGGTCTTCCTGAACGTTGAATTCCCCAGCAGTTTCAGATGAGCTTCCTCTTTTACAGCGCACTTTTCCTCGCTCACGCACGATGCCTGGTCTTCCTGAACGTTGGTCCCACAACGGTTCAATGACTTCCTCTTTAACGCACTTTTCCCTCGCTCACGCGATCTTCTGGTCTTCCTGAACGTTGAATTCCCCCTAGCAGTTTCAGATGACTTCTCACTGGCGCACTTCCCTCGCTCGCGATGCCCTGGCCTTCCTGAACGTTGGTCCCACAACAGTTTCAGATGACTTCCTCTTTGGCGCACTTTTCCCTCGCTCACACTTACGATACTGGTCTTCCTGAACGTTGGTCCCCACAACGGTTCAAATGACTTCCTCTTTGTTTTTCCCTCGCTCACGCACGATGCCTGGCCTTCCTTCCTGAACGTTGGTCCCACAACAGTTTCAGATGACTTCCTCTTTAGCGCACTTTTCCCTCGGTCACCGCTTACGGTACTGGTATTCCTGAACGTTGGTCACCACAACGGTTTCAGATGACTTCCTCTTTAGCGCACTTTTCCTCGCTCACGCACGATGCCTGGTCTTCCTGAATGTTGGTCCCCACAACGGTTTCGGGAATGACTTCCTCTTTAATACTTTTCCCTCGCTCACGCACGATGCCTGGTATTCCTGAACGTTGGTCACCACAACGGTTTCAGATGACTTCTCTTTAGCGCACTTTCCTGCTTCACGCACGATGCCTGGTCTTCCTGAATGTTGGTCCCCACAACGGTTTCAGATGACTTCCTCTTGTGCCTTCCTCGCTCACGCACGATGCCTGGTATTCCTGAACGTTGGTCCCCACAACGGTTTCAGATGACTTCCTCTTTGGCGCACTTTTCCCTCGCTCGCACGATGCCTGGCCTTCCTGAACGTTGGTCCCCACAACGGTTTCAGATGACTTCCTCTTCAGCGCACTTTTCTCTCGCTCACGCACGATGGCTGGTATTCCTGAACGTTGGTCCCCACAACGGTTTCAGATGACTTCCTCTTTAGCGCACTTTTCCCTCGGTCACGCACGATGCCTGGTATTCCTGAACGTTGGTCCCCACAACGGTTTCAGATGACTTCCTCTTTAGCGCACTTTTCCCTCGCTCACGCACGATGCCTGGTATTCCTGAACGTTGGTCCCCACAACGGTTTCAGATGACTTCCTCTTTAGCGCACTTTTCCCTCGGTCACGCACGATGCCTGGTATTCCTGAACGTTGGTCCCCACAACGGTTTCAGATGACTTCCTCTTTAGCGCACTTTTCCCTCGGTCACGCACGATGCCTGGTATTCCTGAACGTTGGTCCCCACAACGGTTTCAGATGACTTCCTCTTTAGCGCACTTTTCCCTCGCTCACGCACGATGCCTGGTATTCCTGAACGTTGGTCCCCACAACGGTTTCAGATGACTTCCTCTTTAGCGCACTTTTCCCTCGCTCACGCACGATGCCTGGTATTCCTGAACGTTGGTCCCCACAACGGTTTCAGATGACTTCCTCTTTAGCGCACTTTTCCCTCGCTCACGCACGATGGCTGGTCTTTCTGAACGTTGTTCCCCACAACAATGGCCTTCTTCATTAAATTTATTGACAATGTTAGTAATTGTTAGGTGGCTAACCTGGAGAAACCGAGCAATTTCTCTACTTGACTTGCCACACTGATGCCATCCCATTATTTGCCATCGTTGAAATTCACCAATTTTCCTACTTCCATGAAATTTCATTGCAAAATATACGTCAACTATAGTTCATAGCTTGGTACTGTCTGAAAATAAAGAAGATACGGTATTAAAAAAGGCCAAAATTGCTGTAATCAAGTGTGGCTAAAAACTTATTATAGCTCGCCGTCTTCTTCTTCTATGTGCCCTTTCCTTCAGGACGTAGGCGATCATGACTTTCCACGTCTCCCTATCCCTGGTGTCTCTTAGCACCCCTTCTCCTGTTACTCCACGTAACCCTCGTTCCGTCATCCACCTGCTCATGCCCTTCAAATATGTTATCCGCTGCTTTCCCTTATCTCTTTTTTACTCTATCTGGCCTGTTAATATCAGGTTCTCCAAGCCCTTCTTCCTCATTGCGTGTCCCAGGAACTTCAGCTGTCTCTTCCTGATGCTCAGTATTAATTTCCTTTTCGTTTCCATCCTTTCCAAAACCTCATCATTGCTCACATGCTCGATCCATGATATTCGCAGCATCCTTCTGTAGAACCACATTTCAGTTTCTTCAAGTTTTTCCTTCATCTTTGATATTATTCAGCATTCACTGCTATATTGAAGGACTGACATCACATTGCGATCCAGTACTCTTTTCTTTGTTTCTAGGGAAATTTTCCTGTCTCCTAATACTTTACTCAACTTCTAGAACGCGTCCTTCGCCATGCCAATTCGCCTTCGGATCTCTGTGTCGCACTTTCCATCTTGTGTTAGAACACTTCCCAGATATTTAATTTTTTTTTTACCTGCTTCATTTTAGTATCCCCCACCTCTATTTGGCATTTTGAGCTGCTCTTTTCACTGATGACGATGCATTCGGTTTTCTTGCAGTTTATTTGCAGTCCTTTCTTGTCACTCTCCTCAGCTACCTTCTGTAAGAGGTCTTGTAGTTTCTTTTCTGACTGTACAGTTCACATATTACAAAGAGCTTTATCTATACGAATTGTGTGAGATCTTAAGGTTTCTTTGTTTTTGTTTATACAAAAATTATCAGTAGAAAGAGAAGATATTTCCCCATTCTATCATATTATATCATTTGATTTCTGGTTGTTACGTGTTAAGTGTAACAAAAGGAAAAAAATGATTGACCAAAACTCAGTGTTAAATCACATATAAATATTTAATTTACGATAAACACAAGATGATATATATATATACAATATTTAAAATTTTTTACATTCAAAACAGAAACGTAGAGAGTTTACTACTGGCATGCGAAGTGTTACGAAGGGGAAGGAAGGGTCTGTATCTTTACCCAGTTAAGATAGCGAAGAAGTTTAAGTGCTATACTTTTAGGAAATCCTCAAATGTGTATGTAAAGAATAATTATTAGTTCGGTCAATGAAAGAGTTAAAAATATCTATTTACCCATTTAGTTCCATGAGGTTCTCTTTCAGGTTTCAGTTGGTCGGAAACTTTTCTTAGAGATTCTTTTGGCTGGATATAAATCCTTGAATCAAAGCCAGAGTTGATAATGTCAACAAATCCTTTTAACAACTAACTACTCTCTTCCCCGAACCTCTTTCTATAGGGGCTAACAGCTAATTTGCATATTCTAGAATCTTTTAGAATCCTCTCGATTTTACTGGAATATTCTGGCATCTTCCAAATTCCTAATTTCTCTACTTTTATGACTACTTCATGAATTAAAACGTTTTTTTTTTTAATAACAATTAGGACTCAATAGAGTCCCTTACTACAAGTTTTTAGACATTATTAATATTATTTTTATATATAAATGCATCCTCGTAACACTGGTGTATACTAATTTTTGACGGGTGTCAACCAGAAACCTAAGGTCAGAAATGACATTTTCACAATTACAATATTTCAATTTCTTAGATTTCCCTATCACTCTGAAATTCCAGAAGACAGTAACCTCTTTATTCTGGGTAACTTATGTTCCCATCAGTTTTTTTTTGCGAAGGACGTTGCATGTGCAACATGGATGTATTAGTTAATTTTGATACGTGACTTCTGCTTAATCTAAGCAGGGAAAATTACTGATCATATTTTCTTCTGTAACGCGAGAAGAATGCTACGATTTTTTAAATAAATCATGACAGACGCCAACGCGGAATGCAAACGATGGTGAAACAATGCAAATAAACATCTAACCGTCATAAATTCCATTCCTCGTTTAATCAACAAAAATGGCGGCTTTAGTTTCACTGAAAGTAATGCGCACAATGATAACCCCTCGTCACAGAATTACAGACAGAAATTAGTTTTAATTAGTCTCATTCAAAACGATCGTTTTTATTGATTAAAATTAAAATGATTACTGTTATATATATATATATATATATATATATATATATATATATATATTTACTCGAGCCACAAAATTAGCAACTAGGTCCTCACCTCTTTTACTGTGAAACCAAGACGCAAATTCTACTCCATCAGTTTCTTTTATCGCACTTCTCGCTTGTAGAATTCCCTTCCACTTACTTGCTTTCCCGACAGCTACAATCTTCAAGAATTTAAATGTAAAGTCAATAGTCATCTCCTATCTCACCTGCATCCTCTCTTTCATGCTCCTTTCTCCGTCCACTCCTCTCTCATCAGTATTCTTATCCTTCTCTTACCCAGTTGCTGGCACCCCCTATGACCTGTCACTCTTTTTTATAACTTTCCTCCTATGTAACCCCCTGCAAAACAGTGGCAATAAAATGCCTTGCTTGAGACGATATGATTATATATATATATATATATATATATATATATATATATATATATATATATATATTATTCATTTGTAAACGAGTTATTACACAACCTAGGTTTCTACCATGTGGCGTTTTCAGGCGATTGGCAAAAACTGATTTTACCGTTTACCTTTTTTTTTAAAGAACGCTCAGGTAACGGTGATTTTTTGAACGCGCAATTTTTTAAATTACTAGAAATTATAAAGTTTCATCCATTATTGTATGAACCGAATAGGTATTTTATGGTCTGGTTACACTTAGTCATAATTTCTGTTCTTTCATTCAATAATTTGTTTTTGTCAAAAAAACACCACACAGTAGAAGCGTAGGTCATATAATAACTCGTTTACAAATGAACAATATTCAAAAGTTCTACAATATAATTGTATTGAACACTTTATAATACAAATGTGTACTGGTCTAATTTTATTATGACCAAAAACTAAGTAATTAAATAATATATATATATATATATATATATATATATATATGTGTGTGTGTGTGTGTGTGTGTGTGTGTGTGTGTGTGTGTGTGTGTGTTATGTCTTGAAGGCTGTCACAATGCGTTGAATGAAATAAAGGAAGGTCGGGAGGTGTTTGCATGACCTATTTATTACATTGATATTTCGAGACTAGAATCTCATCATCAGAATGGCAAAGAAGTCTTCAGACTGTCCACGCTTCGTCGTGGCCCATCTATGAATGGCTGGCTTTATCCACTGCTGCTGTACGTGTGTGTGTGTGTGTGTGTGTGTGTGTGTGTGTGTGTGTGTTTGTGTTTGTGTTTGAGTGTGTATGTGTGTATTCTAGTTGGGGTTTTTATGGTCTGATGGTGTGCGTGTGTGTGCGCGCGCGTGTGTGTGTGAGTGTGTATGTGTGTGTATTCTAGTTGTTTTTTTTTTTGTCTGATGGAATCAGTTCGCAGGTGGCTAACCTTAGTGTGATCTGGGAGTTGATATGACTTTGACCGGGTCAAAGAATATCAGTTTCATTGCTGTTGTCTTATCTGTCTGATTTATCTGGTGGTGTTTGCTCGTTGTGTGTGCTGTAATTGAATCTACTTTATTTTGTATATGTGTTTGTGTGTGTTTGTGTGTGTGTTCTTTCCTGATAAGTGGTTTGTTATAAGCACCTCTGCTACTACAACCGGGGAGGGGGGAGAAAATGTGTTGTAACTATTTTTGTCTGTGTGTATAGGCTATGTGTGGTGTTGTAGTTAAATCTACCTTATTTTATGCATCTGTGTATGTGTGTGTGTGTGTGTGTGTGTGCTGTAGCCTGGTTAGCGGTTTGTTATAAGGGAGGAAGAAGTGTGTGTGTGTGGTTATTGTTACTAATTTGCGTGTGTGTATGACCTTTGTTGTTGTGCTAGGTGCATGTCATGTGCGTCTTAATGTTGTCTATACTGCTATGTAATCTAGGTTTAACTCTTGACGACTATTAATTGGCGGTTGTAATTTAGATATTATTAGGGACACTTTAATGCGTAGGTTACCTATGTTGCGTTCCCTAGCCAAGATGTTAACGGTTATGGTTTTGTCCTTATTTTTGCAATTTTTAAGTGTTTTTGGAATGACGACGCTTGCGTGTGTAAATGTTCTTCTATCCTGATATGCAATTGTCTTGTAGTGCTGCCGACATAGAATGCATCGCATTTGGCGCATTGTATGCGGTATACGACATATACCTGGTGGCATATACCGGTACCTGCAATAGGGCAGTTGGCTAATGTGCATGTGGTGTTGTTATTTGTTCTGTGGTTGAGGTGTCTGAGAAGAGTTGGGCCGTAGTGTGCCAGCTGTATGTCCAATCCCTCTCTGCGGATAGCTCGACGTATTTTTGATGTTATGTATTCGCTGAAGTGTGGTAGCCTCAGGAAGCAGGTGTTAGATAGGATGTGGCGCCTAGGGCCACTACTACCCTCCCGTTCTAGGCCTTCCACAAAGGAATGTGGGTAACTGTTAGACACCAGTGTTTTCTTGAAGAATGCAGTGTGGGTGTTAACGTGCTCGCCTTTGCTGCGCACGCGCACACTCACACACACACACACACACACCATCAGACCATAAAAAACCCAGCTAGAATACACACACACACACACACACACACACACACACACACACACACACACACACGCACGCACGCACGCACACACACACACACACGCACACACACGTACAGCAGCAGTGGATAAAGCCAGCCATTCATAGATGGACCATGACGAAGCGCGGAAAGTCTGAGGATTTCTCTGCCATTCTGATGATGAGATTCTAGTCTCGAAATATCAATGTAATAAATAGGTGATGCAAACACCTCCCGATCTTCCTTTATTTCATTCAAAGCATTGTGACAGCCTTCAAGACATAACACATACAACTATTTTACGCAATGCTTCAAGCAAATTACAAAACTTTACTATATATATATATATATATATATATATATATATATAACTTTAATCTAAAAGGAAAAGTAGGAAGGTAAATCCAAAAGATTGATTCTAATTAATACTAATTACATTAATATTAAAACTAATCAAGGTGGAGGGCTCAATGCAAATTTATATTCAAATTATAGAGCCAATTATAAAATAAAATAAATTTCAATGTTCAAATCAGTTTTATGGCCATTTCTACGAAAAATTTCTCAGAGAAATTTCGCGTATCATCAGCAAACTTTATTACAAAAGACAATTTACAAAATAAACAAAGATATTTGACCGGTGGAAGTATAAAAAAAAATATTAATCACGGAAAAATTAAAGGGGTAGGATTAATAAGAAAGCAGACCGAAATCTATGTCTATTTTTATTTTTAGTTTTTTGAAAACCCTTATTTTTAAACTGAGTTGAGAGTTGAAAGCGGAAATTTAGCCTTGTGTTGCTCTAAGAAATGAAAGGGGGAAGAATAAAGAAAAGAAGGAAGTAAAGGGAGAAGGTAAAAAAGTGGGAAGGGGTGGTTGACAGGGAAGTAATTTTTATTAATTTTCTATTAATTTTTATTTTTTAATTTAAATTTACTTTTATATTTAAATATAAATTGTATGTCAAGGTTTTCCAAAAAAATTTTTTTCTGTAACCTTCATCCCATTTATTTAAACCCCAAACCGCCATGATTTATTTGTCAACACGTCTGTTAACGTTTCTATGGTGACTAATTTTTTCCTTTTTCCTTCCTTTCTGTCCTTTTCTTATTTTTTTAGCTTACTTCCCTGTCAACCACCCCTTCCCACTTTGTTACCTTCTCCCTTTACTTCCTTGTTTTCTTTATTCTTCCCCCTTCCATTTCTTAGAACCAGACAAGGCTAGATTTCCACTTTCAACTCTCGACTCAGTTTCAAGTAAGGGTTTTCAAAAAATAAAAAAATAAAAATAAAAATAAAAATAAAAATAGACATAAATTTCTGTCTGCTTTCTTATTAATCGCATCCCTTTAATTTTCCGTGATGTATATTTTTTTAACTACCGCCGGTAAAATATCTTTGTTTATTTTGTAAATTGTCTTTTGTAATAAAAGTTGCTGATGATACGCGAAATTTCTCTTTATATATATATATAATTTTAAGGTGTGCTATATTTGTAGAATAAAGTGCTCAATTTCAGAGATAGAGCCTATGTAAATATAAAAGAGGGAACATTGAAGTCAGCACTCAAGGGCGACAGTTTCATGCTAAGCGCAATCATCAGGCCTAATGATTTACGCCTGGTATGAAACAGTCTCTCTCTCCTAAGTGTTGACTTCAATGTTCATTATATATATATATATATATATATATATATATATACGAAATCCGTTACAAATGGAATAAATGTAACAGTTGACTCTAGACTTGAACAGGTCAAGATTGTAATGATCGAGGAAACATCCTCTTGGGAGTGTGTTTCATAGGACAGTGGTTAATACAAATGTTTTTTACAAGTTAAAAAGTTTTTCTATTTATGTCTTTCATAACTGTTAACATATTTCAGCGTATATTTTCTAAAAATTTATTAAAATTGATTCTAGCATCTTATATATTATTATCATTATTTTATTGCTATTAATTGATTCTGAGAGAATTTTTAATTTAAAAAATGTAAAAATGCAATGCAATTCAAAAGAAAAGAAATTGTGTAGTTTATAGAGAGAGTGTTGATCGTTTTAAAAGTCTTTTGTGAAGTTTCGTACTGTTCCGCTTCAAGACCATTGCATTTTGACAGTTTTTTGAAGATCTTCAAAGACACATTACAATCTGATGGGACTGTCATATCAATAAGAAAGCATATTCTGTTTTTTTGTGATCTTTAACCCCCGATGTCTGACCGATCAGCTTTGATTGTTTTGTCTGTGTATTATTATTATTATTATTATTATTATTATTATTATTATTATTATTATTATGTCATTTTTCATCATATTTCGATTTCTGCTTTGGTCTCACTACCAACCAAGTCTGCGGGGAGACCTAAGGCAGGTAGTTGCGTGTTGTTATGACTCCATTTCATGTTTTTCTATCTTCCCTATCATCCCCAGCATTACATAGATAACGTTTTCCTTAGTGTGTGGGCTGTACTTAATAAGACAATTTTTTGTATATCTCTTAAGCTGGGGTTTCCAGGGATTCTTTCAATGTGTTGTTTTGTTCCATTTTTTATCATTCCAAGTGCACCTACTATCACTGGTACAACTCTTGTTTTCAATTTCTACATTTTTTCTATTTCAATTTCCAGGTCTTTATATTTTGACAGTTTTTCAAATTCCTTGATTGCTATGTTACAATCCGCTGGACAAGCCATATCAATTAATAGACAAGTTTACTCCTTCTGGTTTTTAACAATAATGTCTGGCCTGTTTGCTTCAATTTTTCTGTCTGTGTAGATGGTGTAATCCCATAGAATGGTTACATCTTCTATTTCTGTAATCGGTGCTGGATGATGTTCATACCAGTGTTTGTTTACAGCTTTTCCATAATGTTTGCACATTGCCCAATGTAAATATTGCCCAACTCTATCGTGGCGATTTTTATATTCGTTTGGGGCAAGCACAGAACAGCCTGAGATTAGGTGGTCTATTGTTTCTTGGTGTTTATCACAAAACCTGCATTTTGGATCCATATTATTATGCATAATATTTGCCTGAAAGTTTCTCGTGAAAAGACTTTGGTCTTGTGCTGCAAGTATAAATCCTTCAGTTTCAGACTTTAATCCAGATGCACGTAACCATCGATGAGTATTAACTTTGTCAACATTGGATTTATTGGCACGTACTGGATATTGGCCATGCAGAGGTTTGTCTTGCCAGCGCTGTTTCATCTTTTCAAGAGCTTTATCTTTGGCTTTCATTTTCATATTTTTTGCCGCAATAGTTGGTTCTTGGCTACTATTTTGCTTTTCTACAGAATCTACTAACTGTAAATCTTGTTTGTATTTACTGCCTTCTTTTATTATTGAATATTTTTTCTTTCTTTCTTCATGTTGCCTTACTAATTGTATCATCCAATCCTTTGTTGTTTCTATGTATGTTAGTAAGCCAATAGTTGTTGTCTTGTATGACAATTCCAGCTGAATAAGACCCCTTCCACCTTCTTTACGGGGTATGTATAGACGGTCTACATCAGCCTTTGGATGATGCATCTTATGCTTAGAAAGAAGCTTTCTTGTTTTAGCATCCATTCGCCTGATGTCGTTTAGAGTCCAGTTTAAGATGTTGAAGCTATATTGGACAACTGGGATTGCAAGGCTATTAATGGCTATAACTCTATTCTGTGAATTTAATTCAGTTTTTAATATCATTCGTAGCCTTCTATAGTACTCTTTACGCACTATTTCTTTCATTTTTTTATGGTGAATGTTTTCGCTCTCATTTACACCTAGGTATTTATAAGCTTCTTCTGGTTTCAATTCTTTTATTGTTACAGCAGGGTCTAGGCTAATTGAGGATGTTTCTTGTATTGATCCACGTAAAACTGTAGCTTTAGCACATTTATTCAAATTAAATTTCATTCCAATGTCTTCGCTGAAGCATTTTACAGTTTGCAGAAGAACTTCCAGCTCATTATCATTCTTAGCATATAACTTTAAGTCATCCATGTAAAATAGATGGCTTATTTTCTTTTGGCCTATTTTATAACCACATTCTGTCTTATTAAGTTGACTGGTTAGTGCTATTAATGATATGCAGAATAGTAAGGGAGATAAAGAATCACCTTGAAATATACCTCTTTTGATGTTTATTTTATCGGACTTATAGGTTCCATTTATATGATTGAGGTAAAGGGTTGTTTTCCATATAGACATGCACTGTTTGATGAAATTGATGATGACGGGCGATATCTTGTATATATTTAAAGTCTTTAAAATCCAGTCATGTGGCACACTATCGAATGCCTTTCGGTAGTCTATCCAGGCAGTACTAAGATTTTTCTTTGTATTGTAGCAGTTTTCCAGGATCATTTTGTTAATTAGCAATTGGTCTTTACAACCATAACAGCCACGTTTGCACCCTTTTTGTTCAAGCGGTATTATGTCATTTCTTTCTAAGAATAAATATGTTTGTTTTGTTAAAATAGATGTTAGTAGTTTATATGTTGTCGGAAGACATGTAATTGGTCTGTAGTTTTTCGGGTTGTTTGTTTCACCATATTATTATTATTATTATTATTATTATTATTATTATTATTATTATTATGCCATTTTCATCATATTTCGATTTCTGCTATGGGAAGACCTAAGGCAGGTCCTGGCGTGTTGTTATGGCCCCATTTCATGTTTTTTTTATATCTCCCCTATCATCCCCAGCGTTACATAGACAAACTTCTCCTTAGTGTTTGGGCTGTACTTAACAAGACAATTTTTTTGTATATCTCTTAAACTGGGGTTTCCAGTGATTCTTTCAATGTGTTGTTTTGTTCCATTTTTTATCATTCCAAGTGCACCTACTATCACTGGCACGATTCTTGTTTTCGATTTCCACATTTTTTCTATTTCAATTTCCAGATATTTATATTATGACAGTTTTTAGAATTCCTTGGTTGCTATGTTACAATCCGCTGGACAAGCCATATCAATTAATAGACAAGTTTTTCTTTCTGGTTTTTAACAATAATATCCGGCCTATTTGCTTCAATCTTTCTGTCTGTTATTATTATTATTATTATTATTATTGTTATTGTTGTTGTTGTTGTTGTTGTTGTTTTGTTGCATTTTGCTTTTTCTTTGTCCAATAGGAATTGTTCCCAAGTCTCAAGCAAAGAAATTCAAAAAGCAACCAGTTTGCTGTATGAGAACCAAAAAGACGCGGTACCATGAAACCAGAAAGAGTGAAAAAAATGTTTTTTAATCGTTTCAGCCCAAGCAAGGCGTTACCACCCCTGATGTGCAGGGGGGCTACATAAGAGAGTAAAAGTTTAGGCAGGAGGAGAGTGAAGAGAAAGACGAACCATTTACAGGGGGTGTTAGAGAAAGGATAAAAGAAGGATAAGAACACAGGTGTGAAGACAGTTGTGAAGATAGAGAGAAAGAAAAAGAACAAGATACACGGGGCGAGGTAGAAATAGTGAAGAGAAAGAGAAACCAATTACAGTGGGTGGAAGAGAAAGGGCAAGAGGAGGATATGAACACAGAAGTGAAGACATTTGCGAAAGTAGAGAGGAAGGAAAAGAACGAGATACACGGGATGATGTAGAAAGGGCTGGAGTCAAGTGGATAAGAGATGGGAATTGACTTTGCATTTAAATTCTTGGAGGTTGTACCTGTCAGGAAAGCAAGTATACGGAAGGCAGTTCCATAGGTGAGAAACGCAAGAAAAGAAGCTGATGAAGTAGAATTGTCGGCTGCATTTGGTAGATTTAACTGTAAGTGGGTGGGACCTTGTTGCCAGTCTGATTGCTCTTGTGTAGAGGGTACCAGTAACCTAAGTTCGTCGGAGCAGAAGCCATGAAAATATTTGTAGAAGAGACAGAGGGAAGCCACATCCCGCCGGTGAGAAAGTGGCTGGAGTCGAACTGTCAGGTCGGGAGCAATCACATTACAGATTCTCTTTTGGAGCCTGTCGAGAATACTGAGATGAACAGCAGGAGCGCCTGACCAAATATGACAGCAGTATTCTATGCACGGTCAAATGGTTGATTTGTACATGTGCAAGATGGATTCAGGCAGAAAAAGCTTCCTGCTCTTATACAGAGACCCAACCTTCCTGGCAGCTGATTTAGCTATTAATTCAATGTAATGATTCCACGGAATAATACCAGACGACCTATGCAAGTCGATATTTATAGCACTGCCGAAGAAACCAGGTGCAAACGAGTGTGAACTACACAGAACTATCAGCTTAATGAGTCACATTACAAAACTGATTGTCAGAATCCTGATGAATAGAGCGAGAAGCAGAATCAGGCCAGAGATAGGACAGGAACAGTGCGGGTTCGTCAAAGACACTGGAACAAGGAACGCCATATTCATGATTAGGATGCTCTCTGAAAGGGCATTACAAATGAAGAAAGACTTGTACCTATGCTTCATTGATTACGCGAAAGCATTCGACAAAATACGACACAAAGAATTGATGGAAATGATAGGAAACCTCGACATTTTCGGCAAAGATATAAGAATAATCAAGAATCTCTACTGGCAGCAAACGGCCTGCATACGGACAGGTAACGACCTCAGTAGATACACAAAGATAGAAAAAGGCGTAAGACAAGGCTGTGTCTTTTCACCGGATTTGTTCAACCTATACAGCGAGAATATTTTGAGGACCCTAGATGACACACCAGGATTTATTATTGGAGGCCACAACCTGAACAACATAAGATACGCGGACGATACAGTACTGATTGCGGACACGGAAAGGAAACGGCAAGATCTCATACAGAAAGTAGCAGTGGAGAGTGACAAGATGGGACTACAAATAAACTTTAAGAAAACTGAGTGCATGGTCATCAGCAAAAGATACAACCCAAAATGCCAAATACAGGTGGGGGATAACAGAATCAAACAAGTCCAAGAATTTAAGTACCTAGGAAGTGTTCTAACAGGAGATGGAAAGTGCGACACGGAGATCCGAAGGCGAATTGGCATGGCAAAGGACGCGTTCCAGAAGATGAGCAAAATACTAACACACAGGAAGATCTCAATAGAAACGAAGAAAAGAGTGCTAGACTGCTACGTGATGTCAGTTCTTCAATACGGCTGTGAATGCTGGACAATATCATCGAAAATGAGGACAAAACTGGAAGCGGCCGAAATGTGGTTCTACAGAAGGATGCTACGGATATCGTGGACTGAGCATACAGGCAACGACGAAGTGTTAGAAAGAATGGCAACAAAAAGGAAATTGATGCTGAGCATCAGGAAGAGACAACTGAAGTTCCTGGGACATGCAATGAGGAAGGAAAGCCTGGAGAACCTGATACTGACTGGTCAGATAGAAGGAAGGAGAGACAGAGGAAGGCAGCGGATAACATATTTGCAGGGCCTGATCAGGTGGATGACGGAACGGGGGTTGCCAGGAGCAACAGGAGCAAACATACTAAGAGCCACAAGGGATAGGGAGACGTGGAGATCCATGATCGCCTACGTCCTGAAGGGACAGGGCACATAGAAGAAGAAGAATGATTCCACTTGAGGTCGGAAGAAAATGTACTCTTTTTTCAGCTTTTGATTCAACTTATTCCTGTGAGCAAATTTTCTCTCACATGAAATTAATATTATGTCCACAACAAAGTTGCCTAACACCTGAACATTTAGAAAATTGTGTAAAACTCAAAATAAAGTATATTAACAATATTGAGCAATTGGCTAAGATCATGCAAGGGCAAGGCTCCCATTTAAAAATAGTTTATTTCTAATAATGTGGTTTATATATTATTGTATATATTACTAACATGTCCACAACAAAGTTGCCTAACACCTGAACATTTAGAAAATTGTGTAAAACTCAAAATAAAGTATATTGACAATATTGAGCAATTGGCTAAGATCATGCAAAGGCAAGGCTCCCATTTAAAAATAGTTTATTTCTAATAATGTGGTTTATAAATTATAGTATATATTACTAAATAAAATATATAGTAGAACAAGTACAATGACCCTGACTTGTATAAAGATACATATGGTGTTGATGTACTGAATGATTTTAAAACCTAATTCAACACATCGCAAAAGTTTACCAACCCACGGTTTACCAACCCATGGTTTACCAACCCACGGTTTAAAAGAACGGTTGATCCGATATTTGATGTCATTTATTTAATTGTGGGAACTGCACGGAGAGAAATCTACGCAAGATGCGAGAATTTCCACGAGTAAGATTTCTTGCAATTCACTTATCTTGGGAATGCCAAGAATTTGATCTACATATTTGTCCCCCCCCCACATTCCCCAAATCGCAATAATAACAGGTTATGTTGTCTTCAAATGTTACATTCTACTGATTACTATCTCGAGGTTTTTGTATCTATTTAGTTTTGCAAACGTTTTCAAAAGATGGGTGTTAGTGTGTAATTTTTTTTCAGAAGATATGTTTTTTCAACATGATTTTTCGCAGTTACCATATTTGATTTGCTTAGATTTCCCTATCAGTCTGAAGTTCTAGACAACGATAACTTCTTCATTCTGTACAACTTGCGGTGGCTTATTTTCTCACCAATTCTTTTTGTGTAGTTGCATCTGCGATATGTATACATTAATGTGACTTCTCCGTAGCTAAGCAGATAAAACTACTGATCGTATTCTTATATACAAAGAGCTATGTTACGCAAGATAAATGTTAGGAGTTTTAGACAAATCATAAAACAAATTTTAGTCGCTTTTATTACTGTAATTATTTTCTAAAATGTTCTTAGAATTCAGCCAAACATATTATTATTATGTTGTCATTTTTTATCACATTTCGATTTCTGCTATGGTCGCACTATCTACTAACTCTGCAGAAAGACCTAAGGCACGTCGTGGTGCGTTGTTATGGCTCCATTTCATGTCTTTTTTCTATCTCCCCTAACATCCCTAGTATTACATAAACAAAGTTCTCCTTAGTGTGTGGGCTACACTTAACAAGACAATATTTTGTATATCTCTTAAGCTGGGGTTTCCAGGGATTCTTTCAATGTGTTGTTTTGTTCCATTTTTCTATAATTCCAAGTGCACCTACTAACACTGGCACGATTCTTGTTTTCAATTTTCACATTATTTCAATTTCAATTTTCAGGTCCTTATACTTTGACAGTTTTTCGAATTCCTTGGTTGCTATGTTACAATCCGCAATGAGAATGAAAAAAATTACCATAAAAAAATGAAAGAAATAGTGCGTAAAGAGTATTATAAGAAGACTACGACTGATATTAAAAAATGAATTGAATTCTCAGAACAAAATTATGGCCATTAATAGCCTTGCCATCCCAGTGGTCCAATATAGTTTCAGCATCTGAAACTGGACTCTAAACGACATCAGACGAATGGATTCTAAGACAAGAAAGCTCCTTTCTAAGCATAAGATGCATCATCCAAAGGCTGATGTAGACCGTCTATACATACCCCGTAAAGAAGGTGGAATAGGTCTTATTCAGCTAGAATTACCATACAAGACAACAACTATTGGCTTACTAACATACATAGAAACAACAAAGGACAATGATACTGTTAGTTAAACAACATGAAAACAGAAAGAAAAATTATTCAATAATGAAAGAAGGCAGTAAATACAAACAAGATTTAAATTTAGTCGATTCTGCAGACAAGCAAAACAGAAGCCAAGAACAAACTATTGCGGCAAAAAATATGAAAAGAAAAAGCCAAGGATAAAGCTCTTGAATAGATGAAACAACGCTGGCAAGACACCTTTGCATGACCAATATCCAGAACGTGCTAATAAATTCAATGTTGTTAAAGTTAATACTCATCGATGGTTACGTGCATATGGATTAAAGTTTGAGACTGAAGGCTTTATTCTTGCAGCGCAAGACCAAATTAGGAACTCTCAAGCAAATATTATACATAATATAGTGGATCCAAAATGCAGGTTCTGTGATAAACAACAAGAAACAATAGACCACCTAATCTCAGGCTGTTCTGTACTTGCCCCAAATGAATATAAAATCGTCACGATAGAGTGGGGCAATATTTACATTGGACAATGTGCAAACACTATGGAAAATATGTAAACAAACACTGGTATGAACATCATCCAGCACCGGTTACAGAATTAGAAGATGTCACCATTCTATGGGATTACACCATCTACACAGACAGAAAAATTGAAGCAAACAGGCCAGACATTATTGTTAAAAACCAGGAGAAAACTTGTCTATTAATTGCTATGGCTTGTCCAGCGGATTGTAACATAACAACCAAGGAATTTGAAAAACTGTCAAAATATAAAGAAATGGAAATTGAAATTGAAAAATATATGGAAATTGAAAACAAGAGTCGTGCCAGTGATAGTAGGTGCACTTGGAATGATAAAAAATGGAACAAAACAACACATTGAAAGAATCCCTGGAAACTCCAGCTTAAGAGATATACAAAAATTGTCTTATTAGGAACAGCCCACACACTGAGGAAAACTTTATCTATGTAATGCTGGGGATGATAGGGAAGATAGAAAAACATGAAATGGAGCCATAACAACACGCCACTACCTGCCTTAGGTCTCCCCGCAGACTTGGTTGGTAGTGAGACCAAAACAGAAATCGAAATATGATGAAAAATGACATAATAATAATAATAATAATAATAATAATAATAATAACAAAGGAACAATAGACCATCTATTCTCAGGATGTTATTAATATTGTGATTATTATTATTATTATTATTATTATTATTATTATTATTATTATTATTATGACGATCATTATTTTTATTATTACCTGTAACATTTTCTACTCACGTCTTTTATAACGTGGTAATTAAGTTGTCAGTTTGACCCTATTAAGTTGTCAGTTTGACCCTATTAAGTTGTCAGTTTGACCCTATTAAGTTGTCAGTTTGACCCTATTACATTCAAAGCAGCATCGTTATATTCGATATATTCGTAGCTTTTCCACGTCCTTAGGGAACATAATTTATGTAGACGAGTCCTTGAAGGTCACTTCGACGTTTGTTGCTTGAGCAACAGAATGTGTCAAATATTCGCGGTAAATTGTCGTGACGTCACGGGGGAAACCAGCATTCACCAGTGAAATGCCGAGCAATGAATGCCGAAATGTTGTCACGAAAAAAGAAAACGCTTCCTCTAAAAACATTAGATAACAATTCATTTGTTTATGATAGATTATTGGTTAAATTTCCATATCTATGTAAACTGATCACAGTTCTATATATCTGTAGAATTGGATTACGTGGCTAAATTATGTATCTGTGGAATTGCAAATACAATTTACTTATTCATGTAAAAAAACATGACTATCTCATTTGCTTCCTTTATTCATTTGCATGCCTATATAATTTGTTGAATTTTCTGCATTAATAATTCTGCCTTTGATCATTGATTTAAATATCACTGTAAAATTATCACCGTTATACTTTGCCTGTTACCTTAATTTACGTACCCATATCATACGATTTCTGTTCTACGTATATATATATATATAGTGTCTACAGTGCAATATACATTAGGGAAACATCACGAAATCTACAAGCGCGGATTTATGAACATAAAAGGGACTTACGTTGGACATACGAGGGTCATTCAATAAATAAGGTGAATTTTTCGGTATAAGGACTTCTACGAGGGTCATTCAATAAATAAGGTGAAGTTTTTGGTATAAGGACTTCTACGAGGGTCATTCAATAAATTAGGTGATCTTTTCGGTATAAGGACTTCTACGAGGGTCATTCAATAAATAAGGTAAATATTTCGGTATAAGGACATCTACGAGGGTCATTCAATAAATAAGGTAAATTTTTTGAGAATAGGACTTCTACGAGGGTCATTCAATAAATTAGGTATCTTTTCGGTATAAGGACTTCTACGAGGGTCATTCAATAAATAAGGTAAATATTTCGGTATAAGGACATCTACGAGGGTCATTCAATAAATAAGGTAAATTTTTCGAGAATAGGACTTCTACGAGGGTCATTCAATAAATAAGGTGAATTTTTTGGTATAAGGACTTCTACGAGTGTCATTCAATAAATAAGGTGATTTTTTCGGTATAAGGACATCTACGAGGGTCATTCAATAAATAAGGTGAATTTTTCGGTATAAGGACTTCTAATACAGATAGAAGCTTACTTTCTTTTTTCAACGTAGTCTCCCAGCAGTGTCACACAATTTTCCCATCTGTGCACAAGCTTTCGTATTCCCTAAGCGTAAAAGTCTTTGAACTGATGTCTCAGCCAATCACTTTTGACATCATCGTCACTTTCAAATTTCGTGCCTCTTGTGAACGCTTTCAAGGGACCAAACATGTGAAAGTCTGAAGGGGCAAGGTCTGGGCTGTAAGGGGGATGAGGGAGCAGTTTCCAGCCCAGCTCGTTGATGGTCTGCACCTTTGCCACTCATCGGCAGCTGACTTTCGGGTAGGCAACGTCAACATGGACAATTTTGTGTGTTGTCCCAACAGATAGGCTCAAAGTCCTTGCAATGTCATCCAGTGTCACTCTTCTGTCAGACTGAATAAGGTCATTGACTGATTCGATCACCTCAGGAGACCTCACTTCTGTAGGCCTCCCAGGCCAGTCTTCATCCTCAACACTGATCCGTCCTTCTTTAAAATATTTAGCCCACTTGTAGACATGTTTTTGGCTGAAACATGTGGCACCATACACAGTTGACATTCTCCTATGAATTTCAACTGGTTTGCACCCTTCAGCAACCAAAAACTTGATAACTGACCTCTGTTCAATTCTGGAGCATGCTTCTTGGTTGAACATCTTTGTTAATCTCCAAAACTCTCAAAGTTTTTTTTTCAATCTGCAAAGAAAAAAATTTAAATCCCTTTAAAAAAGAATTAAAGGAAAAAAAAGTTAAAAAAAGCAAGCTTCTATCTGTATTAGTCCTTATACCGAAAGATTCACCTTATTTATTGAATGACCCTCGTAGATGTCCTTATACCGAAAGATTCACCTTATTTATTGAATGACACTCGTATTTTCTAACTCATGTATTACATCGAAATAACGCAGGTGACAATTTTGATTTTTCAAATGCCAGTTTCGTTAAAAAAGAACACAACCCTTTAAGGAAAAAGTTCTTTAAGAACATATTAATAACATTATTACCAACTAGAAACACACAATTCAAACATTACATTACTTCCAAATTTTTTCACAAAATAATAATTAATAAATCCAAAATACTAGAAGATATTAAATAAGTTATAAACAGTTCCTTATATACTTAAAAATGTAATAGTATTTTTACTTACTATCATTATATATCATTTAGAGTTGCTTATTATTATAATTCTTTCTTTCTCATTACAATTATTATGTCATTTTTCATCATATTTCGATTTCTGCTATGGTCGCACTACCGGCCAAGTCTGCGTTAAGACCTAAGGCCGGGAGTGGTGTGTTGATATACCTACATTTCATTTTTTTTTCTATCTCCCATAACATCACTAGCGTTACATGGACAAAGTTCTTAGTGTGTAGACTGTACTCATCATGACAATCTTTTTTATCTCTTAAGCTGGGTTATCGAGGGATTCTTTCAATGCGTTGTTTTGTTCCCTTTTTTTATAATTCCAAGCGCATCTACTATCACTGGCACGATTTTGTTTTCAATTTCCACAATTATTATTATTATTATTTGATTTTTCATTATAAATCGATTTCTGCTATGGTCGTACTACCTACCAAGTCTGCAGGAAGACCTAAGGGAGGTCGTGATGTGTTGTTATGACTTCATTTTATGTTTTTTTTTCTATCTCCCCTAACGTCCCTAGCGTTACATAGACAAACTTCTCTTTAGTATGAAATACATCATAATTTAGCAGAGTGGCCGTTCATGATAACTTTCATTTCAACATTTGATAGGAAGAACTTGATTATTTCAAAATTTTGACTGGAGACAACGTAACTTTTTAACTTGTAAAGAAG
This sequence comes from Ascarosepion bandense, assembly GCA_037127315.1. Lineage (NCBI taxonomy): Eukaryota > Metazoa > Mollusca > Cephalopoda > Sepiida > Sepiidae > Ascarosepion > Ascarosepion bandense. The sequence continues at coordinate 763,490 of JBBBDQ010001420.1, forward strand.
ATTAACCACTGATCTATGGAACAGACTCCCAAGAGGATGTTTACCCGATCATTACAATCTTGACCTGTTCAAATCTAGAATCAACTGTTTCATCTCTTCCTATCCATATAAACTATCCCCTAACGTAACAGTTTACCTATTGTTGTGGATTCCGGATAAGGAACTGCACAAAATAATGAACAACAAAAACAGATATGGAGATAGAAAAGTTGGTTATATTGAACGTAATATACAAACCTGAACGCAAGTTAGTAAATTCAGGAATACTATTAGTGAGAAATAGATATATACAAGTCTTGAAATGAAGTCGTTGGAAATAGTATATCCGTGTATATTATTCTAGCTGAGTAGAGCTCAGAGCTCTTCTGACTTCTGATGCGGTAGTCTCTGAGTAACTTCGGTATCTCTCGGTAACTTACATATCAGTTCCAGTACTCTTCGATAACTCTAACGGATCTCTACGATTACTCTCAACTCTCGACTCCTAACTGCTGTTCTCTCTATGACAGGAGTATATCTATACTTAGTCGAGTCCATTGTCATATACAAAGGGAATATCCCGTAACACCTATAGTGCCCCATGGCCTTGTACAGGGTGAACCATATCGTAAAAAAGACAATTCCTGTTGAAAGCTTTCGAAATGTCCAAAACAGTTGTTATCTAGAGGTTTTGTCCGTCGACCGTCACAGCTGGTATCTCTTTTGTTATTTACATAGTAATAAACCACCTACACCCCCACGTATTCTATCGGCTACAAGGTCCACTCAGACAGCATCTTTTCCGCGAACTTTGGCTCTATAATCTTGACTTCTTCAAGAGTAGCGTCAACCGATATACTCTCTTCTTATCCACAAAGTAACTCTCTACCTCGAGTGGCCCTCAGGTTTTGTACAGGGTGAACCATACTGTATGAAAAACTGACAAACCCTGACAAAGTTTTTCGGGATGTCCAAAACAACAGTCCGGGCTTCACTGTTCTTATATAGAGTTTGACAGAGTCTTTACGCAATTATCATCAATACACCAGCAGTTGACAAAAAGCCGTGGCCCCCAAACGGTGCGGTGCACGTTATATATGCGGGGCAGGAGGATAGCATGTGAGACGAGATGATTGAAAGACAAAGACCAGGAAACAGATTTTAAAAATTCATATACTAAAAATAAATATGATTTCAAAATTTAAAATATGGATTACTTGTAACTGCATAGATGAATCCCAATATGAATAGTTATAAAAATCATTGATCGTTTTTATCATTGTGATATTTTTGCATTATATCAAGTATTAAGAATATAGTAACTAGGGTCTGCAAATTGGAGGAGAGAGTTATCAGTGATAATGTTTTAACTATCCATTATTATGAATTACTCGTAATTGCAAGCATGAATCCCAGTATAAATAGTTGAAAATAATTATTGGCTGATTTTATCATTGTGATAATTTTGCATTATATCAAGTATTAAGAATATAGTAAGTCAGTCAGTTAAGTGCCATACGTGATACACGCTTGGGCGATCATGTCTCGAAAGAGACATGACTGACTGGGCAGAAGATTATCCCGCAGTAGGTTGCCATTACTTTCTGTGGTAGACTGGTTGCCGACCAAGGCTATAGAACCCAATCTGTCCCGCTATTTAACCCATAACTGGAAGGAATAGTAGGATTAGTACCTTTCCCAAGGGTATTTGCGCGTAAATGAATGCAATGAATTCCGCTGGAATTCGAACTCGGCTCCCCGATTTCTCGTTAGTAAGTAGGGTCCGCAAATTAGAGGAGAGAGTTAGCAATGATAATGATTTGACTATCCATTTTTACTTGTAATTGCATGCATGAGTTCCTGTATAAATAGTTAAAAATAATTATTGACCAGTTTATCATTGTGATAATTATATCAGGTATTAAGAATATAGTAACTAGGGTCCGCAAATTAATTTGCATATCTGTATACGTCGATCATTAAACTAATACATTTTTCTATCTAATTTCATCGCCGTATTAATTTGCATATCTGTGACATTTGATCATTGTACTAATAACCATTTCTATCTAATTTCATCAGTGTAATAAATCATATATTTTCATAATTTGATCGTTGTATTATTAATTACAGTTCGCAATTTTTTTTCAAGTTTTGTATTTGGATATCTTTATAATTTGATCACGATGCAAATACACTTTTCTATCTAATTTCATCAGTGTAATAAATCATATATTTTCATAATTTGATCGTTGTATTATTAATTACAGTTTGCAATTTTTTTTCAAGTTTTGTATTTGGATATCTTTATAATTTGATCACTATGCAAATACACTTTTCTATCTAATTTCATCAGTGTAATAAATCATATATTTTCATAATTTGATCGTTGTATTATTAATTACAGTTCGCAATTTTTTTTCAAGTTTTGTATTTGGATATCTTTATAATTTGATCACTATGCAAATACACTTTTCTATCTAATGTCATCAGTGTAATAAATCATATATTTTCATAATTTGATCGTTGTATTATTAATTACAGTTCGCAATTTTTTTTCAAGTTTTGTATTTGGATATCTTTATAATTTGATCACTATGTAAATACACTTTTCTATGTAATTTCAGTAAATCATTACCTTGCATACCTGCACAATTTTATCATTGTACAAATATACCTTTCTATTTTCAAAGCTGTAATAATTTTCATATTTATGCAATTTGATCATTATACAAATACATTTTCGATTTAATCTTAATGATGCAATAATTTGCATATCTGTGTATTTGATCATTATATGAATACTCTGTTCTATCAAATTTCATAGTTGTTAAAAACTTGCATAACTGTTTAATTTGATCATTACATTAATGTGCTATCTTATCGATGTATTAATTTGCATAAATGTGTACTAAAATTATACATTTTCTAACTACATTTAATACTGTTTTGTATTATTTTGCTCATACGTTTACTTTAATTACTTCACTAATGCCCATTCCTCTCTAATTCCATCGCTATATTTGCATATCTGCATTAATTGTTCGTTATGCAAATACACTTTCCTATTTAATTTATTCTCTGCATCAATTTACCTATTTGTAATCTTATCATTATACTAATTCCATTTTTTATATCAATTCATCGCTGTGTTAATTTGCGTATATGTGTAGTTGATTATAACACTAATATTGTTTTCTATCTAATTTCATCGCTGTGTTAATTTGCGTATATGTGTAGTTGATTATAACACTAATATTGTTTTCTATCTAATTTCATCGCTGTGTTAATTTGCGTATATGTGTAGTTGATTATAACACTAATATTGTTTTCTATCTAATTTCATCGCTGTGTTAATTTGCGTATATGTGTAGTTGATTATAACACTAATATTGTTTTCTATCTAATTTCATCGCTGTGTTAATTTGCGTATATGTGTAGTTGATTATAACACTAATATTGTTTTCTATCTAATTTCATCGCTGTGTTAATTTGCGTATATGTGTAGTTGATTATAACACTAATATTGTTTTCTATCTAATTTCATCGCTGTGTTAATTTGCGTATATGTGTAGTTGATTATAACACTAATATTGTTTTCTATCTAATTTCATCGCTGTGTTAATTTGCGTATATGTGTAGTTGATTATAACACTAATATTGTTTTCTATCTAATTTCATCGCTGTGTTAATTTGCGTATATGTGTAGTTGATTATAACACTAATATTGTTTTCTATCTAATTTCATCGCTGTGTTAATTTGCGTATATGTGTAGTTGATTATAACACTAATATTGTTTTCTATCTAATTTCATCGCTGTGTTAATTTGCGTATATGTGTAGTTGATTATAACACTAATATTGTTTTCTATCTAATTTCATCGCTGTGTTAATTTGCGTATATGTGTAGTTGATTATAACACTAATATTGTTTTCTATCTAATTTCATCGCTGTGTTAATTTGCGTATATGTGTAGTTGATTATAACACTAATATTGTTTTCTATCTAATTTCATCGCTGTGTTAATTTGCGTATATGTGTAGTTGATTATAACACTAATATTGTTTTCTATCTAATTTCATCGCTGTGTTAATTTGCGTATATGTGTAGTTGATTATAACACTAATATTGTTTTCTATCTAATTTCATCGCTGTGTTAATTTGCGTATATGTGTAGTTGATTATAACACTAATATTGTTTTCTATCTAATTTCATCGCTGTGTTAATTTGCGTATATGTGTAGTTGATTATAACACTAATATTGTTTTCTATCTAATTTCATCGCTGTGTTAATTTGCATTTTTTTTTAAATCATATCACCCCGAGTAAGGCGGCAACGCCACTGATGTGCAGGGGGCTACGTAAGAGTGAAAAGATTGGAAAAGAGAAAGCCGGAAACCACATCCTAAACAGGGAACAAGGGATGAGACTCTTCACCTGTTCAATAGACGTGGGTGTAGTATGAACCGGCCGATAGTTTAGTCTATCTACTCCAATTAAATATATGTCTACTTCATTATAACACTAATATTGTCTACTATCTAATTTCATCTCGGTATTAATCTGCATATATGCGCACGTGATTATAACACTAATGTATAACACTATATATAACACTATGCTTTGTATCGAATTTCATCGCTGTATTAATTTGCATATACGTGTACTTGATTATAACACTAGTACTGTTTTCTATCTAATTTCATTTCTGTATTAATTTGAATTTACATATATGTGTATTTGATTAATAGACTACTATCTTTTTCTATCTAATTTTATCGCTGCATTCATTTGAATACCTATGTAATTTAACCGCCCTTTTCTTTATACTAGTTCATTGTTTTTGTTTAGATTTTCGCTGTATTTTCGGCTGTTGTACAAACATCTTTCCTCTCTGCTCTTCTGGAAACTTGATTCTTAAATTATTACTGAAGAAAAAGATCTTCGTGTTCTGCGTTTGAAGCTGGAAATGCCAGATTTTCTTTCCCAAAAAGATGGATTTAACCAGTGACTCGGAAATTTCCCTGACCTCAATCCTGTTAAGATTTTTGGATCCATTGAGACGAAAACAACTTTATCTTGGACTCGCCCAACTAACAACAGCAGCAGGAGAATTTTCGACGAAATATGTCCTGGTCGATTGGTGAACTTTCACGAAATGAAAACAGCACAAACAGATATTCACACACCCACTTCGTTCGTTTTAAACTCGATTGGATTTCTGAAAGTCTTCTCATGGGAAATCAAAGAGAGAAATATTTTGGCAAAGTTTAACAAATGTCAGTCAGCTAAGTGAACCACGTGATACACGCATGGACGATCATGTCTCGAAAGAGACATAATTGACTGGGCAGAATATTATCCCGCAGTAGGTTACCATTACTTTTTACAGTAGACTTGTTGCCAACCAAGGCTATAGAACCAACCTGTCCTGTTATTTGACTCATGGCTAGAGGGAGAAGAGATGTATTATATTATTAACTAAGAATTATTGAGGGATCAGTTTATTACTTCATAACGATATAAAACTGACTGCCCCATTTATATCCAGTAGAAGCTTTTATCATGTTTTCAACTATTATATTCAGTCTGTCCTTTAAGTGCCATACGTGATACACGCCTTGGGCGATCATGTCTCAAAACAGACATAACTGAATTGGCAGAAGATTTTTCCGCAGTAGGTTACTATTACTCTCTACAGTAGACTGGTTGCCAACCAAGGCTATAGAACACAATATGCCCTGCTATTTAATCTATAGCAGGAGAGAGAAGAGACGGATTAATAGCTTTCCTAAGGGTATTTGCTTGTAATTGAATGTTTAATTTCTCTTGGGAAACAAGTGTAACAAATGTGCTCTCAAAAAGAAAAAAAAAACGTTTAAAAAATGAAGGTTTTCTTGCGAAAAATATTATTAAGCTATATGATCTCAGCAATTTTTATTGTTCTTAAATATTTTTTTAGTTCTTTGTTAATAAAACTCAGACACATGAAAGTGCACTATGGGCACCTCAAGGTGGTGTAATGGTTAGCTACCTTGCCTTGCTAAAAACATTACAATTGAGTAGTGAGTTCGATCCTCACTGGGTGTCTCATACTTTCGTCCTTGTGCCACATCACATCTTCGCGTAGAAAATCTCCATATAAAAGTGAACTAGATAATTTTTATGAGAACTGACAGCAAAAATGTGAACTATTTTTCTTGTAAATAAACAGTCGAATAAGTAAATAATGTTTATTGTTTTGCTTTCAATTTTTGAAAAAAAACAACACCTAAAACAGGGACTCGAAACCGGTTTTCTGAAACCAGCTAAAATCAGTTTTCATATGGTAATCACTAAAACCAAAACCAATTTTGCAAAACCGATGATGGCCTGCTATGTGATAACTGTCCTCTGTAGGACAAGAAAAGAGAGCTTGGAGAATGTTACGTCGGGTAACAGAATTATGTGTAATAATACAAAACAACGTAATAGTATAAAAGTAGGTGTATTTGTAATATAACAATCTGGCCCCACCCGAGGAAGGCTGATGCAAGCGAGGGTGTTTCCGATCGTTGAAAGGAACGGATGTCGTTTGACCTTATTTCTGGCAGCAGCGGAAATAACTACAGAGGCAAACAGAACAGGTGTCTCTGAGAATTACGTGGGCGTGCGTGGGCGAGGCAAAACCGGAAGAAAAAGTCCCGGTTCTGGAAGATTATAAAAAGACCTCGGCACACGGATTCGCCAGTAGAGGAGCAACAGAGATCGGCCGGTGAAGAGAGACACAACAGATAAGACTACACTCCCGTCAACCCATTAGAAGCGCGCTCTCTCAATTCTCTGTTCCCTATTCTACACAGTTCATCGTCATTAATAAAAATATAACTTTATATTTTTATATATATGCGTGTTTGTTGTTTGTCGATATATAACATATTGACAGGAAAGAGAAGTATTTACAAGAGGTGAGGATTAGTAGAATACAGAACAAGGTCATTAGTATACAGTATCGTCGTAGAGACGTGATAGATTGACTAGTAGAACACTTCCGGTGCAATACCGGAAATACCCGACTGACTCGTTCACTCGACTTCCTTACTCAACTTCCTTACTCGAGGTATAATCACTACTATTTTATATAGTGATTCGAATCGTCCATTTCCGTGGAAAGGTGGAGAGCGCCCCAACAGAGAATCTAATACTCACGGGAAGGATAGAAGGAAAGGGAGGCAGTGGAAAGCAACGTGAAGCTGAGAGGTTAGAGCAAATGGATGGCGGAGCGAGGATTAAAAGTGATACCACGAGGAAAGAGAGATCAGGGACATCCTGAAGGGAGAGGACACATAAAGAAGAAGTAATCACTTTCCGTGATACATTTCTCTATTGTTTTCCTTTAAAGAAATATCGTTTTAACTGCAGTCAGTCACCCTTTAGCTAACCGAGGACCGGCTGTTTCATTAAAACAGATCGCAACGTAACCATTCTCACCTTCAAGATACCTTAGATCAGTGCTATGTCGTTTTTTATCCCTAGCTTTTCGCCGACTCTTTAAATTTGAAGGTTACCTTTTTATTTAAAGCAGCTCAATAAAAGGCTGTTAGAGTTAAGTCAGGTGATTTTTCCCGTTCATTATACATTATAACCTATTCCAGATTTATTTCAAGGAAGCCACATTAATTTTTTTCGCTATCTTACAATAAATTTTATAGTGCGATAACTTTTACAGTTTTCATTTCATTCTTATTAGCCCTAACATGATAAAAAGTAAATCAACTGCGTAAAACTTTTTCTTTCGAAAAAACAAAGATGAAGCACAATGTATAAGAAGACCATGAAGTCTTCTGGAGGATCTACCATGTCCCTGATTTTGCATTTGAAGAAAATTCATCAAGTCTCCTTTAACCAAGATTCAAACCAGCCACTTGTGAAAATGGTACAAAAAATTAAAGTTAGAGAGGACACTACCCTAAGTCGGCTAAAACCGGTTTTAAACCGGTTTTGAGAATGACTAACACTTAAATTCGGTTTTGAGGATTATCGGTTTTTGCGAGCCATAATATACCAACTGCAGGTCGGAGAAACTAAAATAAAACAAGTAAGTAAATTTATGTGGATGTGCATTGTGGTGCAGTGGATATTGACTCGGAACGACAAATCGGGGTGCCGAGTTCGAATTCCAGTTGAATTCCTTGCCTTCACTTACGCACAAATACCCTTGGAAAAGTTATTATTCCGTCTCTTCCCTCCAATTATGGGTTAAATAATAGGACAGATTGGGTTCTATAGCCTTGGCTGGCAACCAGTCTACCGCGGAAAGTAATGGCAACCTACTGCTGGATAATCTTCTGCCCAGTCAGTCATGTCTCTTTTGAGACATGATTGCCCAAGCATGTATCACGTATGGCACTCAATTGACTGACTGAAGTAAATTTAAATATTTGGAAAGCGTTCTAAAAGAAGATGGAAAGTGCGACATTGAGATCCGAAGATGGCCAATGTCGCATTTCAAAAGTACTGAGAGACAGGGAAATGTCATTGAAAACAAAGATGGACTACTAGGAAGGAAAGGCTCGAAGCAGCAGAAATGTGGTTCTACAGAAGACTGCTGAAAATACCATGAACCGTACACGTGAGCAGTGATTAGGTGTTGAAGACGGTAAAAATTAGAAGAAAACATAACATCAGGAAAATATAGCTGGGGTTCCTGGGACACGTGATGAGGTAAGAGGACCTGGAGAATCTGATGTTCACAGGACCGAGAGAAAGAGAGGCAGGTGGAAAGCTATGCGAGAGATATGGATGTGGGGAGCGGGGAGCGGGAGAGAAGAAAATTACTGAGAGCGACTAGAGACAGAGGCAAGTAGAAGTCCATGAAAGCCTACCGCCTGAAGGGACACGGCATACGGAGAAGAAAAAGAGAAAGAAGAAAAGAAGAAGAAGAAGAAGAAGGTGCTTGGTTAAATGGTTGCTAGAATAGGGATTAGGAGAGATAGCAAAAAGACAAACTTTACTAAGAGCTACAGGAAGTTGTGGAGAATCATGATCGCCCACAGTACATAGAAGAAGACGAAGAAGATGAAGTCTATATCTAAAACTGTTTTCAGTGAATTTTCGAGGGTAAGGACAAATGAAAAAAATAACCAGAAAATACTTATTTTTCTTTATTCCTCTAGATATTTTTATTTAAATGGAATTGTTTTTTAATAAATAAAATAAATGTTTTTTATAATCTAGTAAATAAGAAATTATTCTTGTAAATGAACAATCCAGGTTTTATACTTGTTTGTTTCTCATGTAAACATTAATAAACACTGAATAGCAGTCGATTCACATATTTTTGTAATCTAGTAAACATGAAATTATTCTTGTAAATGAACAATCTAAAAATAAATAGTGTTTAATTCGTTGTCAATTCTTGTCAAAAATCAGAACGTGTAAAAAAATGTTATATAAAAATTCTAAAAATAGCTTTTTAAAACAATAAAAATTGACAAAGGAGTTGACAGTAATAGCGATGTCAAGAAAAACATCTTCATTTTTGACACACTGTTTTTGCAGGTACGTTTGTTAAACTTTACTGAAATATTGATAAGTATCTAAACTTATTTATAAATGGAAATTTGTCTGTGTGTGTGTATGTGTGTGTGTCTGTGTGTGTGTGTGTGTGTGTCCGTACCTATAGACTCCGAAACGGCTGAACCAATTTTCTTGAAAATTTACACAGTTGTACTATAAGTGTCTGCGAGTGTTCATAGCTAGGTTTTGTGTCGAGGTACCCCCGATAAATATCGAAAATCGATAATCGAAAAAATCGGGTTATAGAAGGAGTGGTCCGATTTTAATCAAATTTGATACACTCATCGACAAAGACATAAGAAATGATATTCACAAGTTTCAAGGTTGCAGTTCTTACAGAAAATCGATAATATATATATATATATAAATATATAAGGCAAGATGTTTTTGTGTGTGTCTGTTTATCTCCCTGTATGTCTGTATTTTTTTCAGCCTTTTTATTTTAGTTTTTGCTTCTGCTTTGGCTCTAAGTAGGTATAATTGTAGTTCTTAGTCTCAGCCATGATACCCTTTACTCAGAGGACTTATTTAGCCTTCAAAATTCAGTTTACGACGAAAAAAACTTATTTGATATCGATACCAGGAAATCCAAATTTGACTTACATCCATTCATTTTTCTTTCAGTCTACGGTTTCGTTTTAACTGGAAACAACTATTGCTTTTTAGTCTTTCGTGCCAACGTCCAAAGAGTCTGAGCTCCAGGACCATGGATTAGTTTTAAAGCTTTCATTACACCCGAGCAACGCCGGGCTATACTGCTAGTATTGATATAAAGTTGTTTTCAAAAGAGTAAATTTTAGTTTGAGTCGAACTTTACAATTGCTAACAAGCGGGTATTTATTCTGTCATTACATCAGAAATATGAAGGGAATAACAAATTTAACTTCCATATATGCATACCGAGCGCCCATAGCTTAGAGGTAGAATCGCCGACTGACGCCAATTCGGTCGGGTTTCAATCCTGGGTTAAAAGCATTCGGCTGTCTAATCGTACTGATGAGCTGTGAGACAGCGAAACAGATCTGTCTGCGGATGACTATTTACGCTCTCACACCCTGATTGAGCACTCTGGAAGAATGGTTATTCATTATTTTGATTCCGTTTTATTTTTGGTGGGGGGTCTTTGTGAACGTTATATCGTGTAAAATCTTCTGTACAATAAAGACGGAAGCTGATGATGGTTTGCATGAAATAGGCCCATGCTCCCGATTTACCATGAAATAATATGTCTGCCTTAATTTTTTCTTATATTTGCTCCATATGCATTTATATACATATATATTTAGAGCTCAGGGAGTTATCCTATCACTTTGTGTACAGGACACGCCTTTGGATTTGTCTATATCTACATCGCATTCTTATATATATATATATATATATATATATATATATATATATAGGGTAGGTATGGATGGAATAAAATGCCGTATCCACGACTGTTAAATGGAAAGTACTGACAAGGGCTCGAACTTGTAATCTCCTCCATGCACCTTGTTATCTTTGTCTTAAGGTTGGGTCACTTCAATAGCTAAATCCACTGCTAGGAAGGTTGGGTCACTGATCGGGCCAGGATGTTTTTCCCACCTGAAACCATCCTGCATATATACAAATCAACCATTCGTCCGTGCATGGAGTACTGCTGCCATATATGGTCAGGCACCCCCACTGTTCATCTCCGTGTTCTTGACTTAGGGTAGTGTCCTCTCTAACTTTCATTTTTTGTACCATTTTCACAAGTGGCTGGTTTGAATCTTGGTTAAAGGAGATTTGATGAATTTTCTTCAAATGCAAGATCAGGGACATGGTAGATCCTCCAGAAGACTTCATGGTCTTCTTATACATTGTGCTTTTAGCTTCATCTTTGTTTTTTCGAAAGAAAAAGTTTTACGCAGTTGATTTACTTTTTATCATGTTAGGGATAATGAGAATGAAATGAAAACTGTAAAAGTTATCGCACTATAAAATTTATTGTAAGATAGCGAAAAACATGAATGTGGCTTCCTTGAAATAAATCTGAAATAGGTTATAATGTATAATGAACGGGAAAGATCACCTGACTTAACTCTAACAGTCTTTTATTGAGCTGCTTTAAATAAAAAGGTAACCTTCAAATTTAAAGAGTCGGCGAAAAGCTAGGGATAAAAACATTTGGTATTTCCCTATAAGGAAACATTTGGTATTCATTGACTGAGCAGTCAGTACTGCTTTCATTTGAAATTTATAAAATATTTCTCTTAAAAAATTTTTCAGGAAAATATTTCTTTCAAGGCTTGTTTTCATACTGTATCAAATATGATACGAATGGCCCTAGAGGGTTAATCCAACATAGATTATCCTCTTAATATTTGATAGTTTTTAATCTAGTATCCACCGTCTGGTTAATATTTAATAAGTTTTTATTTTAGCACAAACTGTCAAATTAATATTCAATAATTATAATCCTTTAGGAATTATTTTTGCATAGTTTCTGAATTTTGAATTAGTCCCTCCGTTTAACTGTTTGCATACAGTATTTTTTTTACTGTTGGTTTTTACCTGCGCTTATATTTGAATATATATACTTGGGTGCATAGGTTTGTCTATGTAGATATGGATGTACACTAGCGGCCATAATTATTAGGCAACCCCGGTGTTTTAAAAAATGGTGTATTTCATACAATTTTTTTACTATTTATTGCCAAGTGAATACATGTAAATGAAAATAAAATGTTTATTTTGTTAATACTGCACAATTACATGTGCATGAAATGAATTTATAAATATTTAATAATTACCTATATTGCAGTTTCATCAATGAAAGAATGAAGAAAATTTAGGGTGATTCGGATGAGTTCATCTTTGCTTCCTTGACTTGTAAAATTTTGCAAATAATAATAACAAAAGAACCATTCTATTTTCATTTAGAATTATCCACTTGGCAATAAATACTAAAAATAGTATGGAATACATAATTTATTTTAAAAAAAACTGGGGTTGCTTAATAATTATGGCCGGTAGTGTATGTAGGTGTGCATGTCGGTTTATGTACTACTAGGCATATTAATATATTATTTTACATGTATATTTGTATGTGTATGTATATATATATATATGCATATATAGATGCACACATACACACATATATGTATATATATATATATATATATACATTCCTTCCTTTATCTCTCTTATCTCCCACCTTTTTCCGTGTTGCTTAACCTTACATCAATTCAACACGGCCGTCCGTTAATTTTTAAGTTACAATTCTCTTTCCTTTTTTTTTGCGAACCCAGACGATGTTAATTTTTTCTTTTCTTGTTTATTTGATTTTATTTTGTTTTATCTTTATGTTTTTTTTTCTTTTTCTTTTTTAATTTCTTTGCAAATCTATTTAAAAAGGAAAATTAGACTGATTTTTCTCCAGTTTCTGAAAGGATTTTTCTGTTGCTGAGGTGATGTGTTATCCCCCGTGGGGATTTTCATATCGAAAAGGTCATCCAACATCATTGAATTAATCCTTTTTTAATTTATATATATATATATATATATATATATATACGAAAAAAATCGCCAAGACCTACCGCGGTTTCGCACAACGGCTCGTAGATTTTTTTCGTGTGTTTTTGCTCTGCGTAACTGCCTTTTTGTTAACACTTTTTGGTTAGTTTAGTATCGAGCACTTTTCTTTCCTGGTGGTTCGTTCCGTTCGAGGGTTTTTTTCTTTACTGTGAAGAACCGTATGTATTGTCGGTCCTACGCAGTTTTCTTTTTTTTCCCCCTCTTTGTCCAAAGCTCTATAGCCGAGGACAATAACGGAGTTAGATTCTGCTGGTTATTCGTGGTCTTTAAAAATTACTTGTGTAACATTTTAAGATTAGAATACGTACAGAGTCGGTTTTATTATTATTATTATTATTGTTATATATATATATATATATATATGCATAATTTGTGTATATGTATTTGTGTGTATATATGTTTATATGTCCGTGTATGTATATATATGTTATTATATATATATATATATTCACACACACGCACACACACACACACACATATATATATGTGTGTGTGTGTGTGTGTGTGTGTGTGTATGTGTATAAATATATATATTTATTTATGGATGTATATATATATATATATATATATATGTATATGTATGTGTATTTATACTAATATTTTCTTGTTTATGAACGTATATATGTGTGCGTATTGTTCTGTGTGAGTGTTCTTGTATTTATCTGAGTGTATATATGTCTATAGTTGTCTATAAATAATTTAATGTATGTGGTTTTATTCTGTGAATTTGCGTGTGTATATATTTAATTATATTAATTTGTTTATGCACTGGAATATGACTGCGTTTGTCTTGGCATTATTTAAATTTCTCGGGCTGATGTCATGTTACAAATTTCGGTTTTACAAGTATCCAATATGTAGCGTTTTCAAGACATTTTCTAAACATGGCTTTAAAACTAACGGATAAATATACTTTTTCTTCTTCTTCTTTTTCTTCTTCTTTGGACCTTGTCCTTTCAGGACGTAGGCGCTCATGGCTTTCCACGTCTCCCTCTCCCTGGTGGCTCTTAGCACGCTTTCTTCTGCTACTCCATGCAACCCTCGTTCTGTCATCCACGAGCTCAAGCCCAGAAATCTAGAATATAAATGTATAGAAACTAGCATGGTCACAAAATGAGGGATCAGTTTATATATTAATTATAATATAAAATTGATCCACCATTTTATACCCAGATTATTATAATTTCTTATAACAGCATATATAGTCTTCTTCTATGTGCCCTGTCTCTTCAGGACGTAGGCGATCATGGTCTTCCACGTCTCCCTATCCCTAGTGGCTCTTAGCACGCTTTCTCCTGTTACACCACGCAACATCCGTTCTGTCATCCACCTGCTCAGGCCCTTCAAATATGTTATCCGCTGCTTTCCTCTGTCTCTTTTTCCCTCTATCTGGCCTGTCAGTATCAGGTTCTCTAAGCCCTCCTTCCTTATTGCATGTCCCAGGAACTTCAGCTGTCTTTTCCTGATGCTCAATATTAATTTCTTTTTCGTTTCCATCCTTTCCAAAACCTCATAATTGCTCACATGCTCGATCTATGATATCCGCAGCATCCTTCTGTACAACCACATTTCAATTGCTTCAAGTTTATCCTTCGTCTTTAAAGATATTGTACAGCATTCATTTCCATATTGAAGAACTGATATCACACAGCAACCCAGTGCTCTTTTCTTTGTTTCTAGCAAATTTTTCCCGTCTCTTAATACTTTACTCAGCTTCTGGAATGCTTCCTTCGCCATGCCAATTCGCTTTCAGATCTCTATGTCGTACTTTCCATCTTCTGTTAGAACACTTCCCAGATATTTAAACTTCTAGACCTGCTTGATTTTAGTATCCTCCACCTGTTTTTGGCATTTTGGGCTGCTCTTTTTGCTGATGACCAGGCATTCGGTCTTCTTGTAGTTTATTTGTAGTTCTTTCTTGTCACTCTCTTCAGCTAACGTCTGTAGGAGGTCTTGTAATTTCTTTTCCGTGTCTCCTATCAGCACTGTATCCATCTGCGTATCTTATGTTGTTCAAATTGTGAACTCCGATGACGAATCCTGGTATATAATCTAGGGTTCCCAGAATAGTCTCGCTGTACAAGTTGAATACATCCGGTGAAAAGACACATCCTTGTCTTACGCCTTTTTTATCTTTGTATATCTGCTGAATTCGTTACCTGTCCGTATGCAGGCGGTTTGCTGCCAGTAGAGGTTCTTGATTACTCTAATGTGTTTCCCGAATATGTCCAGATTGTCTTCGTGACGTGCTCTGTCGAATGCCTTTGCTTAGTATATGAAACACAGTTACACGTCGTTTTGAATAGTGTATATTAAAAATTACTCATTTTTTACAAATGACAAGTTAACCTAAGAGAAAGTGTGATGTATGTGTGGCCAATGTAAGCATTTAATCTTGCTTGTTGATTGTTAATGTTAGAGATACAATCTCTCAAAGAATATAAAAAATTATAAACGACATTAAACAATGGTGAATCCTGGCATGATTTCTAAGGCTCTCAATATTGTTTCGCTGTACAGATCCGGTGAGATAACACATCCTTGTCTTACTCCCCTTTCTATTTTTGTATTCATTTCCTGTTCGTATGCAGGCGGTTTACTGCCAGTAGAGGTTCTTGATTGCTCTAATGTGTTTCCCGAATATGTTCAGGTTGCCGAGCATCTCCATTAATTACTTGTGGCGTATTTTGTCGAATACATATGTCGCTAAAAACAAGAGTTGAACAAAATGTGTATGTATATACATGTGCGTATATGTGTCTGTACATGTGTATATACTAGTTTACACACTCCACCCATGTCTATTGAGCAGGTTAAGAGGCTCATCCCTTGTTCTCTGTTTAGGATGTGGTTTCCGGCTTTCTCTTTTCCAATCTTCTCACTTTGTTTTTTTTATTTTTCATTTTCAATTGGAGTAGATAGATCTATCTATCGCCCGGTTCACACTCCACCCACGTCTATTGAACAGGTTAAGAGGCTCATCTCTTGTTCCCTCTTTAGGATGTTGTTTCCGGCTTTCTCTTTTCCAATCTTCTCACTTTGTTTTTTTTTTTTCAATTGGAGTAGATAGATCTATCTATCGCCCGGTTCACACTCCACCCACGTCTATTGAACAGGTTAAGAGGCTCACCCATTGTTCCCTGTTTAGGATGTGGTTTCTGGCTTTCTCTTTTCCAATCTTCTCACTTTGTGTTTTTTTTTTTTTCAATTGGAGTAGATAGATCTATCTATCGCCTGGTTCACACTCCACCCACGTCTATTGAACCGGTTAAGAGGCTCATCCCTTGTGTCCTGTTTAGGATGTTGTTTCCGGCTTTCTCTTTTCCAATCTTCTCACTTTGTTTTTTTTTTTTTCAATTGGAGTAGATAGATCTATCTATCGCCTGGTTCACACTCCACCCACATCTATTTTTTTTTTTTTTTTATAATCGTTTCACCCCGAGCAAGGCATGTCACTGCCACTACTGTGCAGGGGGCTACGTAGAGTGGGGAAAGGCTGATTAAATATAGGAAATGACAGAGGGTGGGTGATAGGCGGGTAAGGATACCGAAAATGAGGGTTGGGTAGATGAGAGTGTTATGAGAATAGTTGGGAGTTAGTGTGATAGGAGGTGTCTATTGACCCTACATTTAAACACCTGGAGATTGTAACTGTCGGGAAAGCAGACTTGTGGAAGGGAGTTCCACAGGCGGGAAGCGCGAGAAAAGAAGCTGTTGGAGTAGAATTTACGGTTACATCTTATTTGTTTAACTGTAAAAGGGTGGGACCTAGTTGCTAATCTAGTATCTCGTGTAAATTCCTGCTTAGGCGGCACCAGTGATCTAAGCTCATCGGAGCAGAAGCCATGAAAGTACTTGTAGAAGAGGCACAGGGAAGCCACATTACGCCGGTGTGAGAGCGGCTGCAGCCGGTCTGCCAAGTCAGTATCAACCACGTTACAGATCCTCCTTTGTATTTTGTCAAGAAGCCCAAGGAGAGCAGCAGGGGCACCCGACCAGATATGGGAGCAATATTCAATACACGGGCGGATGGTAGATTTGTATATGTGCAGAATAGATTCAGGTGGGAAAAATTATTGAACAGGTTAAGAGGCTCATCCCTTGTTCCCTGTTTAGGATGTGGTTTCCGGCTTTCTCTTTTCAAATCTTCTCACTTTGTTTTTGTTTTTTTCAATTGGAGTAGATAGACTAAACTATCGCCCGGTTCACACTCCACCCACGTCTATTGAACAGGTTAAGAGGCTCATCCCTTGTTCTCTGTTTAGGATGTGGTTTCCGGCTTTCTCTTTTCCAATCTTCTCACTATTACGTAGCCCCTGCACATCAGTGGCGTTACCGCCTTGCTCGGGGTGATACGATTAAAAAAAATGTATGTATGTATGTATTTGTCCATATGAGGGTTTATAATACCGGGATATTATTTTTTTAATAATTTAATTATATAATTTAATTTAATTTAATTTAATTTAAACTAAAACTTAAACATGAAATTTAAAAGTAAAACATCAATGGTGAACTTATTGAAATAATAGGTAGAATATTTTTGGGGTAGACGTGATGTGCCTAGCGGTCAAGGAGGTTACTTCGCTGTTTTATACATGTTTTATATGATTAATTGTTTTATATTATAAAACTATCATGAAATTTGCGAGAGTTAGAAATTCAAATCCCAGAACGGTTAGATCATTATATGCACCTGATGATTGCACAGGGCATGGAACTCCGAGTCGTGCTGTAGAACGTAAGATAATATGTATATTTATTAGTATATACGTAATAACTCGGTTAGTTTACACTGAGCACTATTTCATTAACATCAGAAAAATATTTATATATTTGCGTGTACTTGTGTGCGTATATATATATTCAGCACTTTTTAATACAACTGTGTCAAGTTTAATTCTGACCAATAACCGGTAAATAATTATATATATATAGGAAAGAATATTAAGAAGTTTTGAATTTAAAAATGTATTTTTGGACAGTATTTGTTTATTTTTATTGTTTAATAATAATAATGATATTATTATTTAATTATAATAATATTATTATTTAATTATAATAATAGTATTATTTAATAATAATAATATTATTTAATAATAATAATAATAATAATAATAATAATAATAATAATAATAACAAGAGTTGTGCCAGTGATAGTAGGTGCACTTGGAATGATAAAAAATGGAACAAAACAACACATTGAAAGAATCCCTGGAAATCCCAGCTTAAGAGATATACAAAAAATTGTCTTATTAAGTACAGCCCACACACTAAGGAAAACTTTATCTATGTAATGCTAGGGATGATAGGGAAGATAGAAAAACAAAAATGGAACCATAACAATACGCCACGACCTGCCTTAGGTCTCCCCGCAGACTTGGTTGGTAGTGAGACCAAAGCAGAAATCGAAATATGATGAAAAAATGACATAATAATAATAAAATTAGACAAATACTGTCCCAAAATACATTTTTAAATTCAAAACTTTTAAATATTCTTTCCTATACATTATTAAGTTAGTATACGTGGATCATCACTCTGTTATATATATATATATATATATATATATATATATATATATATATAACATCGAGAACATGGCGATGAAAAACAGGAGCACCTAACCAGATATGAAAATAGTCTTCAATGTACGGACGATTAATAAAGGTGCAAGATAAATTCTGACGAGAAAGGTTTTTGAGCCCGATGCAGAGACCCAAACTTTTTAGCAATAGATGCAGCTATAGACCCGATATATTCATTCTATTTCAGTGTAAGCGAGGAGAAGAAGGTGCAGTGTATTACTCTGCAGGGGACTATCAACAACCATGCGTTCCTGTATGGTGGTTAAAAGAAAGCAGTTTTGTTTCGAAACCAGCTGTTCTTGAAACGGACCAAAACTTTGTCAGCCTCGTCAGATTTCCTACTGAGACCGAAGTAAATGGCGGTGTAATCTGCATAAATGCCTACTTGGGAATTGATGACATCAAAAAGATCATTGATGAAGACCAGAAACAGCGTATGACCTAGGATAGAGCCTTGAGAGACATCCGCGTTCGTGTGAAAAGATCTGGGAGCTCAAAACAACTTTCAGTTCAGGATTCGATAGGAACGACTGGATTAAATCAAACAACCGTCCAGAAATAACGAAACCCTGGAGCTTGCGATAAAGGCCAGCATGCCCAAACCTGTCAAACGCTTTCGAGATATCTAGAGCAACAGCTTTATCTTCTCCATTATTATCAAGAGTATGGTATACATATTCAGTGATGACCGTTAGCACAGCAGTAGACCTGGCGAAGCGGAAGCCATATTGCTGATATTACTCTGATACCACTTCTCTTAGTGCAATGTAGAAGGTCCTAATTCTATTCTTTTATCTCGACTAAAAGACCAAACAGATATTAATTGAAACAATCAATACATCTTGCGTTTTTGTATTTATTCATTTCACTCTTTTGTTTCCTTGATTTCAAATCTATTATTATTGATATGTTGAGCTAAAACATGACATAACATTATCTTGGAGGTTCTAAAGATCTTAAAGATTTTAAAAAGTTATAAAGATTCTAAGAGATCTTGTAGATTCTAAGAGATCTTGGAGATTATAAAAAATCTTGGCGGTTCTAAGAGATCTTGGAGATTCTAAAAGATTTTGAAGATTCTAAGAAATCTTGGAGATTCTAAGAGATCTTTGAAATTCTTAAAGGTCGTGAAGATTCTGAGAGATCTTGGAGATTTTAAAAGATCTTGGATATTGTAAGAGATATTAGAGATTCTATAAAAATCCTTGGAGATTCAAAGAGATCTTGGAGATTCTAAGACATCTTGGAGATTCTAAGAGATCTTGGAGATTATGAAAGATCTTGGAAATCGTAAGAGATGTTAGAGATTCTAAAAAAATCCTTGGAGATTCAAAGAGATCTTGGATACTCTAAAAGATCTTGGAGATTCTAAGAGATCTTGGACATTCTAAGAGACCTTGGAGATTCTAGGAGATCTTTGAGAATCTAAAAGATCTGGAAGTTTCTAAGAGATGCTAAAATATCTTTGAGATTCTAAGAGATCTTGAACATTCGGCTGTAAACAGAAAGGTGATCACCGTTATTAGTGAACATTATGCATCGTAACCTTATTACGAATTGCCTTTCTTAACCTGATAATTCTTTTGTTGATCAATACTTACCTGTTAAATGCAAAAGCCTATGGGATAAATTTCAATAAAATGTTAACCTCAAACATCAGGTAACCTTACCTCCAGGCAGTACCTCTCTTTCGAGAAGGAGCTGGGTTCCCAAACACCAGGGAATCTTCTCTCCAGGCAGCATCTCTCCTTCCAGAAGTAGCTGGATTTATTTCTCGGCGTTAGAGGTGAAACCACAAGGGAAAGTGTCGAGGAAGCTTGGGCAATTCTTCCGCTGTTTTGCCGCTAAACCAACTATATGTATTATTTATTAGAGACGCGAGGGCGCCTTTGGTAAATACTTTAAAGTGTTGACTAAAAAAATGGGTTGAAATTCGAGACGTGTTTTATACGTCATCTGATTAATTATTAAACCACAATTCGGTGGACCTGAAAAAGACTACCACCATCTTTAAATTTGTTGCTTTTCATTTTTGGGGACTTTTTTTTAGCGCAGACTTATCGGTTATTACATAGAGTTTCCGATTATCAAAAAACATTTGGAAAAAATTTCAATATTTAAACAATTTTACAGGGGGCTCAGGTTTTCATACAACGTTATAGTAAATCGATCCTCCATTTTGGAATCACTCGCCGGTACGACATTACCACCACCTGTAAATTTGTTGATTATCATTTTTTATTTTACTTTTTTCACTGCAATCTTATCGATCAAACCCTAAACTTTCCGATTGACAATTTAAACAATTTTAGATTTAAACAACGTTATAGTAAATCGATCCTCCATTTTGGAACCATTCGCTTTGGGGTCGCTTTGTTTTGGGTTTTTTGGGACGAGTTGTTGCTCTTGTTTTTGTCTTTTTCAAGTTTTCTTTAGTTCTTACGATGACATCTTCCTCGGAAACTCCAAGAATGGCTTTACTCAAGGATTTTGCAAAGGAAATCAGCAAAAAAGTTAATTGCACAGGAACGATTTACTATAAGGTTGTATGAAAAACTGAGCCCCCCACCAGCTTCTAAAATTGTTTAAATGTTGAAATTTTTTACAAATTTTTTTGTCAATCGGAAAGTTTAGGGTTTGATCGATAAGATTACACTGAAAAAAGTAAAAAAAAAAAATGATAATCAACAAATTTACAGGTGGTGGTAATGTCGTACCGGTGAGTGGTTCCAAAATGGAGGATCGATTTACTATAACACTGTATAAGTGAAACTGAGCCCCCGCCTAAAATTGTTTAAATATTGAGATTTTTCTAAATTTTTTTTTTTTTTTTGTTAATCGGAAAGTTTAGGGTTTAATCGATAAGATTGTATAAAAAAAGTAATAAAAAAAAAATGATAATCAACCAATATACAGGTGGTGGTAATGTCGTACCGGCAAGTGATTCCAAAATGGAGGATGGATTTACTATAACGTTGTAAGAGAAATTGAGCCCCCGCCTAAAATTGTTTAAATATTGAGATTTTTCTAATTTTTTTTTTTGTTAATCGGAAATTTTAGGGTTTAATCGATAAGATTGTACAGAAAAAAGTAAAAAAAAAAAAGAAGAAAAACAACAAATTTAAAGGTGGTGGTAGTCTCCTTCAGGTCCGCCCAAAATTCTATACAAAGAAGACATTATTAAAACACCCAATTCAAAATCAAATGATAGAAATGAATAGTTTTATCTGGAGGTAGAAATAATAATGGACAAACATGAAAACTCGACACTTTTCAAAGGATTTCAATTGATCTGTACCAGATAAACCAAACATTTTCTTACATGTATATTTGTAAAACGTTGTATTTTTAAAATTGCCATATCTCTCCATTAAATTTTCTTTTTTTTGCAAATAATGTTTTTTCAACTGTTTAAATTTAGTCAGGTTCTAAAAAGTATTTTTGTTCTAAAACATCGGATACTTTGTAAAAGTTTTAATTTACAAAGAATAAATAAAGCGTTCGATATTTTCTTTCCTTTTTTTTCTTTCAAATTTTCTTTTTAAAAATACCTGTTAAATTTTTTTCAGTCAAAAATTTCTTATTAATAAATTAGATTTAATTTTTTTAATTCTTAAAAACCTTTTCATTAAAAAAAAAATGAAAAATAAAACAAACAAGAGTTTTAAGATGACGCTAACAGGATAAATTGTTAGCGGGGACCAGGCGTTCGGCTCACCGGAAATTTCCGGTGTTCAGAAGACAATAAGTTCATTCTCTCTTTTAACTTTTGCCATAATGTATACATTGTGTTGTAACCGCGAACGTGATAGAAAACAAGCGTCCGCGTTGTATCCTTAAAGAAACGGTCCACAACTTTGCCCGAATCAAGAACGTAGGCCGAATTAAATCGCACATGTTTCAAACCGAGAGCCTTGACCAGGACCCCGGTCACGTAGACATCATCAATCCAGAAGAACGGGATGGTTAAGGACTTCTTGAGTAAGCGGACGGCCAAGTCTGGACTCATGACAAACGCTGAGCCCGAACAGTATGACGGGTAGGTGTCACGCGGGAACTCGCGGCGTGGGACGAACCATTTACTGCGACGGTCCCGAATGGCTCTCATTCCCGTCCACACATTGCACATGATGAAGTCTTGCCGGCCGAAATTATGCTGATGTAGATCATTTAGCTGCTTGGCCAGCAGAAAGATGTTAACCAATATGTCGTCATCCGTCTTTAGAATGTAAGTGATGTTATTGCAGTAGGCAGCGATCCAACGAAGAGCGACCATTGCCTTGAAGCTAAGGTTACGATACGAGTCCTTAAAATCACTTTGCATAATGTCATTGTAACGATCCGATTCAAGCTTCACCATTTCCATGACACGAACGCTATCCACGACGCCCATGACGAACACGAGACGAACCGCGTAGTTTTTCAGCAAGTCCTTCTCCCCCCAAGTTTGCCGAATTGCCATGCGACGCTTAAAATTGTTTGGGGCTGTGTGGATGTAGACTATCACAAAATTATGCGAGGCGCACAGGAAAGAAGGGTTTATAATTTGGCTAAAATTGTAAGGAAGACCGAGGCTGGGACCTGGGGTGAGTGATGATTGATTCCATAAAGATGTTTGTGAGTCTAAAGTTTCATCTGGTTGTTGCTGTACCTGCAACGCTTGTTGCTTGGCTTGCGATGAAGAAGAACCAACCCTTACCGATCTGTATGGCATTCCATTAAAAAAGAAAAAATTGTTATTATATTCATTTTGTTTAATATTAAAATTTTTATTATTGTTGCTTAAATCCCCGCCACCTATCTCCTGTCGCTCCTTGGCCGGTAACGAAGATAACCTGGTCATTTTGAGATCCTGTTTTTTTCTGGACGAGAGTTCACGGAGAATAAGGAACGAACAAAGCGACAGGAACGCGACTCCCATGTAAAATATCCGGAAGACTTTGGGTAGTCGTGGGAACATCGGGGCCGGAGTCCTCCGCTGCCGGCGCCTGATCACATTACCACCCGTGCGTTCCCCGGCGGTCGACCGTGGAGGAGCATCATTGTGCGTCGGGCCAGCGGCAGGAGTCGGGGCGAGTTTGCGCGTCGGAATAGGAATGTTTGCTGAAGGGTGAGGCTGCTGCCCGGTCGCTGGTCACGACATGCAGCCGGAGTCAAAGAACCTCGTCAGCCATGGGGCAAATCTGAAAAAAAATAAAAGCAATAGAAAAATTTAGTGAAAGAAAGACAAAATTTGATAGCATTTTCACCATTGCACGCATTTAAAGACAGACAGACAGACACACACACACACACACACACACAAATAAATTGATTAATATATTTTTCTTTCACTTACGCCCAAATATTCTGCTTCGTCAGTCGTGACTGGAAAGAGACATGATCGTCCAAGCGTGCATCACGTATGGCAACAAACTGACTGGTGACTTACTGATACATGTCCTACTAATTAACCCATAGCTGAAGGGGTAAGAGGTGGATTTATACATTATTCATGTGCATTTAACGAACCTAGCTGGAATTGGAACTCGCTTCTCCGAGTCGTAATACATTACACCAACCGCACACCCAAGTATATGAAGCAGTTACCTATCTAGGTACTGATTAGGCTCGATGTTGCTTAACTTTGGTGATCATACGAGAACTGTACATCAGTGAAAGCATCTGCAAGGACATGCTATGCTACTTCCACGGAGTTGTATCACACTTAATTCCCCCATATTCCAAATGTAAAGAGAAAGTTTCTCTAAGCAGAATTTTCCCAAGACCTGCTACTTTGTGGCATAGACTCCTGCATGGATGCTACCCTAAACGCTGCAATATTAACTTCTTCAGGCCAAGGGTCAACCGTTATCTATCGTCTCTTAATCATTACTTTTTGCAACATCCTTTATCGCACATATCGCACCACATTCAGCGTTACTATTTCGATTGTAATCCACTAACTTGAGTGGCTCTTGAACCTTGTATTAACCGACCGTTAGCATAAAATTATCAGGTCCTAGGCACGAAGGTAAACTGCATCCGAGCGAGGCCTCTGATTAGGAGGTTGTGAGGCGAATGGAACCACCTCTTAATTGCTGTTGTTCCCCGGTCCACCCAGACCCGGAGTGGTAGCATCTGTTAGGGTTCCAGCTATGGGCAAATAGTTACCCCCCCCAAAAAAAACTGGGGTCAAAACACTATGAAAGTATAAAAATAGACTTTTATAGAAATATATACATAAAAATAGACTTTTATAGAAAAATATACATTTTTCAAGGAAAAATATTACCAACAAAACATTTTTGAAGAAAAAGATTATGCTCAGCAAATCAAGCTTCTCACTATAACTGAGAACATTAAAAATGCCTTAAAAGCCTACCTTTTTGGCATTAAATAACCCACAGAGGTGTTGATATACGTTAAACAAAACTCAAAGTCAAACTGACTAAATCAACCTTCTCACTATAACTGAACATTAAAAATACCTTAAAAGCCTACCTTTTTGGCATTAAATAACCCACAGAGGTGTTGATATGCCGTTAAACAAAACTCAAAGTCAAACTGAATAAATCAACCTTCTCACTATAACTGAACATTAAAAATACCTTAAAAGCCTACCTTTTTGGCATTAAATAACCCACAGAGGTGTTGATATGCCGTTAAACAAAACTCAAAGTCAAACTGACTAAATCAACCTTCTCACTATAACTGAACATTAAAAAATTCCTTAAAAGCCTACCTTTTTGGCATTAAATAACCCACAGAGGTGGTGATATGCCGTTAAGAACAAAACTCAAAGTCAAACTGACTAAATCAACACATTCTCACTATAACTGAACATTAAAAATACCTTAAAAGCCTACCTTTTTGGCATTAAATAACCCACAGAGGTGTTGATATATGATTAAACAAAACTCAAAAGTCAAACTGACAAATCAACTATACTATAAATAGAACATTAAAAATACCTTAAAAGCCTACCTTTTTGGCATTTAAATAACCCACAGAGGTGTTGATATGCCGTTAAACAAAACTCAAAGTCAAACTGACTAAATCAACCTTCTCCACTATAACTGAACATTTAAAAATACCTTAAAAGCCTACCTTTTTTGGCATTAAATAACCCACAGAGTGTTGATATGCCGTTAAACAAACTCAAGTCAAACTGACTAAATCAACCTTATATATAAACTGAACATTAAAAATACCTTAAAAAACTACTTTTTGGCATTAAATAACCACAGAGGTGTTGATATGCCGTTAAACAAAACTCAAAGTCAAACTGACTAAATCAACCTTCTCACTATAACTGAACATTAAAAATACCTTAAAAGCCTACCTTTTTGGCATTAAATAACCCACGGAGGTGTTGATATGCCGTTAAACTCAAAGTCAAACTGACTAAATCAACCTTCTCACTATAACTGAACATTAAAAATACCTTAAAAATACCTTTTTGGCATTAAATAACCCAGAGGTGATATGCCGTTAAACAAAACTCAAAGTCAAGCTGACTAAATCAACCTTCTCACTATAACTGAACATTAAAAATACCTTAAAAGCCTACCTTTTTGGCATTAAATAACCCACAAGAGGTGTTGATATGCCGTTAAACAAAACTCAAAGTCAAACTGGCTAAATCAACCTTCTCACTATAACTGAACATTAAAAATACCTTAAAAAGCCTACCTTTTTTTGGCATTAAATAACCCACGGAGGTGTTTATTATACGCATTAAACAAAACTCAAAGTCAAACTGACTAAATCAACCTTCTCACTATAACTGAACATTAAAAATACCTTAAAAATACCTTTTTGGCATTAAATAACCCACAGGGTGTTGATATGCCGTTAAACAAAACTCAAAGTCAAACTGACTAAATCAACCTTCTCACTATAACTGAACATTAAAAATACCTTAAAAATACCTTTTTGGCATTAAATAACCCACAGGTGTTGATATGCCGTTAAACAAAACTCAAAGTCAAACTGACTAAATCAACCTTCTCACTATAAATGAACATTAAAAATACCTTAAAAGCCTACCTTTTTGGCATTAAATAACCCACAGAGGTGTTGATATGCCGTTAAACAAAACTCAGTCAAACTGACTAAATCAACCTTCTCACTATAACTGAACATTAAAAATACCTTAAAAGCCTACCTTTTTGGCATTAAATAACCCACAGAGGTGTTGATATGCCGTTAAACAAAACTCAAAGTCAAACTGACTAAATCAACCTTCTCACTATAACTGAACATTAAAAATACCTTAAAAGCCTACCTTTTTGTGATAAATAACCCACAGAGGTGTTGATATGCCGTTAAACAAAACTCAAAGTCAAACTGACTAAATCAACCTTTCTCACTATAACTGAACATTAAAAATACCTTAAAAGCCTACCTTTTTGGCATTAAATAACCCACAGAGGTGTTGATATGCCGTTAAACAAAACTCAAAGTCAAACTGACTAAATCAACCTTCTCACTATAACTGAACATTAAAAATACCTTAAAAAGCCTACCTTTTTGGCATTAAATAACCCACAGAATTTGATATGCCGTTAAACAAAACTCAAAGTCAACTGACTAAATCAACCTTCTCACTATAACTGAACATTAAAAATACCTTAAAAGCCTACCTTTTTGGCATTAAATAACCCACAGAGGTGTTGATATGCCGTTAAACAAAACTCAAGTCAAACTGACTAAATCAACCTTCTCACTATAACTGAACATTAAAAATACCTTAAAAGCCTACCTTTTTGGCATTAAATAACCCACGGAGCTGTTGATATGCCGTTAAACAAAACTCAAAGTCAAACTGACTAAATCAACCTTCTCACTATAACTGAACATTAAAAATACCTTAAAAGCCTACCTTTTTGGCATTAAATAACCCACGGAGGTGTTGATATGCAGTTAAACAAGACTCAAAGTCAAACACATCAAAATATCAAACGCTATAAATATGAACGTAAGACATTACACATACAAATTTTTCTGATTAGAAGTAAATAAATTTATCAAGGCAAAATTCTGTTGAAAGTGTACTCATTTCAGAAATGTTTACAGTGCACTTAAATCCAGTATTTCACCCTAAACAAGGCAGTGCTGCGTATGGGGGGGGGGGTTCAGAGAGAGAGAGAGAGAGAGTACAAGGTGCAGGAGATGTTGAAGGAAAGATAAGAGATGGATGGGAATCAAGTAGATAAAAGATGGCAATTGACGTTGCATTTAAACTTTTGGAGATTGTAGCTATTGGGATGTTGAAGATAACAGATGGATGGGATTCAAGTCAGTAAAAGATGGCAATTGACGTTGCATTTAAACTTTTAGTGATTGGAGCTATTGGGATGTTGAAGAAAATATAAGGGATAGGAAGATGGCAATTGACGTTACGAACCGGAAGTGCGAGAAAAGAAACTGTTAGAGTAGAAGAAAGGGTTAAATTTAACTATTTTGACGGTAAAAGGGTGGGACCTTAATGCCAATTTAGTAACGAGAGTAAATTCATGTGATCGTAGAACCAAGGAAAAAAGCTCGTCGGAGAATTTGCCATAAAAATACTTGTAGAAAAGGCAGAGGGAAGCCACATCACATCAGTATTACGCAGCATTTCTTCTTTCTGCACAAAATTACAACTAATACTTTGTGTGTGTGTGTGGGGTGGGGGAGAGGTATTAAAAATCAATGACTAGAAAAGCAAAAGTAATATAATTTTGCTTGTTTCTTAATTTCTCAGATAGCACGGACGTTATACCTCAGATAAACAATTCCGTTTTAGATAATAATGTTTTACTGGTACAAGTCTTTACTAATTAACCCATACCAGGGGGAAGAAAAGGTGGTTTTATACCTAATCAGAAGTTGATAAAGAAACAAGGAATTATAATGTGGATGTAAAGTGGGGAGATCAATTTTATATTACAATTAATATATAAACTGGGCCCTCAATTTTGTGGCCATGATAATTTTTATAGGTTTATATTCAAGAGAATTTAGTCTAAAAGATATGTCTGTTTAACTAAATTGTATTTGATTGATAGGCTTGTTTTTTATGGCTTATCAACACTTTGCAGGTTGTTTAAAGACAGAATAATCTTTTAAGTTTGGAAGAATTTTTCTTTTTTGTGATGATAATGGTTAAGTGATACAGGTCTTACTTATTAACCCATAGCTGGAGGAGAAGAGGTATATTTATACACGGGTGTTTACACGTAAGTAAATATAACAAACCCAACTAGAATTGAAACTTGGCTCCCTGATTAACAATTAATAGCTGTTAGACGTTACACCAGCCGCACATCTAAACTTGCAGCACTTGGTATTCCAAAGCGGTCACCCCTTTAAATACTGATTAGTCTCGACGCTGCTTAACTTTGGTGATCGTACAATGTGATGAGGCTGTAAGCATTTTTCCTGTTTGATTGTGAGGATAGACGGCAGAAAATACATCAAAAGGGCTCTTTCGTTTAAGGGAAGGAAAGAAAAAAAGAAAAACACAGAGAGAAAAACATAGAAAGAATGATAGAAAAAATAATGAAGGAAAAAACGAAAAAGGTAGAAAGAAAGAAAAAAGAATGAAAGGTAAAAAGAAAGAAAAAGGTAGAAAGAAAAAAGGTAGAAAGAAAGAACAAAAAATGAAAGAAAAAAAAAGAAAAAGTAGAAAAAAGGAAAAATAGAAAGAAAGAATAAGGGAGAAAGAAAGATAAAGTTTGAATGAAAGAAAAAAGAACTAAAGGAAAAAAGAAAGAAAAAAGTAGAAAGAAAGAAAAAGACAGAAAGAAAGAAAAAAGAATAACAGGAAAAAAGAAAGAAAAAGTAGAAAGAAAAATGTAACGAAAAGAAAATAAAGAAAAAAGGAGAAAGGAAGAAAAAGGTAGAAAGAAAAAAAGAATGAAAGAAAAATGAAAGAAAAAGGTAGAAAAAGAAAACGGTAGAAACAAAAAATAAAGAATGAAAAGAAAAAATAAAAGAAAAAGGTAGAAAGAAATAAAAAGAAGTAAACAAAAAAGGTAGAAAGAAAGAAAAGGTAGAAAGAAGAAAGAATGAAAAGAAAAATGAACGAAAAATGTAGAAAGGAAGAAAAAAGAAAGAAAGGAAAAAGAAAGAAACATATACAAACAAAAAGAAAATGTAGAAAAAAGAAAAAAGAATGAAAAGAAAAATGAAAGAAACATGTAGAAAAAAGAAAAAGGTAGAAAGAAAGAAAAAATGATAGGAAATATGAAAGAAAAAAGTACAATGAAAAATAGTAGAAAGAAAGAAAAAAGAATGCAAGGAAAAAGAAAGATAAAGTTAGAAAGAAAAAAGAACTAAAAGAAAAAAGAAAGAAAACGGTAGAAAAAAGAAAAAGGTAAAAAGAAAGAAAAAAGAACAAAAAGAAAAAAAGAAAGAAAAAAGTAAAAAGAAACAAAAAGGTAGAAAAAAGAAAAAGGTAAAAAGAAAAAAAAGAAAAAAAGGAAAGAAAGGAAAATGTAGAAAGAAAAATTCATTCAGACTTTATCTTCCTTTCTACCGAAAGGAAGATAAAGTCTGAATGAAAAAAGAACGAAAGGAATATG
The DNA here is from genome assembly GCA_037127315.1 of Ascarosepion bandense. NCBI lineage: Eukaryota > Metazoa > Mollusca > Cephalopoda > Sepiida > Sepiidae > Ascarosepion > Ascarosepion bandense. Next base: position 793,727 of record JBBBDQ010001420.1, read on the forward strand.
GAAAGAAAAAAGTAGAAAGAATGTAAAAAGGAGAAAGAATGAAAAGAAAAAAGAAAGAAAATAGTGGAAAGAAAAAAGTAGAAAGAAACAAAAAAGAATAAAAGGAAAACTGAATAGAAAGATAGAAAGAAAGAATAGGTAGATAGAAAGAAAAAGAATGAAAAGAAAAATAAACGAAAAAGGTAGAAAGAAAGAAAAAGGTAAAAAGAATGAAAAAAGGGAGAAAAGAAAAAGAATGAAAGGAAAAAAGAAAGAAAAAGATATAAAGAAAGAGAACGGTAAAAAGAAAGAAAAAAGAACGAAAAGAAAAAGAAAGAAATAGGTGGAAAGAAAAAGGTAAAAAGAAAGTAAAAGATAGAAATAATGGAAAAAGAAGGAAATTAAAAAGAAAGAAAAAGGTAAAAAAAAGAAAAGATAGAAAGAAAAAAAAAGAACGAAAGGAAAAAAGAAAGAAAAAGGTTGAAAGACAGAAGAAGAATTTTGTGTTTATCGTCTGCTTTAGTGAAACGGAGAACCTTGCCAATTTCTAATCTTTTCATTTGTACCCACTTACTTCTTAAATTAACGATCTGCATTTATATTTATGATAGTTATTGAAATACTTTTAAAAAGTTGTTGAGATCAGATATTTATCGCGGCGATAGGGGGATTTCTTCGGAAATGTTATTACCGTAGAACTCGCCATGAGATTGGGGGATTTCTTCGGAAATGTTACTACCGTAGAACTCGCCATGAGATTGGGGGATTTCTTCGGAAATGTTATTACCGTAGAACTCGCCATGAGATTGGGGGATTTCTTCGGAAATGTTACTACCGTAGAACTCGCCATGAGATTGGGGGATTTCTTCGGAAATGTTATTACCGTAGAACTCGCCATGAGATTGGGGGATTTCTTCGGAAATGTTACTACCGTAGAACTCGCCATGAGATTGGGGGATTTCTTCGGAAATGTTGTTACCGTAGAACTCGCCATGAGATTGGGGGATTTCTTCGGAAATGATATTACCGTAGAACTCGCCATGCGATTGGGGGATTTCTTCGGAAATGTTATTACCGTAGAACTCGCCATGAGATTGGGGGATTTCTTCGGAAATGTTGTTACCGTAGAACTCGCCATGAGATTGGGGGATTTCTTCGGAAATGTTATTACCGTAGAACTCGCCATGAGATTGGGGGATTTCTTCGGAAATGTTATTACCGTAGAACTCGCCATGAGATTGGGGGATTTCTTCGGAAATGTTATTACCGTAGAACTCGCCATGAGATTGGGGGATTTCTTCGGAAATGTTATTACCGTAGAACTCGCCATGAGATTGGGGGATTTCTTCGGAAATGTTATTACCGTAGAACTCGCCATGAGATTATTCAATCATTGACTTAAGGATTATGATTCATCACACGATTAAAATAAGAAAGCCGTGATATTTTATTTTCATGACTCTTTCTAATAAAAATAAACACGATAAAAGATGAATGAGACAAGCCAAGTTTAACATCTCGGAATATCGAACGTCACAATTCACATATACATGTTTAAGGTCTCCGTAACTGTACCGTTTTGATGTTAGCTGCAATCGGCGTTTGTTGCATGATTCTGTCTGTATTCTTGAATAACACAAAATGTGGATATTCCTCCGGCAAAACAAGTACCATATTGTCCGGCTCGCAAGACCCTGCGGCATGAAAGACGCACCCTAATATTAAAAATAAATTTCTAAGAAAAAAAGTCATTCTGATCCAACATGCGTCCCTCACATAGTCGCGTCAGGTATTAGTTACCTAAATCACTCACCCGATTACGTTAGTATGGCAAAGATATACTATCAGGTCGGTGCAAAAGTTTTTGCCGATTTAAAATTTCATCTTGTGCGTTGTGCTCCAGTGGATATCGACTCGGAATGAGAAATCGGAGAGCCGAGTTCGAATTCCGGTTGAATTCGTTGCAATCATATACACGCAAATACCTTTGGGAAAGGTATTAATCCATCTCTTCCTTCCAGTTATGGGTCAAATAACAGGACAGATTGGGTTCCATAGCCTTGGCTGGCGACCAGTCTACCGCAGAAAGCAATGGCAACCTACTGCGGGATAATTTTCTGCCCAGTCAGTCAAGTCTCTTTCGAGACATGATCGCCCAAGCGTGTATCACGTATGGCACTTAACTGACTGACTTGTAAATGAAAAACTGTTTTTAAAAATCTACGTTCATAACAATAACGACCTTTGCTCTCTATAACTTGATTCCATCTGTCAACGAGCTTATAAATGCCTCGCTTGTAAAATTCTTTAGGTTTTGATATGAAATATGAATCTAACTCATGTTCAATCTCCTCTCGTGATGTTAACCTAAGGCCATCCAAATGGTTTTGTAATCCTTGAAATAAGTGATAATCCGAGGGAGCTAGGTCAGGAGAATATGCAGAAATGGGGCAAAATTTCCCAACCAAATTCTCCTAGGAAATCTTTGGTCAGTAGTGCTATGTGAGGACGAGCATTATCATGATGGAAGATGACTCCCTTTCTGTTGACTAAAGAAGGTCGTTTTTGAATCAAAACAGTTTTCAAGTTGATCACAATAGAGACTAGCAGTAATGGTTTGACTGCTGTCTAAAAGTTTGTAATAAATGATCCCTTCAGTACTTTTTCCTCGATTTATCCACGATTGCTGACATTTAACATTATGGTAGAAAATCCACTTCTCATCACCTACCCAAAAATGGTGAAGGTGTCGTGAAACTCAAAATAGAGCTTTTCTAATATGTTCTTTTGATGGAAAGAACATGGGTGAGAATATTGCAGGAAAAATATGAATGATGATTTAATAATAATCTAATAATCGATCTCCTCTTGTGATGTTAACCTAAGGCCATTTAAATGGTTTTGTAATCCTCGAAATAAGTGATAATCCGAGGGAGCTAGGCCAGGAGAATATGCAGGATGGGGCAAGATGGCACTTCTCATCACCTGTGACAAGCCTACCCAAAAATGGTGACTGAAAGTGTCGTGAAAGCAAAGATTCGCAACAAGAAACACGTTGTCGCCGGTTCTCTGGAGAACATGGGTGAGAATATTGCAGAAAAATATGAATGATTCTTTAATAATCTGAAAGAAAATGTTATAAATTAATTATGGTGATATGTTTAAGTAATAACAATATGCATAAAATAAATTACAATGATTTAAAATGCCTCTTTTATAAACCGGCAAAAACTTTTGCACCGACCTGATATTTGTTGGTTAGTAAATATACTATACATCTTTCATTGTCCAAGGGTGGTTTTATTCTCATAAAAATTAATTTAAAATCTAAAAAATATGCAATTAAAAATCTAAAATTATCAAAGAAATATTATTCATCCTCAAATCTCCAAAACTCGTCACTGCTGGATTCATGTAAAAGCTCTAAACTATCATCTGCAGAGTCATCAATAGTGTCTGTCATGTAGGATAAATGATCCACACTACCATCTATGTCATGGTGTAACCATGGTGGTAACTGATACATTCGTCTTGGAAGACGCACACGTACTTTTTAGCGTATTTTTGGAGAAAAAGTGTGTCTTGTAAGACGAAAAATACGGTAGTCAGATAAACAATCTAAACTTATTTATAAATGGAACTTTGTCTGAGTGTGTGTGTATGTGTTTGTGTGTGTGTCCGTTGCCTATAGACTCCGAAACGGCTGAACCGATTTTCTTGAAAATTTACACAGTTGTACTATAAGCGTCTGCGATTGTTCTTAGCTAAGTTTTGTGTCGAGGTACCCTTGATAAATATCGAAAATCGATAATCGAAAAAATCGGGTTATAGAAGGAGTGGTCCGATTTTAATCAAATTTGAAACACTCATAGACAAAGACATAAGAAACGATATTCAGAAGTTTCATGTTGCAGTTCTTACAACAGTGCAGAAAATTTGATATCGATACCAGGAAATCAAAATTTGACTTACATCCATTCATTTTTCTTTCGGTCTACGGTTTCGTTTTAACTGGAAACAACTATTGCTTTTTAGTCTTTCGTGCCAACGTCCAAAAAAGAATCTGAGCTCCAGAACCATGGATTAGTTTTAAAGCTTTCATTACACCCGAGCAACACCGGGATATACTACTAGTATATATATATATATATATATATATATATATATATATATATATATATATATATACTAGGTGCGATTGGTAAATTGTTACAATTATTTTATTATTGCAAATATTCTTTAGGCTGAGTCTGAATCTCCAGAACCATGGATTAGTTTTAAATCTTTCATTACACGCGAGCAACGCCGGGTTGTACTGCTAGTCTTTTATATATGGATGATATGTTTTACGGACAGACAGGAAATAAATTGATTCAATGGTGCAGACAGTAAGCGTCTGTCGTGAAGATATTGGACTGGAGTTTCTTATTAACATATGCGCAGTGTTGAAGAAAGGATGACCATTATGCAGAATCAGGCAGGCGTGCGCAAACTTTATTGGAAAAGAAGCGAAGATTGAAAGAATCTGATTTTTGCTGAGGAAATAGTGAAGATTGAAACAGGTATTTTGTGTCGCTATATTGAAAATATTATTTGTTTTTGATTTGATATCCTGTCCGTCTCTTGCATGATCAGGTTGTCCAAGGAGGATTTAAATGCGTGGACTGTTTTAAGATCACACGGCAAAATTCAGTCATTATGAAATCGAGCATAAACGTTATCTCGAGAGATCTGAAGAACTCTGTAAGAGATTTTACACGTATCATCAATTTGAATGGTGTTGAAGCAACAAGGATTTCACGGACGACCTACACGGGAAGATCAAGAAAACTCACCAGAAGGCTAAATGTTTCTGTCGAATTATTACAGGAACAGTAACTTGGTTAGACAAATTGTGTGACACCACGTTTAGGACATGATTTTATATTTCATCTTTATAACCAGCGAATAGTCATTGAGGTTGGGTCTTCTAAGTGTTATCCACTTGTTTGAAAGGAAAAATAAAAACGAATAAATAAATAAACACTTTCGGTATCAAGTGACAACAAGCTTGGACATTGATTTTTTGTGCTGATCTATTCTAACGGTCACTGTTAGTGAATAATCAAAATAGGCAAATGTAACCGCCAATTCTACTCAGTCGGTTTCTTTCCTAGCTCACTCCGCCTGTAAAACTCCCTTCCCCAAGCTTTCTTCCCTGATAATTCAGTCAGTGGGTTAAGTCCTATAAGTGATACACGCTTTGAGCGATCATGTCTCGAAAGAGACATGACTGACTGGGCAGAAGATTATCCCGCAGTAGATTGCCATTGCTTTCTGTGGTAGACTGGTTGCCAGCCAAGGCTATAGAACCCAATCTGTCATATTATTTAACCCATAACTGGAGTGAAGAGACGGTTTAATACATTTTCTAAGGGTAATTGTGTGAAAGTAAATGCAAGGAATTCAACTGAAAATCGAACTCTGCTCCTCGATTTGTCGTTCCGAGCCGATATCCACTGCACCACGACGCACATATCTCAGAGATAGAATCGCCGACTGACGCCAATTCGGTCGGGTTTCAATCCTGAGTAAAAGCGATCGGATGTCTAACCGTACTGATGAGCTGTGATACAGCGAAACAGATCTGTCTGCGGATGTATTATACTATTCAGTAGTAATTAGTGGGGGGATCAGTTTATTACTTCATAGCAATATAGAACTGATCCCCCAATTTATGCCCAGCAGAAGCCTTAATCATGTTTCCAACTATTATATTCAATCAGTTAAGTGCCATACGTGATACACGCTTTGGGCGATCATGTCTCTTTAGAGACATGACTGACTGGACAGAAGATTTTCCCGCAGTAGGTTGCCATTGCTTTCTGTGGTAGACTGGTTGCCAGCCAAGGCTATAGAACCCAATTTGTCATATTATTTAACCCATAACTGGAGTGAAGAGACGGATTAATACCTTTTCTAAGGGTATTTGTGTGAAAGTAAATGCAAGGAATTCAACTGAAAATCGAATACGGCTCCTCGATTTCTCGTTCCGAGTCGATATCCACTGTACCACAACACACACCCTCTGATAATTACAACCTCCAAAAGTTTAAATGCAACGTCAATTGCCATCTTCTCTCTCCGTGACTCTGTCTTATCCTTTCTACAACATCCACTGTATTGCTTTCTCTTATGTCTTCCCTCTCCTCCCTGTGCACCAGTGGCAGTATTGCGTTGCTTGGGTTGAAGCAATTATAAAAACAAGTCAGTTCTGCTCTTGGCGGCTGACAAACTCTCCCTCAGGTGGTTCCCAAGCCTTCCTTTCCTGTTGTCAGTCACACATCGTGATGTGTAGATGGGCATAGAGTTAGCAGGATGGACCAGCGGAGCTGACATAGCAGAAATTGTCCCATTTGTCACCTAGCTGCCCACCCAGGCTGAGCAAGTGAAACTCTGGAGAAAACACATAGATATACTGGAAGAGGGTGCGAAGTCTCATTTCCTTGTCAACGTACAACGGACCCTTCCCTATTTTGAGCAAACACAGACGTGAACGAAAAATAGAAGCCGAACATGGCATAGTCACTGGTCGTTCGGTAGGAAGCTAGCAGAGTGCCTCGTTATATGCTTAGAATTGAAGATTTGTATGACAAACCAGTAATGTTATGTTTGGAGATAAAAGAACAAAGATATGAAAATACTATCCTTATAGTCAAGCATCGTGTTAGAGGATGCTAATTTCCTTGTTAACGTACAACGGACCCTTCCCAATTTTCAGCAAACACAGACATGAACGAAAAATAGAAGCCGAGCATGGCGTAGTCACTGGTCGTTCGGTAGGAAGCTAGCAGAGTGCCTCGTTATATGCTTAGAATTGAAGATTTCTATGACAAACCAGTAATGTTATGTTTGGAGATAAAAGAACAAAGATATGAAAATACTATCCTTACAGTGAAGCATTGTGTTAGAGGATGCTAATTTCCTTCCCCTAAAAAAGACAATAACTCAAAATAGTTAGTTACTTCCATTGTCTGCTAAAACGAGGACGCCACTTCTGAATTGAACATGAAGACCAGCTGATGTGCACGTGGAATTCATTTGTTTCAATCTATATAATTCTTGTGGTTCTCAGAGAGTGAATGAATAAAATTTGATTTATTGTGTTGTAAAATACGCTTGCCTTTTATTTTCATTCGTTTTCGTTTATCCCAACAGCTTAGGACACCTGGTTTGGAACACACCGTTTTGTGTGTTTAGTATAGCATCGCAAATTACATCTACCCTAGAATATACCCGGGTATAGTATAATCGGAATATAGAGAGCCGAGTTCGAATTCCAGTTAAATTCGTTGCATCCACTTACGCGCAAATATCCTTGGGAAAGGTATAATTAATCTCTTCTCCCTCTAGCTATAGGTTGAATAGCAAGACAAAGTAGGTTATATAGCCTTGATTGGTAAACACTCTATAGCAGAAAATTAATGGCAACTTACTGCAGGAAAATCTTCCTCGTCAGTCTGGGATCGAAAGAGACATGATCGTCCAAGCGTGTATCATGTACGGCACTTAACTGACTGATCTGTAGCCTTGGTTGGCAACCAGTCTACCGCAGAAAGTTATGGCAACCTACTGCGAAAAAATATTCTGCCTAGTCAGTCATGAATCGAAAGAGACATGATCGACCAAGTGTGTACCACGGATCGCAGTTAAATGACAGTTTAACATCACCCAGAATAACCACCTGAGTATGATTGAGACCTATACTACTATACACCTCGTGGTATAAAATCTCTCCTTCCCCTCCTTTTTACCCTAACCATACCGTACGGAGTATAGGGCTCATCACGCTTGGTCTTTCTGCTATGGTTTCCGTAGCAGGTAGGTTTTTAATTCATACTTATCATTCTCCTTGACTGGTTGCCAACCAAATCTTGAGAGCCCAGTTTGTCCTGCTGTTAACAACGAACTGGGAATAGGTAAAGATAACATCATACCATTCCGATAGTATTTATATGAAAAGAAACACAACTACCTTAGCTGAAATTCGAACTCTGTATCGATTTATTCACCGCTTCGATAATTCCGGTCCAAGGTATGACGATAAACTGCTTCCGGCAGCAAGGCCTCTGATCCGGAGGTCGTGAGGAGTATAGAATCACCTACTAATTGTTCTTGTTTCCAGGTCCACACTGACCCGAGGTGGTTAGGGTCCCAAATATGGGCAAATAATTAACCCTCAAACTGGTGTCAATAAACTATGAAAGCATAAAACATATTTTATAGTAAAAATACCATCAGTAAATTTTTGTAAAAAAACTTACTAGCAATACATTTGACTCTCGACAAAACCTACTTTACAAAAATCAGTCAGTTAAGTGCCATACGTGATACACGCTTGGACGATCATGTCTCGCAAGAGATATGACTGACTGGGCAGAAGATTATCTCGCAGTAGGTTGCCATTGCTTTCTGCGGTAGACTGGTTGCCGACGAAGGCTATAGAACCCAATCTATACTGTTATTTAACCCATAACTGGAAGGAATAGACGAATTAATACCTTTCCCAAAGGTATTTGCGCGTAAGTGAATGCAATGAATTCGGCTGGAATTCGAACTCGGCTCCCCGAGCCGATATCCAATGCACCACAACGAACAAAAATATCTGACCTAAAAGGTTGGTATTCTTGGTGTAACTGTCAACGTGTACGACGTGATGGGGTTGGGGTCTGTAAAGATACCGTACGGAATGCGTAGATAAACTAGAGACTTACAATATATATATATATATATATATATATATATATATATATATATATAGTGTATCGAGGCATCAAATACTTTTCTAAACATATACTATTAAATATAAGAGACAATGAATATCTATTATGTTTAATCATGAGCCGTTCTAAACGTCGTATTTTGGCTTTAATTTCAGTTGAAAATAAAGACAAAAACACTACAACATTTGGATAATTTTTTATTAATTTATTTCTAAGCTTTCGGCTCACATGAGCCATCTTCAGAGAGGTTATTTAGACGGTAATACAATAACATCCACCATCACCGACGATTTTATTTTGTATTGACATAAAACTCGGCTAGGCAACGGCAATAATTACCAAAAATAACAAACAGAGTTCTCAAATTTGCAATGCGGTTCTATGACGTCACACCGCGTGATAGCGCGAAATGACAACAAAACCATGTATTCAAATGCAATATAACGTGTTATGTCTGGATTTAAAGGTGATATTATTGAGTTGTTTAGATTTGATGTACATGGCCTCCAATATCTGTAGGTTCCTCTTACTGTGTGTATGTGTAAGGATCACCGTATTGTTGATCAAAAGCTGTCTGATATTACTTAAATGTTTATGTTTTTTAGAGAAATGTTGTTTAATTGTACTCTGATCAGAAAGGTGACATGTAAGTCTATGGGAGAGCATGGTTGTAGTAAAACCAATATATATATATATATATATCCTCTCTTTCTACCGAGCGCTCGTAGCTCAGAGGTAGAATCGCCGACTGACGTCAATTCGGTCGGGTTTCAATCCTAAGCAAAGACCAATCGGCTGTCTAACCGTACAGATGAGCTGCGATACAACGAACAAATCTGTCTGCGGATGACTATATATATTGTATGCCTTTTATATATATATATGAAATGACTTGTTTGAACATTATTTTTGATCGATACTCGTATTTAAGTAGATATTCAAGGCTCCTACTTATTAGAATAACGCTGCTCAGTTAAGTGAAAAACCTCTCCACATTAATTATACATATATGTGTGCGAAATGTTTGATATTCCTATACAAATTGAATAATATTTTTTAAATTATGCAAAAAGCAACTATTTTATAAACTTACGTATCCAAAGCTTTTATACATGTACAGGGGCACAAGCAAATACATGTATGCACACGTACATACATGCAAGCAAACAGGCATGCACGCACACGACAAACGGGCCATCTCTTTTCTTCGGATAGCGAGAATTCAGTCTCTATCCGTCTCCATTTGACTCTATATCTCTTCTTACTCTAACTTTGACACTGAATCTAACATTTCGATCACGTGATCAAAATAATACAAACTATAAGCACGTATGAGCAGAAGGCAGTGTGGTATATTTGCTATGGTGAAAGTTCGGGTTATTTTTTACTTATCTCTTTATATTAGTTAAACGGAATCGCAAACTTTTCAAGGAATTATCTAAATTAGTTAAAATAACCTGTTTAATCAGAATTTTAAAAAAGTTTTTGCGTATTATATAAACACGTGAAAGTCTTGTAAGTTTACTGAAGTAATTATTATTAATATTTTTATTATTATTAATAGAAACGTTACAGAATTGCTTAGATGTTTCACTCATATTTATACTGATATAACTAAAAGCAATAGTAACCGACCGCGGAGTAATCTGCTGCCCAGTCAGTTATGTCTCTTTCGAGACATGATCGTCCAAAACGTGTATCACGTATGGCACTTAACTGACTGACTGAATATAATAATTGAAAACATGATTAAGGCTTCTACTGAGCATAAAGTAGGGGATCAGATTTACATCATTATGAAGTAATAAACTGATCCCCCCCATTAATTACTACTTAATAATATAATACATCTCTTCCTCCTCTAGCTATGAGTCAAATAACTGGACAGATTGGCTTCTATAGCCTTGGCTGGCAACCAGTCTACCGCAGAAAGCAAAGGCAACCTACTGCGGGATAATCTTTTGCCCAGTCAGTCATGTCTCTTTTATGACATGATCGCCCAAAGCGTGTATCACGAATGGCACTTAACTGACTGTCATTTAAATAGCATTTTCCCGAAAAAGACGTATAAATGGTATTTATTTATAAAATAGATTAGTCATTCAGTTAAACGCGATACGTGGGAGATCATGTCTCGAAAAAGACATGACTGACTGGGCAGAAGATTATCCCGCAGTAGGTTGCCATTGCTTTCTGCGGTAGACTGGTTGCCAGCCAAGGCTATAGAACCCAATCTGTCTTGTTATTTAACCCATAACTGGAGGGAAGAGACGGTTAATACCTTCTCCAAGGGTATTCGTGCGTAAGTGAATGCAAGTAATTCAGCTGGAATTCGAACTCGACTCTCCGATTTCTCGTTCCGAGTCGATATCCACTGCACCACAACGCACATAAAATAGATATTTGCTGAAAATGTTGTTTACAGAGAAATATTTATATAGGAAAAATAACTGGTATGCCAACTTACTTTTTTCTGTCCGTACAACGGTTGATAATAGAGAAAGAAGAATTTTAGCATTCAATGGATTTAGTTGACATGTTTTGAAATGTACCACCGCAGCACCATGCCAAAAAACGATGACTTCCAATCTAATATCTTGCCTGTCTTTGCTAAATGGTAATTGGAAATTGGTAAAGGAATAACTGATGCCGATTCTGCTGGTGATATACCAAGGAATCCTTTTAACTCTATTGCTTCATCAGCTGATGACATCAAATCTAATGTTTTTAGCAACATTCTACGTATTTGCCAGAATCAAATTTAGCTGAGTTCATGGATAATGCTAGTTATAAAAAAAAGGCTATAAACGCATTTACTGTTGCATCTATGACGATATTAGTGCCTGAAAGTGTTATCCATTCTGGAAAAAATACTGGGAATAAAAGAGTATAAAGATGCTATACGCGATTTATCAAGGTAGAGACTAAGTTAAACGATGTCGCCGTAATTTTGTTTTCAATTTAATACTCTGCAGTACAAACGAAGCTAAACTGCACCTACCAAGATCCAACATAATAAAAAATATAACAAATCAATGTCCACAAAATCGCTGGTAGGGATTTCTCATGGGCGCCGCCATTTTGGCTTTGATTTGATACTCTGGTGTTTAGGCTAAGCTCAGCGACACCCACCAACATCCAATATAATAAAAATATGGCAAATCAATGTGTATAAAATCAATGGTAGGGATTTCTCATGGAAGCCACCATTTTCGTTTTGATCTGATACTTTGCTGTTCAGACTAAACTAAGTGACACCCACCAAGATTCAATATAATAAAAATATAGCAAATCAATGTCTACAACGTCACTGGTAGGGATTTCTCATGGGCGCCGCCATTTTGGCTTTGATCCGACACTCTGCTCTTTAGACTAAGCTCAACGACACCCACCAACATTCAATATAATAAAAATATGATCTCTGAAGATGCTGGTAGTGTTTTCTCTTCGGCGCAACCCATTTTGGTTATGATTGGATATTCTGCAAGACAGTCTAAGTTAAGCGACACACTCTAAACATCCAATATAATAAACAATACTGCAAATCAATGACTCTGATAGCGATTCCACATCGGCACAGCCATTTTGGTTTCGATCGGATACTCTTCCGAACACGCGAAACTATGCGACACCTACCAACATATAAGATAATAAAAATACCGTAAATCAATATCTATAAAGTCGCTGGAAGCGATTTCTCAAGGGCGGCGCCATTTTGGTTTCGATTGGATACTCTGCATTACAGAATATGCTAAACCAGTCAGAACAATATTCAATATAAGAAAAATATTGAAAATCAATGACTATAAAGTTGGTGGTAGCGAATTCTCATGAGCGCCACCATTTTCCTTTTGATCGGATACTCTGCAGCACTGACTATGCTAACCAACACCTACCAACATCCAATATAATAAAAATATTGCAAATCAATGGCTATAATGTTGTTGGTTGGTGGAATTTTAACATGAGTTTGAGTGGCTCTATTTCTTTCTTTTTTTTTTTTTTGCAATGTATGGAGAATAATAGTGTGTTTAAATTTTATTTAATCATCTGAAATGATTTTCCAGAAAATAACATCGACTATCTTTTAAATATTTGTCTTTCTCTTCACCAAGAGTGTAAAGACATTTTTTTTTCTCTAAAATTCTAAATGGTGGACATTTTACTAACAGATGAAAAGAAACTTGCCATTATCGAGATTAACCGCACATTTATAAGGAAATACTCGCCATTTATTACTATGAACAATTAGCGTTATTGTCAGTTAAAAATTATAAAATCTTTCTCTTCAGGAAAATGTGTCTCTCATGTCTACTAACTGTTATCGCTCTTTCTCACACTAAAAGATGCTTAGTTCCTAAATTTTGTTTGCGATTCGTGTGCAAAGTCAACATATCGATTACGTAATGTGCTAGCCATTTGCATCACTCACCAGCAGGTTTTTCGGCTGAAATGCTGCGTTTATGGCGAGCGAGTTTTAGACGACAGATATATATATATATCGACTTTGAAGGCACACGTAGAGTCACAGCTCAAGAAGACGTCAAAAAGAAAGAAAGAGGAAAGAGGAAGCTTTTTATGAAAAACAAATCTTTATGAATATTTTAAAATGAAAAACTATTAATGGTCTGTCGCATTTATCAGTATAAAATTTAATTATTTGATGAAGTGGCCAGTTTGCTCGCACAATGGAAATCTTCTGCAGCACATTCTGAAGAGGAAGGTTTTAGTAGGTGGTAATTTAGCATCAAAGATGAATTTTAGAATGCTATTCGGGATGTTGTGCCGTCTGCTACATATAAAGCAAAAAACAACATTTCACAAAACAGATATGAACGACTTCTAGTTTCAGAACGTAAAGCAGACATTTCACAGTAATATTGTCTTTATAAGGCGTTTGACAGAATACGCCACAAAGAGCAGATGGAGATGCTCGGCAGCCTGGACATATTTGGGAAAGACTTGTGAGTAATAAAGAATCTTTACTGGCAGCAAACCGCTTGCATACGGACAGGTAAAGAATTGAGTAGATATACAAAGATAGAAAAGGGCGTAAGACAAGGATGTGTCTTTTCACCGGATCTGTTTAACTTGTACAGCGAGAATATTTTGAAGACCCTAGAAGTTATGCCTGGATTCGTAATCGGAGGCCACAATTTAAACAACCTAAGGTACTCAGATGATACAGTGCTGATAGCAGACACAGAAAGGAAACTACAAGACCGCCTACAGAAGATAGCAGGAGAAAGTAACAAGAAAGGACTACAAATAAACTGCACGAAAACCGAATGCATGGTCATCAGTAAAAAGGGCAGCCCAAAATGCCAAGTACAGGTGTGGGATTCCAGAATCAAGCAGGTAGAAAAATTTAAATACCTGGGAAGCGTCATAACAGAAGACGGAAAGTGCGACACAGAGATCCGAAGACGAATTCCAGAAGTTGAGTAAAGTATTAAGAAACAGGACAATTTCGCTAGAAACATGGAAGAGAGTACTGGGTTGCTACGTACTGTCCGTCCTTCAATATGGCAGTGAATGCTGGGCAATACCGTCAAAGATGAAAGGAAAACTTGAAGCAACTGAAATGTGGTTCTACAGAAGGATACAGCGAATATCATGGATCGAGCATGTGAGCAATGATGAGGTGTTGGAAATGATGGAAACAAAAAGGAAATTAATACTGAGCATCAGGAAGAGACAGCTGAAGTTCCTGGGACACGCAATGAAGAAGGAGGGCTTGGAGAATCTAATACTAACAGGCCAGATAGAGGGAAGAAGAAACAGGAGAATGCAACGGATAACATATTTGAAGGACCTAATTAGGTGGATGACAGAACGAGGATTGCACGGTGTAACAGGAGAAGGCGTGCTCAAAGCCACCAGGGATAGGGAGACGTGGAAAGCCATGATCGCCTACGTCCTGAAGGGACAGGGCACATAGAAGAAGATAAACCTTTCTAATTCTACAGTGGAACTGTTTGTAGATTTTGTTCAGGATTTGGCATATCAGCCTTCGGTGCAAGAGCTACGGTATTACTGGACGACTGTTTGGTTTGATATTATCAACTCCTGAAATAAAGGTCGTTTTAAACGGGCAAGCTATATCCTCTCAAACGAAAGCGGGGTCTCTTAAGACATTATCCTGAGTCCTACACTGTTCCTGGTCTTCATCAATGATTTTCATGGTGTCATCAGTTTCCAAGTAGGCTTTTATGCAGACGATACCACCATTTACATTCGTCTTAATAGAAAATTTCCCAAAACTGACAAAGTAAACCTGGTTGCTATTCTTGAAACGAACCTTAAGTCAGTGGTTAACTGGCGAATGAAATGTCTTCTAACTTTTAATGCCCTCAAAGCAAAATTGCTCTCTCTTAACCACCATAAATGAACTTTTATGTCGCAGTCAGTATGGCTGATTATAGTATCCTGGACAGCAACACATTGTGCGTCACTGACCTCACTTTTTCAAGTGACTTGAAGTGGAACGAATACACAGGATTTACAATTGCTTCTACTGCTAGTGAGTTTGGGTTAGAATTTTTTCTCGTCAGGATTGATCATGCACGTTTATAAATCTACCATTTGTCCGTGCATTGAATACTGTTGCCATATCTGGTTGAGTTCTCCTGTTGTTCATCTCGAGGTTTTTGACAAACTCCAAAGAATAATCTGCAATGTAATCGGTCCTGACCTAGCATCTCGACTTGAGTCACTTTCTCATCGGTGTGACTTGGTGTTCCTTTGTCGTTTCTACAAATATTTTAATGGCAACTGATCTGACAAAATCTTTCACTGGTGCCTCAACAACATGAATTTAAGCGTGCTACTTGATTGGCATCTAGGTCCCACCTTTTTACCGTTGAAATAGTTAAATATAACCGCTGCTTCTACTTGAATAATTTCCTTCCTCGTACTTCCCGCCTGTGAAACTCCCTTCTGTTTACTTGCTTCCCTTATAGCTACAATCTCCAAAAATTTACATGCAACGTAATTTCTTTTATAAATGTTTCACCCAAAGCAAGGCAATACTACCACTGGTGCGCAGGGGGTTACAATGAGAGGAGACGCATGACAGAAAAGCTTGATCCCCATAAGGCGAGCGGTGGCGACGGAATACCCATCATTATCCTAAAGAAATGTGCTCCTGAACTATCCTCTGTTCTCTCTAAGCTCTATGACTACTGCCTTTATGCTTACTGCTTTCCTGCCGGCTGGGAATCCTCCTCCGGGGTTCCTATATATAAAAATGTTGGAGAATTCTATGACTCTGCTAATTATCGCTATATCAGCCTCCTACCGGTCTTTGGCAAAGTGTTCGAAGCCAGCATCAACGCCAAGGTGGTACAACATCTCACAGCCCACAGACTCTTCTCGGACAAACAGTATGGCTTCCACTTCACCAGGTCTACTGCTGATATGCTCACGACCGTCACTGAGTATATACACCAGGCCCTCGACAAAAACGGCGAAGCCCGAACTGTTGCCCTTGACATTTGCAAAGCGTTTAACAGAGTCTTGCATGCTAGCCTCCTATGCAAGCTGCAGGGCTATGGTATAACTGGACAATTGTTTCAGCTAATCCAGTCCTTCCTTTCAAACAGTACAATGAGGGTAGTATTGAACGGACAAGATTCCCAAAACTATCACATGAATGCGGGTGTCCCTCAAGGCTCTATTCTAGGTCCTACGCTTTTCCTTATCTATATTAACGATATCCCTGATGTAATAAGATCCTAAGTGGGCATATATGCTGATGACACTACGGTTTACTCTCGTCTCGATCAAAAATCTACCGAGGCTGAAAAAGCAAACCTCGTTGCCGAGCTTCAAAAAGGACCTCCAATCCGTGGTGGACTGGGGTAAGAAATGGCTCGTAAATTTTAATGCTTCCAAAATGATGCTGCTATCTAATAACCACCACAGACAATCGTCCCTGCCGCCCATTAAAATGGATCAGGCTTCTCTTCCTGAAAGTAAAATACTGCGTCTCCTCGGATTAACTCTCACATCAGACCTCAAGTGGAATAACTATATAGAATCCATGCTAAGAAAGTCGGCTCTCTGTGTAGGGACAGGAAGTTTTTCCCGTTCGAAACAAACCTGCACATATACAAATCTACCATCCGCCCGTGCATTGAATACTGCTGTCATATCGGGTCGGGTGCTCTTGCTATCCACTTAGGTGTCCTCGACCAAATCCAACAGAGAATCTGTAATGTGATCGATTCTGACTTGGCAACTAGGATACAGCCGATTTCTCACCGACGTAGTGTGGCTTCCCTGTGACTCTTCTACAAATATTTTCACGGCTTCTGCTTCGATAAACTTAGCCCACTGGTACCCCTATATATGAATTTCCTCGAGCCACACGGTTAGCAATTAGGTCCCACCCTTTTACTGTGAAACCGATAAATTGTAAACGCAAATTCTACTCCATCAGCTTCTTTTCTCGCACTTCCTGCCTGTGGAATTACCTTCCGCATACTTGCTTTCCCGACAGCTACAATCTTCAAGAATTCAAATGTAAAGTCAACAGTCATCTCCTGTCTCACTAACATACATCCTCTCTCTCATGCTTTTTTCTTTGCCCATCCCACTCTCATCAGTATTCTCTTCCTTCTCCTACTCTCTTCCTGACACCCACTGCAACCTCTTACTCCTTCTCATAACATCCCTCCTATGTAACCCCCTGCACAACAGTGGCAGTAAAATGCCTTGCTTGGGGTGATATGATTATAAAAAAAATATAATTGATAATTTATGAATTCATCACCATTTTCATCAAACCCCACGGTCGTGTGTGGTCGTTAGGTCACTGCGAAGTTGATCTAATTAGTTTACTTCTCATGTGTGGGTTGAAAATTAGAGAATTATTCATTCATGCGTGATAAGTCCCAAGCAAGGAGACCTGGTTGAGCCCAACTCTCTCTAAGTAATGTTGTCGTTATAACTTTATGGGTCCTGGGTATGACAATAAACTGCATCCGGCAGCAAGGCCTCTGATTGGGAGGTTGTGAGGAGCATGGAACCACCTCTTATTTGCTATTGTTCCCAAGTCTACACAATGTTTTAAGCAAAATCTCCAAACAGTGTCACTTTATTAACAATAAAGTTATAATGTTTGGTTTCGTTTGGTTTGTTTTAAGACATATCATCCAAAAGGACACATGGCCCAGTGGATATGGGCGATGGTTAGTTCCAGTGACTTGACCCAAAGGGTTGTGAGTTCAATACCTGGCTATAGCAGTGGTGAACAAATAACTTAGAGAGTTGAGTTAAAGGGAGATAACTACATGGTATCCGGAAGTGGCATCGCACATGAAACGAGAATTATATAACCCCAGTGATCAAAATAAAAGTTTAGGTTCAAAATTCCAATCACCTGAAGAAGGCCAGAGTGTATAACGGCCGAAACGTCGTAAACATGGCAATAAAGATAACGACAACAGTCCGAACAATGTAAATAATGTAGATACGTCCTCATCACAGACGTATAGACAAAGGAACCCATAGAGGAACTGAAGGGTGCTTTGTGTAATTTTGCTTTAGGATGGAATGCTTGAATTAATTGAATAGTGTCATAAAATCAGAGAAAGTCGCTTTTTGTTTTTTAAGAAATGTTTTTAATTTGCATCTGAAATGGTGAGATGTAACCGCAAGTTCTATTATAACAGTGTCTTCTCTTGAATCATCACTTGTGGAACTGTCCGTCTTCTTGCTTTCCAATCAACTTTGATCTTTAAAAATTTAAATGCAAGTTAACTGCGTCATATTATGTTTTCTTAATTTCTTTATTATTATTATTATTATTATTATGTCATTTTTCATCATATTTCGATTTCTGCTTTGGTCTCACTACCAACCAAGTCTGCGGGGAGACTTAAGGCAGGTCGTGGCGTGTTGTTATGGCCCCATTTCATGTTTTTCTATCTACCCTATCATCCCTAGCATTACATAGATAAAGTTTTCCTTAGTGTGTGGGCTGTACTTAATAAGACAATTTTTGTATATCTCTTAAGCTGGGGTTTCCAGGGATTCTTTCAATGTGTTGTTTTGTTCCATTTTTTTATCATTCCAAGTGCACCTACTATCACTGGCACAACTCTTGTTTTCAATTTCCACATTTTTTTCTATTTCAATTTCCAGATCTTTATATTTTGACAGCTTTTTAAATTCCTTGATTGCTATGTTACAATCCGCTGGACAAGCCATATCAATTAATAGACAAGTTTTCTCCTTCTGGTTTTTAACAATAATGTCTGGCCTGTTTGCTTCAATTTTTTTGTTTGTGTAGATGGTGTAATCCCATATATTGGTTACATCTTCTATTTCTGTAACCGGTGCTGGGTGATGTTCATACCAGTGTTTGTTTACAGATTTTCCATTATTATTATTATTATTATTATTATTATTATTATTATTTTATTTTGTTTTTTTTCTCTCCCTGGTAAAGCTTATTTTTTTCTCATATTCTTTAACATTCAGTAACCCCTGGCGTCTTAGGGGCTTTATTAGAAAAAGGCAAAGAATGTTATGAATTTATTGGAATAAATGATTTTGTCAACAAATCTCGGGGATTTTTGCGTAAAGCTCATATTATGTTATAGATGATTTAGCCGAATGGTCTCGTATGCTTATAGAAAATTAGTAAACATTCAAGATGACTGATGAAGCAATTAATGTATAAAGAAAAATATTCCAGTTTATGTTGGAAACTTTATAAATATAACAGAAATGTCTGGCTGAAGTTTAAGTTTGGTTAACCTCATAGAAACACAATATAATACATCACTCAATAAAAGCCGGGCACAACTAATAAAACAACAGCATTTAGGCCAAATTCGACATTATTTATCAACACAGTCTCCTTCTAAGATGACACACTGCACTGATTCCAACGCTTTTTTAACAATTCGATATTTTTTTTAGAACGATTTGTCTTTGGCCTCAAAATACGCCTCAGTTCCCAATATCAATTCTTCATTACACCCAAATCTCTTTTCCTGGATCATTCTTTTAAAATCCTCAAACAGCCAGTAGTCGCTGGGAGCCAGATCTGGTGAAAAAGGTAAATGCAAAAGCAATTCGAAGTGTAATTCATGTAGTTTTGCCATCGTTGCGAT
The DNA here is from genome assembly GCA_037127315.1 of Ascarosepion bandense. NCBI lineage: Eukaryota > Metazoa > Mollusca > Cephalopoda > Sepiida > Sepiidae > Ascarosepion > Ascarosepion bandense. The sequence continues at coordinate 813,594 of JBBBDQ010001420.1, forward strand.
CGACTTGTGAAACGGTGTTTCGTCTTGATGAAAGATCACTTTTTCTTCTTCATTTGTGGAAATGTTTGACAATTTCTTCATTCAAAAGCATCAATAATGCTATACGATATTCGCTAGTGATGACTCTTTGTTACTCAAGGTAATCGATGAACAAAATACCTTGTGCATCCCAAAATACGAAGACCAAAAACTTGCCTGCTGGTGTTTGCGTCTTTGGTCGCTTCGGACGGCTTTCATCTGCTGCTGTCCACTCAGCTGACTGTCGATTTGTCATATATTCACGCAAAGCCTCCTTCTAGTTGCGTTCTTGTTGATCGACTGTGAGCAAACGCGGCTCCTACTTTGAACACAGCTTTCTCATTGACGAATGTTCATGCGAAATGGTGAATACACTGCCTTCTGATATGTTGAACTCCTCTGCTATCTCACGCAGCTTCAATTTACGATCGTCTAAAACGATTTTGTGAATTTCTTGGTGGGTGGTGTCTGGGACAACTGCCGATTTTTGGCGACCTGAGCATTCAGCATTATTTGTGTCTGTACGAACGCGTTTAAAGTCTAGCATACCACCGCTTGACCATTGTTTCCGACGGAGCAGAATTCGAATAACACTCCTCAAGCCATTGCTTTGCTTGAACGGTATTTTTTCCCATCAGAAAGCAATGCTTTATCAACACACGAAATTCAGATTTTTCCATTGTTTTGAAAATTTGCAACAATAGCTTCACTTAAATAACTGTCTAAACTAATAATCGGATTGGGCTCAAATTTTGAAACGTGCCATTTGAAGATTAGTCCTTCATAAAAATCATATGGACTTTTATTAGTGGCACCATCTATATGTCAACCCCGGGACTTATTGAGTGACGTATTAATTATGAAAACGGAACAATGATGCTAAAAACATTTTTGAATGTATGGTTTGTCAAAAATTCTACTAACTTTTCCATTAAGCTAATTTGTTTGAATAAACAATTTAGCTAAAATGCGTTATAAGGTCATAAAAAGCCAAACTTTAATGACCGAATAATGAGGCTATGAATCTGAGAAAAATAGTGTGCAACAGAAATGCTAGAAACTTCAGCAACAAATTAATACAAAGTGTACATAACGTCCGTGTGCACTTTCAAAAATTTATAACTTTATTTGTATTTGCGATAGAAATAGGAAATTAATAGTGAGCATCAGGAAGAGACAGCTGAAGTTCTTGGGACACGCAATGAGGAAGGAGGGCCTGGAGAATCTGATACTAACAGGCCAGATAGAATGAAAAAGAGACAGGGGAAAGCAACGGATAACATATTTGAAAGACCTAATCAGGTGGATGACGGAACGAGTATTGGATGGTGTAACAGGAGAAGGCGTGATCAGAGCCACCAGGGATAGGGAAACGTGGAAAGCCATGATCGCCTAAGTCCTGAAGGGACAGGGCACATAGAAGAAGAATTGAATAATTCTTTACCTCAAAATTTGCAACGGTTTTTAGATAAGTAAAAAAATATGAACTGCAAAATCGTATTACCCTTTGTATTGCTAATAATGGAAGACGTGGAAACTTAGATAAAATTTCAATAAAACCTTAAAATATATAGATTTACTTTATTCTAAATCTTTTTACAAATTATTTCTATCGCAGATACAAATAAAGTTATAAATTTTTAAAAAGTGTACACGAACTTTATGGGCACCCTGTATAATAGAATTAATTCAGTTGAAAAGTGTCTTGAAGCTATTGAAATCCAGGGAAGGTCCTCTCATGACTAAATAATAAGTATATGAATTTATATGAATGAAAGAATTTTACCTAAAAGTGCTAAATACTTCAATGGAAATCCATTTTGTAGATCGATTCAAAATCCTAAGCCGGATTTACTTGCTTCTGAAACAATAACGGCATCATTTGGTGATTCTTTTAGTTCGAGATTCCAAGAAAGCAAATAGGAACTTTTGAATCAACCTCATAAATTAGACTTGACATTTTAGTGCTCCCTGTCTCTCTTTCGTTCTCTCTCTTTCTCTCTCTCTCTTTCGCTCTCTCTCTCGTTCTCTCTCTCTCGTTCTCTCTCTCTTTCTCTTTCGCTCTCTCTCTCACTGTCTCTCTCTCTCGTTCTCTCTCTCTTTCTCTCTCTCTTTCGCTCACTCTCACTGTATCTCTCTCTCGTTCTCTCTCTCTTTCTCTCTCTCTCTCTTTCTTTTTCTTTCTCTGTGGTTTTAAGTCTGTTTCTCTGTTTCTCACTTTCCTTGTCCCATTCTCCTGATAAGACTTTCTATCTCTGTCTATTTACTAGTCCGCTTGTCTCTCTCTCTCTCTCTCTCTCTCTCTCTCTCTCTGTTGTTTTACTGATCCTGCCTCACTTCCGGTTTTACTCCCCACCAATCTTTCACCTCTCTTTTTCTATCTGTGCCTGTCTATCGCTGTTGATTTGCTGGCCCATCTAAGGCTAGGACCCCTAATAGCTTAAGAGACAGATGTAATCTATGTTTGAAAGAAAAAAATTAAAATTTTGAAATTTCAATACCAGAATATACTCCTAAATAAACGGAGGGAAATCATTAGTATGTGTCGTCATAGAAATAAGTGTAAATTGCAATAACTATCCTATTCTTCCAATTAGTCACAATAAGTCAACTGTGGGCTTAGAATTTTTCCTCATTCTTTGTTTAAATGGGGTTGAGAATGCATGTCTTAATATGAGATGTTGAAAATGGCTATTTCCCCTCTAAGTTTACAGATATATATACATCTATACTTTTTCTCTCTGTCCGTCTATCTGTCTTTCACTTTTTCCCTCTCTCCCTCTCTCTCTCTATTTCTTTCTCTTTTTCTCTTTCTCCGTCTATCTGTCTTTCTCTCTCTCTCTCTCTCTCGCCGTCTGTCTGCCTGTCTCTGTTTCTTTGTCTTTTTCTCTCTGTCCGTCTATCTGTCTTTCTCTTTCTCCCTCTCTCCCCCTCTCTCTCTCTCCGTTTGTCTGCCTGTCCGTCTGTCTCTGTTTCTTTCTCTTGTTCTCTCTGGCCGTCTATCTGTCTTTCTCTTTCACTCTCTCTTCCTCTCTCTCTCTATTTCTCTTTCTCCGTCTATCTGTCTTTCTTTCTCTCTCTCTCTCCGTCTATCTGTCTGTCTGTCCGTCTATCTGTCTTTCTCTTTCACCCTCTCTCTCCCTCTCTCTCTCTATTTCTTTCTCATTTTCTCTTTCACCGTCTATCTCTCTCCCCCCTCTCTCCCTGTGTCTTTCTAGGTTGAGTGACTTTTGTGTCTTCTATTAGGTGGTGAAATTACTTTGGGGACATTTCTGAGTCTAAATATGAATAAATGCGCTTCTTTGGAAAATATAATAACAGAGAGTGTTTGATTTTTATTTATTTATATGAAAGAAGTTATTTATGCTTTATTAAACAAACAAAAAAGAAACCATTTTACTCTTTGGGTTTGTTTGGGAAGGACAATCGTCGGCGCTCAAACAGGCTTACGTACTCGCCGAATGAAATCTGAAGAGCGAGGCAAGAAAATGACATTGTTGTGTTTTAAGGTTTCTTTTATCTTCAGAAATGGAACGGGGCAACAAACAAAAAAAAAAAAAAGGAGAAAAATGAAAAAGAGAGAGAAAGAGAGAGAGAGAGAGAGAGCGAGAAAGAGAGAAGCAATTAAAAATAGAATCGAGGGCTGCTGAAAAGTTGAAACTCTTTTTCAGAACTTAAGCAAAATAAGCAAACCTCAGAATTTATTTAAATCGCTTCTTGGCCGGGCGAAGACCTTTTTAGCACCACATTCATGCACACACGCGCACACGCACACACACAGAGACACAGACACACACAGACACACACACACGCACACACACACACACATAGACACATATGTATGTATGTCACATTAAATCCTATGAAAAGATGGTTCTCGTCATTACCCAAGTTATACACTCAGGCGATCTTCAGAAGATTGCTGAAGAGAGGGACAAGAAAGGACAACAAATAAACTGCAAGAAATCCGAATGAATGGTCATCAGTAAAAAGGTCAGCCCAATATGCCAAATACAGGTCAGGGGAAAAAAATCAAGCAGGTACTAAAACTTAAATATCTGGGAAGCGATATAACCGAAGACGGAAAGTGCGACGCAGAGATCCGAAGGCGAATTGGCATGGCGAAGGAAGCATTCCAGAAGTTGAGTAGAGTATTAAGAGACAGGACAATTTCGCTAGAAACAAAGAAGAGAGTACTGGATTGCTATGTGATGTCAGTTCTTCAATATGGCAATGAATGCTGGACAATACCATCAAAGATGAAGGAAAAACTTGAAGCAACTGAAATGTGGTTCTACAGAAGGATGCTGCGAATATCATGGATCGAGCATGTGAGTAATGATGAGGTTTTGGAAAGGATGGAAACGAAAAGGAAATTAATACTGAGCATCAGGAAGAGACAGCTAAAGTTCTTGGGATATGTAATAAGGGAGGAGGGCTTGGAGAATCTGATACTAACAGGCCAGATAGAGGGGAAAAGAGACAGGGAAAATCAGCGAATAACATCTTTGAAGGAACTAATCAGGTGGATGATGGAATGAGGGTTGCATAGTGTAACAGGAGAAAGCGTGCTAAGAGCCACCAGCGATAGGAAGACGTGGAAAGCCATGATCGCCTACGTCCTGAAAGGTCCGGGCACATAGAACATATTCAGACGACTTATTATTATTTTTATTATTATTAATAATAATAATAATAATAATAAATATAAATTTTCCTCACCGTCTGAAAAATAAATGAATTTTTTTTTTAATAATATACATTTCAGTTCTATTATTTTACATCAAGTAATGCTTTTTGCAACGGAATTTGTGTGTAAGTAAATGCAACGAATTCCAGTTGAATTTGTTGCATTCATTTACACGCAAATACTCTTGGGAAAGGTATTAATCTGTCTCTCCCCTCTAACTATGGGTTGAATAGCAGGACAGATTAGGATCTTTAGCCTCGTTTGGCAACCAGTTTACAGTAGGAAATAATGGCAACCTACTGTGGGAAAATTCTTCTTTCGAGACATGATCGCACAAGCGTGTATCACGTGTGGCACTGGACTGACTTTTATTACTAACAGCACTCATTGGTAATAACTTGTACTTATATATATATATATATATATATATATATATATATTGTTAACAAAAATAACCTTCAGATATTGGAGGCCATCTACATTAAATCCAAACAACCCACACTTAATAAAATCACGTTTAAATCTGGTCATAACACATTACATGGTATTAAGACATATGGTTCTGTTAACATTTCGAGCTCTCACGTGGTGTGACGTCATAGAACCGTATTACAAATTTACGAACTGCGTTTGCTATTTCTGGTAACTTGCCGTTGCTTAGCGGAGTTTTATGTCAACACAAGATAAATTCGTCGCTGATGGTGGATGCTTTTACGTTAACGTCCCTGTAACCTCTCTGACGATGGCTCATGTGAGCCGAAAGCTTAGAAACAACTTAATAAAAAGTTATCCAATCCTTTAATTATACTCGTTTCGAAAAACCTTTTGTGTATCTACATGGAAGGAAAAAATGGTTGCAAAAAAAAGTAAACAGCACATGAACATCAGCCACAGGGATTCGGACCGAGTCAGCACGTAACCCAAAGAGAAAACCCGAGACGAGTAATGAACGAACAAAAAAGTGCTCAATAGTTAAGCTGAGCCGAATTATTCGGCTCGGCTTAAGTACTGAGCACTTTTTGTTCGTTGATTACTCCGCTTAGGTGAAACCTTGGTAGGTTTGTTGGCTCACTTGGTTTACTTTACTTATTTACTTATATATATATATATATATATATATATATATATATATATATATATATATATCAGGGCAAAGGCAAAACCAAAGATTAACCAAATAAATAGACAACCACCAAGACAAGTACTAACCAACCAGTACACAAACCGAGGGGGGGTTAAGGAAAAAAAAAACTTACGCTAACACACTAAGCAAGAAATTTAATCTTATGGAATTTACATTTGTTTAGGATTTCTGTTTTAGCATTAAGCAGATTATGGGCAGGTTCGAACCTAGCTATCGCTAACTTCTCCTCACCACATAAATTACAGAATTTACTGCCTTTATTGTAATCGGGACATTTTTTTTATTATTTCCCATTTTAATATGGGGTCTATTTTAGTTTTAGTTTTTATGTCCCATACATAATTAGATAAGGTCGTACTGTGTCTGTACTTCTCATTTTTAAATGAGGTCTTATGGTTATAAAACCTAATTTTAAATGAATCATGTGTAGCCCCTATGTACGTTTTAGGGTGTTTATCATTCTCATTTTTATAAACTTTAACCCTATAGACTACATTAAATTGGTTACAATTACCTCTAATGGGGCACTCAGTTTTTATTCTACAATTACAATTATTGTTAGTAGTGTTGGTAGTGTTTGTAATAGTAGTACTATTTTTCAGTTTTCTTTTGTTACTATTATTAATTATTTTGCCAATATTCGGCAAACAAGAGTAACTGAGTTTAATTGTGTTTCTATTAAATATTTTTTTAAGTTGGCTGTCATGGCTAAAGTGTTTATCTATAAGGTTGAAAAACATTTTACCAATTTTAGATTTAACTTCCTTGTTAAAGGGGGGGTTTCTTCTTTTTTTCTTCTTTCTTTTTCTTTTTTCTTTCTTCTTTCTTTTTCTTCTTCTTCTTCTTTCTTCTTTCTTTTCTTTCTTTTTTTTCTTTCTTTTTTTTGTGGTTGGTTCCGTTTGGGTTTTTTTTTCTTTACTGCGGAGTATCGTATGTCTTGTCTTTATTCCGCGGTTTTCTTTTTTCCCCCCCTCTTATCCAACGCCTTAGTGCGCTGGATTATAACGGAATTAGGTTCTGTTTGTTAATAGTTTTTCTTAAAGTTTATCTTAGTATAAATTTAAAACTTGGATACTTGCAGAATTTATTTAGTTATTATTTTGAATATATATATATATATATATATATATATATATATATATATATATATATAAAGGAAAACTCAACACGTCATTTTAAGTGATTATAAACTATAGTTCATTTCTATGAGCTAATTAGCTCATTTCATCAGACCTTACAATATTCCTTCCATTTGGTATAAAAAATTTTGCCGAAAGTTAATCTTGTTGGATTATCCTCACCGTTTACGGACTGGACACACACACACACACACACACACACACACACATATATATATATATATATATATATATATATATATATATATATATAATTTCACTCCAAGCAAGGCAATAAAGCTACGTCCTGTGCATTATATGTGATGCCCAGGGAATGTGATTTCAATGTCCGACAATGCCCCGGAGAGGCAAAGGGTTAAAGAAAGAGAACAATAACAAATAAAAAAATGAATTAACAAGGTTAATTCCTTCATGTGTAGTGCCAAGTCACGAGATGTTAAAATGAAGGGAATTCAACCATTTTCTTTGAAATTTTTGTTATGTATGTTAGTCTGTTTTAATATAATTTCCATCAGTAAAGGTGAGATTGGGAAAAATCCAGGGCGCAAATTGATGTTTTGGTAGTACTGGATAGCGGCGCTCTCGAGAACTTTTCTTCTGAATAAATTGTTCAATCTTTTTATTAGTGTGGCATTTTTAAAATCGAAACTGTGGTTGAATTTATTTCTGTGAATCACTAATGCATTTGTAAGATTATTATTAACTAACATACATAACAAAAATTTCAAAGAAAACGGTTGAATTCCCTTCATTTTAACATCTCGTGACTTTGCACTACACATGAAGGAATTCTAAAACCTAAAATATTCTGTTAATCTTTTGAAATGATTTGTGAGCGTTTTTGTGGTTACCAACACTGTTTGTTTATAGATACGTAATTTAGAATAAAGCTCATTTCGTCTTTTTGCCTTGATAAAGTCCATCACAGGACGAAACGAATAGGTGATTTAAAATACAGTTTTCCTCTTGTCTTTATTTTATTTAACCATATATATATATATATATATATTGTAATAATTGTTACAATGGTGTATAAAAGTATAGTATCATTACACAAAAATTTTCATGTTTCGGAGCACAACCGTTCCTCTTCGGGTGATATATGTAACTGAAAATAAATGGTGGAAACGATTTATTTTTTGGGAATGTGATATGTAGGGGATGTGGGAGATGGGAATTTACCATGTCTAAGCTGGTCTGTTGGCAGTTTTTAACCATAGAGAAACAGATTTGGGTTAGGAGAGTGGGGCAAGGTGGCTTAGTTCTGGACAGATCACTTTTTAGTTTTGTCTGGGTAAATCGCATCGTGGGACCTTAGATTTTTTTAAATGGGTAGACAATTTTTATTTGACTACGAACTAAGAATGGATGAAATAGAATGGCTTTTTAGTATTGTATGGGTTTATTTTATTTTATTTATATAATATTCATTTTTTTATTTTGTGTATTAAACATGGATATTAATTAACTTTTTGAGAGGATTATTTTATCTCAGTAAGGTATCTACTGGGGCCACATAATTCTTCAAATAGGGAAATAATTTTAACTGTAAGTTGATTTTTTTATATTAGAGCACGAGTTATAACTGGCACCTTTTGATTCATTAAATTTTAACAAAAAATATTTTCAAAGAGGAGCGGTTGTCCTACGAAACATGAACATTTTTGTGTAGTGATACTATGCTTTAATAAACCACTATCATTATAGCCCGGCGTTGCTCGGGTGTAATGAAAACTTTCAAACTAATCCATGGTCCTGGAACTCAGACTCTTTGGACGTTGGCACGAAAGACAAAAAAGCAATAGTTGTTTCCAGTTTAAGCGAAACCGTAGACTGAAAGAAAAATTAATGGATGTAAGTTAAATTTTGATTTCCTGATATCGATATGAAATAAGCTGTTTTCGTCGTAAATTGAATTTTGAAGGCTAAATAAGTCCTCTGAGTAAATGGTATCATGGCTGAGACTAAGAACTACAAAACTACAATTATACCTACTTAGAGCCAAACCCGAAGCAAAAACTAAAATAAAAGGGCTGAAAAAATACAGACATACAGGCAGATAAACAGTCACACACACACACAAACATCTTGCCTTTTATATATATATATATATATATATATATATATATATATATATTATCGCGTTTTCTGCACTACTGTAAGAACTGCAACCTTGAAACTTCTGAATATTGTTTCTTATGTCTTTGTCTATGAGTGTATCAAATTTGATTAAAATCGGACCACTCCTTGTATTACCTGATTTTTTCGATTATCGATTTTCGATATTTATCGGGGGTACCTTGACACAAAACTTAGCTAAGAACACTCGCAACTATGTAAATTCTCAAGAAAATCGGTTCAGCCGTTTCGGAGTCTATAGATAACGTACACACACACAGACACACACACACATACACACATAGACAAAGTTCCATTTATAAATAAGTTTAGATTGTAACAACTATTACAATATAAAGCACTACTCTGTATCGAGCACTCTTTATAAACAGTGGGTTTAAAAAAATCTACGTGTTTTGTCACTTTCTTACACTATATATATATGTATATATATATATATATATATATATATATAGAGAGAGAGAGAGAGAGATAGAGAGAGAGTCCATCAAGAAAATGTATACTCATTTCAGGTTAAGAAGAACTTGTATAGACATTATAATATTAGATTTATTACAAGATCAATACAAGTTACCTTTGGACTCTACAATCACATGAGAAGTTTAGAATGTTTGCCTTTAGCGTCCATACATTTATTAGGACAGCAAAATAATGCTTGGGTAACGTTGGCCAAAATGTCCAGTGGAATTGCATCTATTCTGGAAGAGCAACTATATCCCCAGCAAAGATATTCACAAATGATCGGAATACACTCCTAGGCAAACCATTTACGTAAAGTACAAAAAAGGTTCGATCGAGAAGATAGCCTTGGGATACACAGTGTCTTTTAAATCCCATGCAAGGCAGAAAAGCCCAGAAGAGATCAAGAGTTTTGGAGGTGCCCCCTTATACCGTTGTATTCTCAGCATCGATATTCACAAATGATTGCAGTATAGAGAGATAAAGTAAAAAAGGGCTGGGCCGAGAAGCGAACCTTAGGAAACGCCTGGGATCTTTTTTTTTTTTAACTTTTTTTTTTTTTTTTTTTGCTTAGGTCTAGGAGAGCTGTTTGTTAACAACTATCTTTCAAGGATTTAATTGTTAGGACGGATTTGGTAACTGAGATGATTCTTCCAACGATTAATTTAGAAAATAATATTCGATTGTTTATCAAAGAGTAATGGTTAACAAAGTTTCCTCAGCGACCGATTTGTTAGTTTAATGTGTTCAATCTATATATCGTGTGTCTCTGACTGTGACCTTGTGCCAGCCATGCTGAGAGAATAATAATACAACTTTATTAGATTTCCATTTTTTTTTTTTTATTCAATCATCATTCACTCGCCAGTCTTTGTCGGTTTGTTTATCAATAAAGACAGAAAAATGGGTTTCAATTGAAAAATTAAATTTGACAGTTTTACAAAAGTGTCGTGTTGTTTTGCTTATCATTGTTTTCGGCGACATAACACAAAAAAAAGCGCGTCACAAAATATCTAAAAACGATATAAGTAAAAATGGCGTTTGAATTTCAGCACACTCAGCAAAGACGCACATGTACAGGGGTGGGGGAAACCCCCGGAATTTTTAACTTATCTCAGCAGAATGATTCGACGTTCATTTTACGTCACTTCGTTTTTACGAATGAAGACATTTTAAACTGTTAACCCGTTATCCGAAATGGTTCAAAACGAAGAAGCAATTACAATTACCGTACTTTCCTTCTCACAAGAAACTGCGCACCCTAAGATTGGAATAAAATTTCTAAAAAAAAAGAAAATCATTCTCATACAGCAACGTATTCAAAAAGCGTCCCTCACACGCTGGCGCCACATTTTCTTTACATTTAACTTCTTCTTCTATGTGCCGTGCCCCTTCAAGACGTTGGCGATCATAGCCCTCCATATCTCCCCGTCCCTTGTAGCATTTAACAACCCTTCTGTTATTCCACTCAAAACCCACTCCACCATGAATCTAGTCAAGTCCATCAAGTATGTCACGCGTTGTTTTCCCTTGTCTCGTTTCCATTTATCCGTTCCGTGAGCGTCAGATTCTCCAAGCCCTCTTTCCTCACTACATGTCCCAGAAATTTCAGCTGTTTTTCCTGATGTTAAATATCAGTTTCATTTTCGTGTCAATCCTCTCCAAAATCTTGCTCACATGTTCTGTTCATGGTATCCTCAGCATCCTTCTGGAGAACCACATTTCCGTTGCTTCAAGTCTTTCCTTCATCTTTGACGAGATTGTTCACCATTCGCTGCCATATTGAAGGACGGGGATCAGATAACAGCCAAGTACTTTTTTCTTTATTTCCATTAATCACTGATCCCATTTTGTTTGTATGGCAATGACATACTAGTTGGTGGTTAGTAAATATACTATACATCTTTCATTGTCCAAGGGTGGTTTTATTTTCATAAAAATTAATTAAAATTTTTAAAAATATGTATGTAAAAATATAAAACAATCAAAGAAATTTTATTCATCCTCAAATCCCAAAACCTTGTCATTTCTGGATTCAAGTACTAAAATCTCTAAACTATCATCTACAGATTAATCACTACTGTCAACCATGTACAATAAATGATCCTCACTACTATCAATGTCATGGTGGTAGCCAGGGTGGTAAATGATACTTTCATCTTGGAAAAGGCGCACATATTTTTCAGGGTACTTTTTAGGAAAAAATGTATCTTGTAACTCGGAAAATATGGTATATTGATGAAACATTATACAAGATCAAAATTTGTCATCTTAACTTTAGGCTATAGACTTCTTAATCCACCGGAATGCTTGCATGTCTTAAATATATCTATATATTGTCTCTTTATATTTTTCTCCTATCCAAATTTACTTATTTTTGCATTATAATTTTGGATTTTTGACTAAGTTGGACCTTCGTGTCCACAAAAAAGGGATTGTCGCAAAGATGTTTTTTCTCTTGACATGACTATTATTTTAACTACCTTCATTCCTTGTGAATGTTTGTTTTAAAAAGCAATGATTAGAATAAAGTAGTAATAACAATCAAAGAAATTTTATTCATCCTCAATAGGTTTAATTAAACGGTGCTTTTCTGGGTTAAACTGTCCAACTTTATCAAAATTGTACAAGAGATTAGTTAGACCACAGAATACGGCAACCAAATCTGGAGTCCTCTACTAAAAAGACAGTCAGTAGCAATTGAAAGAGTTCAAAGAAGAGCAACAAAATTGTTGACGTCGTTAAAATTTATTAAATATGAGGATAGGTTAGGAAAATTGAAATTACCATCACTGAAATATAGAAGACTGAGGGGGGGACTTGATAAATGTTTTCAAGATATTCCATTCTACTGACCACACCAATAAGAATTTATTCACTATGTCTGACTATTCTAGAACACGTAACAACGAATTAAAAATAATAACCCAGCAGAACTAATATTGGACAAAACTTTTTTTGTAACAGAGTCACAAAGTATTGGAATGCACTACCATCACACATAAAATTGGCAAAAACTCTTACGGAATTTAAAAGCCTTATTGAAAAGGATAAAACACTATTAAAATTATGAGTTTGATTAGAGATGAAAATAATTTATTTTCTCTCCATCTCGGCCATGCCACAACGCTAAGATTGGGGAGAGGGGATTTAAGAAGGGACACACGAGAGACCGCGAGGCATAGAAGTCCTAACCTACCTAACCTAACCTAACCTAAACTCAAATCCCAAAACCTTGTCATTTCTAGATTCAAGTACTAAAATCTCTAAACTATCATCTACAGATTAATCACTACTGTCAACCATGTACAATAAATGATCCTCACTACTATCAATGTCATGGTGGTAGCCAGGGTGGTAACTGATACTTTCATCTTGGAAAAGGCGCACATATTTTTCAGGGTACTTTTTAGGAAAAAATCTACCTTGTAACTAGGAAAATACGGTATATTGATCGAACATTATACAAGGTTAAAATTGTCTCATAACTTTACGCTATAGACTTCTCCAGATTTGATGGAGGTGCTCGACAACCTCGACATATTCGGGAAAGACATTAGAATAATAAAGAATCTCTACTGTCAGCAAACCGCCTGCATACGGAGAGGAAACGTGTTCATCAGATATTCAAAAATAGAAAGGGGTGCAAGACAAGGATGTGTCTTCTCACCAGATCTATACAACTTATTCTGAGTGTCCTAGAAGTCATGCTAGGATTCGTCATTGGCAGACGCAATCTGAACGATATAAGACCCGCAGATGATACAGTGTTGATAGCAGACACAGAAAGGAAACTACAAAACCCCCTACAGAAGGTAACTGAAAAAAAAAAGAAAGAAAGGACTACAAATAAACCACAAGAAAACTGAATGCGTGGTCATCAGTAAAAAAAAGAGCCCAAAACGCCAGTTACAGGGATAGTAAAATTAAGCATATATATAGAAATGTATATATCTGGAAAGTATTCTAACAGATGACAGAAAGTACGACATTGAGATCCGAAGGCGAATTGCCAGGGCCAAGGGTGCATTCCAGAAGCGGATTAGAGTATTGAGAGACAGAAAAAAATCGCTGGAAACAAAGAAGAGAGTACTGGATTGTTATGTGATGTCTGTCCTTCAATGTGGCAGTGAATGCTGGACATTCAAATGCTGGACATTCAAAGATGAAGGAAAGACTTGAAGCAATTGAAATGTGGTTCTACAGAAGCATACTGGATATAAAGTGGGGGGATCAATTCCATATTACAATCAATATATAAACTGACCCCTCACTTTATAGTTACATGTTTTTATACATTTATATTCCTGTGATCCAAAAGCACAAGGATGCATTCCAGAAGCTGAGTAGAGTATTAAGAGACAGGAAAATTTCGCTAGAAACAAACAAAAAAAAAGAGTACTGGATTGTTATGTGGTATCTGTCATTCAATATGGCATCAAATCCTGGATAATCTCAAAGATAAAGGAGAAACCTGAAGCAACCGAAATATGGTTCTACAGAAGGATACTGAGGATATCTTGTATAGAAAATATGAGCAGCAATGACGCTTTGGAAAGGATGGAAACGAAAGATAGGGAGAAAGAGAGACAGGGGAAAGCAATGCGTAGCATACTTGATGAACTGGAGCAAATGGATGGCTGATCAGGGTTGGGGGTAACAGGAGAAAGCGTGTTAAGAGCTACTATGGTTAGGGAAATGTGGAAGGCCATGATCGCCTACGTCCTAAAAGGACAGGCACATAGTAGAAGAAGAATTTTAAATAAAATCTGAATGTGCGTTGTGGTTCAGTAGATATCGGCTCGGAACGAGAAATCGGGGAGCCGAGTTCGAATTCCAGTTGAATTCATTGAATTCGCTTACGTGCAAATGCCCTTGGAAAAGGTATTAGTCCGTCTTTTTCCTCCAGTTATGGGTTAAATAACAGGATAGATTGGGTTCTATAGCCTTGGTCAGCAACCAGTCTACTGCAGAAAGTAATGGCAACCTCCTGCGGGTAATGGCAAACTTCTGCCCAGCCAGTCATGTCTCTTTCGAGACATGATCGCCCAAAGCGTGTATCACGTATGGCACTTAACTGACTGAATCTAATTTTTAAAAAAGTTGTTTTTTTTATTGACGTTTTTCGAACTGTTGTCCTCATCTTTATTGCCATGTTTACGACGTTTCGGTCGTTGTACGCTCCGGCCTTCTTCAGATACTAGGAATTTCGAAACGAACCCTTTATTACGTTCACTGGGGTATATAATTCTCATTTCATGTGCGATGTCACTTCTGGCAGATACATAGTTATCCCCCTTTAACTTAACTCTTTAAGTTATTTGTTCATCAATGCTGTTGCCTGGTATTGAACTTACAACACATTAGGTCAAGTTACTCGAACTAGCCAACGCCTATATCCATCGGGCCATATGTAATCTTTAGGAATGAAATAAAGGTTCGGTTCAAAATTCCTAGAACCTGAAGAAAACCGGAGCGTACAAAGGCCGAAACGTCGTAAACATGGCAATAATGATGAGAAAAACAGTCCTAACAATGTAAATAGTGTTAATACAACCTCGTCTCGGAAGTATAGACAAAGACTAATTCGTTTTCGTCTAATTTTAAATATAATTCGATAAAATATAAGTCCAAATATAATTTGTCGAGGTATAAGCTACAAGTAATTAAAACTTCTGTTTCTTTGTTATATTGTTCTCGCTAAATAAATCGTGTATGTTACAAACCGTCAGTTAAGTGCCATACGTGATACACGCTTGAGCGATCATGTCTCGAAAGAGATATGACTGACTGGGCAAAAGATTATCCCGCAGTAGGTTGCCTTTGCTTTCTGCGGTAGACTGGTTGCCAGCCAATGTGCCCTGTTATTTGACTCATAGCTAGAGGGGAAAGATATATATTATTAATTAGTAATTAATAGGGGATCAGTTTATTACTTCATAACAATAGAAAAATGATCCCCCACTTTATGCCCAGTAAAAGTCTTAATCATGTTTTCAACTATTATATTCAGTCAGTCAGTGAAGTACCATACGTGATACACGCTTTGAGCGATCATGTCTCGAAAGGGACATGACTCACTGGGCAGAAGATTATCCCGCATTAGGTTCCTATTGCTTTCTCCGGTAGACTGGTTACCAGCCAAGGCTATAGAACCCAATCTGTTTTATTATTTAACTTATAACTGGAGGGAAGAGACGGATTAATACCTTTCCCAAGGGTATTTGTGTTGTATATCAATAAACAACAAACACGCATATATATAAAAATATGAGTTATATTTTTATTAATGACGATGAACCGTGTAGCCTAGGGAACAGAGAGTGAGAGCGCGCTTCTAAGGGTTGACGGGAGTGTCTCTCTTCACCGGCCGATCTCTGTCTACTGTCTGGCTCTCTGTCTGGTGAAATCCGTGCGCCGAGGTCTTTTTATAATCTGCAAACCGGGACTTCCGGATTTTGCCTCGCCCACGCACGCCCACGTAATTCTCAGAGACACCTGTTCTGTTTGCCTCTGTAGCCATTTCTGCTACTGCCGGAAATAAGGTCAAACAAACATCCGTTCCTTTCAACGACCGGAAACACCCCCGCTTGCATCAGCCTTTCTCGGGTGGGGCCAGATTGTTATATTACATTCCTCGCCCACCCATTTTCCAAAATGTTCACCTAAGAACATTTTAAGCGCAACACCCTCACTCTCCTCCCCATGCCACACAAGCCCGACAATTGTATAAAACATGTGCACGCCAAAACAACAAACATGTGCATGCCGAAACAAAAAACAACAAAAAAATATATAGGGGAGCCTACATCGGCAACCCAACAATGTTCGTGTCCATCTTGAAAATTGTTCTACCAGCTCGATGTTTCATTGTTCTTTTTTTTTTCTTTTTTTCTATTTTTTTTTAATATCCATTTTCACAGAATTGGGCAAAGTTCTTAAAAATGTTCATTTTCTTTCTCGACTCTGTCCATAAGCGTAGACTCCTCGATGCATAACCACATGATTATAGGCGGTAACCGCGCCCCAGTTTCTAAACTAACATCGAGTAAATGACCTTTGACCAACACCATGCGTGCTTCTGCTCGCGTTACACATGTAACTTCATTTAATTTAATTTAATTTCAAACATACTATGTTTGGACACAGAAAAATGGCCATTATCTGCCGTACATATCATTCATAGTTTGACCGAGAAATGTTCAATAGAAAATGAAGAAAATTACCCTGATTCCAACGTTAATCCGCATGCAATTTACTTGTGGAGGATTAGAGGTTTCATCTATATTAATTTAGTCTAAAAAAATGGACCCGTGACTCGTAGTTCCTTAGTTTGTACAATGTTTTCTATTCCTTGAACTACTTCCTCTGGATTCGAATCCAAGCATATCTGACCTGCCGACATCCCTCTGCCCAACGCAGAGACACCCGAGTGCCGAACACCCGTTGACCCCGGAGTACTATTCACAACGGATAACTCAATTTCCTTTCCCGAAGCACTGTTGCTTCTTTTACACTTAAAAATCCGTTTCCTAGCTATTATTCCAAGGATTATCATAACGCCGACCACGCCAGCAATGACCCCTATCGTCAACCTCCTCGGGAGTTCCTCACATCCTTCACTAAATCTCTCCATATTTATCTGTTCCAAGGTATTTACTAGTTTGCGGATAGGAATCTCCTCCATATCGCGCAATTCTACCGGCATGGTGTCCACTGAAAAATTGGGAAATTACTGCGTAATTGGGGACCAACCCACTGAACCAGAGACGTATAATTTACTTTATGCTTTAGATACTATTAATAATTTTCCACATTTGTATCTTTCTTTTTGTTCCGATCAACTGTGGAATCTGCAGGTCTATCCGTGTCAATATAAAGTTTTCAGAAATTAATATATCTTCAAAAGATATTTCCCAAGTCACATAAATGAAAATTCACAGAGGATGTTGAATTGATGGGAACCTGCCAAAAGCATAATTCACAACCATAGAAATGTAAATCATTTTGTAGTGTACAGTCATTGAAAAGAAATCAAAAAAAAAAAAAAGAAGAAAACCTAACACTGCACAACCCAACGAAAACATTGTTATCAACAAGTTAATCCAATTATCCACTTTAAAGAGTAGAAGAAACTTCCTTTACATGATTTTACATTTCACTTACTCAATAAAAGTAAGATTAATTAAGCAACATACCAGTAAACTCACTTCACATATATGGTAAAATATTAACAACAAAAATAAATCATTAACTCAGATGTTTTGTACTTACAGATAGGTAAATATTTCAACTTTCTTCTTCCCGTCAACCCCAAACCTATGCGCTCTCCGCTACTGCTACTCTCTACATGTAGTCCTGCACTCCCTCCGTTCTACCCTGAATGTGTCCGACACCGAACAATCCACATTTCTCAACTCTAGGGCCAGATCGGCAAAAGTATGCATTTTTTTTTTCTAACTAGACTTATAAACACGAGCAGAAAACACACACACTATCAAATCAAAGAGTCACCTACCTTGACTGATGTCTTATAGTCGCGCGGCTGCTATATATTTTCGTCTTCTTTTTTTCTTTCTATCTGGTAGTTTTAAGTCCGTTGAATTTTCAATCGTCGCCGTGGTAACCAGCTCGTATCTATCTGTTTTGTTGTCTCAAAACAGCAAGTCACTAGGCACCAATTTCAAGTCTGTTGTATATCGACAAACACTCATATATATAATAATATATGAAGTTATATTTTTATTAATGACGATGAACCGTGTAGCCTAGGGAACAGAGAGTGAGAGCGCGCTTCTAAGGGTTGACGGGAGTGTCTCTTTTCACCGGCCGATCTCTGTCTACTGTCTGGCTCTCTGTCTGGTGAAATCCGTGCGCCGAGGTCTTTTTATAATCTGCAAACCGGGACTTCCGGATTTTGCCTCGCCCACGCACGCCCACGTAATTCTCAGAGACACCTGTTCTGTTTGCCTCTGTAGCCATTTCCGCTACTGCCGGAAATAAGGTCAAACAAACATCCGTTCCTCTCAACGACCGGAAACACCCCCGCTTGCATCAGCCTTTCTCGGGTGGGGCCAGATTGTTATATTACATTTGTGCGTAAGCGAATGCAAGGAATTCAACTGGAATTCGAACTCGGCTCCCAGATTTGTAGACTCGGAACGACAAATCAGGGAAATTAGTTCGAAATACACTTAGAAAAGGTCTCAATCCGTCATTTCACCTCCAGTTATGGGTTAAATAGCAGGACAGATTGAGTCTTTAGCCTTGGTTGCCAACCAGTTTACCGCAGAAAGTAATGGTAACCTCTTATGGGAAAAACATTTTGCCCAGTCAGTCATGTCTCTTTCGAGACATGCTCATCCAATTTTTTTATCAAGTATGACACTTTACTGACTGACTGACATCGCAAACACATCGTATTTATTCATGTCTTGTTTTTCAACATTTGATTTCGTGACGATCAGTTAAATATGGCTTTTATTAAGAAATCGGTCATGAGTTATATCTTTAATCATCTGCATAGAATTCTTTATAAAAAGACGATGGTAAAATTCGCCCTAAAAATAAATGGTTGCTGTCACAGTTTGATGAAAAAAAAAGACAAGACCATGAGGAAAAAAGTGTGAAAGCGCATCTGCTTATGAGAGGTGACATCGTTTGACATGTTGGAAAATGAAACTAATGAATTTTGCACAATGAATTTTGTCATGAATTTGTTCGAATATCAATTCAAATGGAAAAGAATTAATTCCTTGTTTCTCTTTGTGATGATATTCAAAATGCCTGGAGGGAAATCTATCTATCTATCTATCTATCTATCTATCTATCTATCTATCTATCTATCTATCTATCTCGTTCTGTTCATTATCTATCTATCTCGTTCATTCATATCGATTTCTCTGTCAATCTATGTCATCTGTTTCTATCTATCTATCTATCTATCTATCTATCTATCTATCTATCTATTTTTCTTGTCTGTTCATCTCTCTCTCTTTATTTCTCTCTCTCTCTCTATATATATATATATATATATCAGTGTTTTCGTATGTATCTATCTATCTATCTATCTATCTATCTATCTATCTATCTATCTATCTATTCCAGTCTCTTCATTATCTATCTATCTATCTATCTATCTATCTCAGGCTGTTCAGTATGTATGTATGTATGTATGTATGTATGTATGTATCTATCTATCTATCTATCTATCTATCTATCTCAGGCTGTTCAGTTTCTATCTATCTATCTATCTATCTATCTATCTATCTATCTATCTATCTATCTATCTATCTCAGGCTGTTCAGTATGTATGTATGTATGTATGTATGTATGTATGTATGTATGTATGTATCTATCTATCTATCTATGTAAAATAGCAGATATGAAATGTCAAATAACTGAGGGTGATATACCAAGCAGCAGAAGTGAAATGCCAAACAAAATATGGTAAAATGTCAAACTACAGAAGGTGAAATGTCAAACAGGGGAGGGTAAAATGTTAAACAACAGAAGATAAAATGTCAAACAACAGAGGATGAAATATCAAACAGCAGATGGTAAAACGTCAAACAGTAACAGGAGAAATGTCAAAAGGCAGAGGGTGAAATATAAAACATCAGAAAGTGAAATATAAAACAGTAGAGGGTGAAATGTAAAACAGTAGAGGGTAAAGTATCAAACAGCAGAGGGTGAAATGTAAAACAGCTGAAGGTGAAATGTAAAAAAGCAGAGGCTGAAATGTAAAACAGCAGAGGGTGAAATGTAAAAAAGCAGAGGGTGAAATGTAAAACAGCAGAGGGTGAAATGTAAAAAAGCAGCGGCTGAAATGCAAAACAGCAGAGGGTAAAGTATAAAACAGCAGAGGGTGAAATGTAAAACAGCAGAGGGTGAAATATAAAACAGCAGAGGGCAAAGTATAAAACAGCAGAGGGTGAAATATAAAACAGCAGAGGGCAAAGTATAAAACAGCAGAGGGTGAAATGTAAAAAAGCAGAGGGTGAAATGTAAAACAGCAGAGGGTGAAATGTAAAAAAGCAGCGGCTGAAATGCAAAACAGCAGAGGGCAAAGTATAAAACAGCAGAGGGTGAAATGTAAAACAGCAGAGGGTGAAATATAAAACAGCAGCGGGTGAAATGTAAAAAGGCAGAGGGTGAAATATAAAACAGCAGAGGGTGAAATGTTAAAAAGCAGAGGGTGAAATGTAAAAAAGCAGAGGGTAAAGTATAAAATCGCAGAGGGTGAAATATAAAACAGTAGAGGTGAAATGTAAAACAGCAGAGGGTGACACGTAAAACATCAGAGGGTGAAATGTAAAAAAGCAGAGGGTGAAATATAAAACAGGCAAAAGCTGAAATTTAAACTGGTAGGAGTGAAATGTGAATTCGGTATAGAATTAAATGTAAATCTGTTAGCTGCTAAAATGGAAACACCGTGGGGCATGCAATCTAAAACCGGTCGAGCATCTAGAGTAAAACTGGTCCGGGTGAAATTTAAAACTAATAGCAAATTAAAAATAAAAAATGGTGAGGATTAATTAATAAAACGAAGATTATGCTACGCATGACTTTCAAGTGGCGCGAGTTTTGAAATTTTGAGCTTGAAACAAAAAATATAGCTTCGGCTTCTCCAAGTCTACCGCTGATCTGCTAACAACTATCACAGAATATATATACAAGGCATGACTTTCAAGTGGCGCGAGTTTTGAAATTTTGAGCTTGAAACAAAAAATATAGCTTCGGCTTCTCCAAGTCTACCGCTGATCTGCTAACAACTATCACAGAATATATATACAAGGCATGACTTTCAAGTGGCGCGAGTTTTGAAATTTTGAGCTTGAAACAAAAAATATAGCTTCAGCTTCTCCAAGTCTACCGCTGATCTGCTAACAACTATCACAGAATATATATACAAGGCATGACTTTCAAGTGGCGCGAATTTTGAAATTTTGAGCTTGAAACAAAAAATATAGCTTCGGCTTCTCCAAGTCTACCGCTGATCTGCTAACAACTATCACAGAATATATATACAAGGCATGACTTTCAAGTGGCGCGAATTTTGAAATTTTGAGCTTGAAACAAAAAATATAGCTTCAGCTTCTCCAAGTCTACCGCTGATCTGCTAACAACTATCACAGAATATATATACAAGGCATGACTTTCAAGTGGCGCGAGTTTTGAAATTTTGAGCTTGAAACAAAAAATATAGCTTCAGCTTCTCCAAGTCTACCGCTGATCTGCTAACAACTATCACAGAATATATATACAAGGCATGACTTTCAAGTGGCGCGAATTTTGAAATTTTGAGCTTGAAACAAAAAATATAGCTTCAGCTTCTCCAAGTCTACCGCTGATCTGCTAACAACTATCACAGAATATATATACAAGGCATGACTTTCAAGTGGCGCGAATTTTGAAATTTTGAGCTTGAAACAAAAAATATAGCTTCGGCTTCTCCAAGTCTACCGCTGATCTGCTAACAACTATCACAGAATATATATACAAGGCATGACTTTCAAGTGGCGCGAATTTTGAAATTTTGAGCTTGAAACAAAAAATATAGCTTCAGCTTCTCCAAGTCTACCGCTGATCTGCTAACAACTATCACAGAATATATATACAAGGCATGACTTTCAAGTGGCGCGAGTTTTGAAATTTTGAGCTTGAAACAAAAAAATATAAGTTTCAGCCTCTCCAAGTCTACCGCTGATCTGCTAACAACTATCACAGAATATATTACAAGGCATGACTTTCAAGTGGCGCGAATTTTGAAATTTTGAGCTTGAAACAAAAAATATAGCTTCAGCTTCTCCAAGTCTACCGCTGATCTGCTAACAACTATCACAGAATATATATACAAGGCATGACTTTCAAGTGGCGCGAATTTTGAAATTCTTGAGCTTGAAACAAAAAAATATAGCTTCAGCTTCTCCAAGTCTACCGCTGATCTTGCCATCAAACTATCACAGAATATATATACAAGGCATGACTTTCAAGTGGCGCGAATTTTGAAATTTTGAGCTTGAAACAAAAAAATATAGCTTCGGCTTCTCCAAGTCTACCGCTGATCTGCTAACAACTATCACAGAATATATATACAAGGTACGACTTTCAAGTGGCGCGAATTTTTGAAATTTTGAGCTTGAACAAAAAATATAGCTTCAGCTTCTCCAAGTCTACCGCTGATCTGCTAACAACTATCACAGAATATATATACAAGGCATGACTTTCAAGTGGCGCGAATTTTGAAATTTTGAGCTTGAAACAAAAAGTCATAGCTTCGGCTTCTCCAAGTCTACCGCTGATCTGCTAACAACTATCACAGAATATATATACAAGGCATGACTTTCAAGTGGCGCGAGTTTTTAAATTTTGAGCTTGAAACAAAAAAATATAGCTTCGGCTTCTCCAAGTCTACCGCTGATCTGCTAACAACTATCACAGAATATATATACAAGGCATGACTTTCAAGTGGCGCGAATTTTGAAATTTTGAGCTTGAAACAAAAAATATAGCTTCAGCTTCTCCAAGTCTACCGCCATCTGCTAACAACTATCACAGAATATATATACAAGGCATGACTTTCAAGTGGCGCGAATTTTGAAATTTTGAGCTTGAAACAAAAAATATAGTTTCAAAATTTCTCCAAGTCTACCGCTGATCTGCTAACAACTATCACAGAATATATACAAGGCATGACTTTCAAGTGGCGCGAATTTTGAAATTTTGAGCTTGAAACAAAAAATATAGCTTCGGCTTCTCCAAGTCTACCGCTGATCTGCTAACAACTATCACAGAATATATATACAAGGCATGACTTTCAAGTGGCGCGAGTTTTTAAATTTTGAGCTTGAAACAAAAATATAGCTTCGGCTTCTCCAAGTCTACCGCTGATCTGCTAACAACTATCACAGAATATATATACAAGGCATGACTTTCAAGTGGCGCGAATTTTGGAAATTTTGAGCTTGAAACAAAAAATATAGCTTCAGCTTCTCCAAGTCTACCGCTGATCTGCTAACAACTATCACAGAATATATATACAAGGCATGACTTTCAAGTGGCGCGAATTTTGAAATTTTGAGCTTGAAACAAAAAATATAGCTTCGGCTTCTCCAAGTCTACCGCTGATCTGCTAACAACTATCACAGAATATATATACAAGGCATGACTTTCAAGTGGCGCGAATTTTGACATTTTGAGCTTGAAACAAAAAATATAGCTTCGGCTTCTCCAAGTCTACCGCTGATCTGCTAACAACTATCACAGAATATATATACAAGGCATGACTTTCAAGTGGCGCGAGTTTTGAAATTTTGAGCTTGAAACAAAAAATATAGCTTCGGCTTCTCCAAGTCTACCGCTGATCTGCTAACAACTATCACAGAATATATATACAAGGCTTCTGATAAGAACGGCGAAGCTGTTTCTGTGTTTATCTCAAACGCGTTTAACAGGGTTTGGCATGCTGGCCACCTCAGTAAGCTCCAGGGCTAAGGTTTTGGTGAACAATTATTCGATTTAATCCGATCATTTCAATCAAATCGTAAAATGAAGGTTGTTTTGAAGAGGCCAGTTCCAGAAACTTTCATACGAACGCTAGCGTCCATCAAGGCTATATCCTAGGTACTACGTTTTTTCTGATCTTCATCAATGATCTTCCTAGTGTAATAATTACCCAAGTAGGCATCTATGCAGATAACACCATCATTTACTCTCGTCTCAATAGTAAACATGCCAGTGCTGACAAGAAATGACTCATAAATTGTAATGCTTTCAAAACGAAGTTGCTCTCCTTTAACCACCATAGAGAAACTTTCCTACCTCCCATCAGTATGGATGACGCTAGTCTCCTAGAAAGCCACACACTGCGCCTCCTTGGCCTCACTCTCTCAGCCGACCTCCAGTGGAACGACTACATCGAAACTATAGCTAATGTGTCTATTGCTAAAAAGCTTGGGTCATTCTGTTGGACCAGAAAGTTTTTTTTCTCGTTAGAATCCATCTTGTACTCTGTTTCTTCTCTCTTGTGCACCAGTGGCAACACTGCCTTGCTTGGAGTGAAACGATTATTTTAAAAAAAATCCTGACTTCTACATGGCCTTGAACACCAACATTCATCACTAGTGCCGTTCTTGGACGGGGTGACACGATTAAAAACAAAATTCTGACTTTTACTTGGTCTTGAACACCGATATTCGTCACCACTTTGAATGGTGTCAATTATTTCAGTTGTGACGTAGACTTTCGAGTGTAATATTAATATTTACTAGCAGAACCCGTGGAATTTCCACGGAAGGATAATTATGAGTTCTTGGAAAAATTTGACTTTGTCATACTACAAATGATAGTAACGTCTTCAAACATAAAGGTATTGGATAATAAAATAACGATAACACAGAGTGTAATTTTATTAAAATATCTATAAAAGTAATGTCCATAGAAGCTACTTTACTGTAATCTTATATTATATTAAGCGGCGTATGCACAGAACATAACCAAAATACTGTACGCTATTTTGTAAGAGAATTTGAAAGAGAAAATGTTTTTTTTATTACTGAAAAATCATGGCTCCTGTGTCCATTGTAAACAGAAAAGACCAACTGAGTAATGACCAAGGGTGTAGAGGCCAGAAATTTCGTTATTAGGTCGCGGAATACAACAAACCCTCTATTTTTACTATATTATACAGTACTCACACATACACACACACACAATTACTGCTACAACCACCAGCTTAAGCTGCTACTGCGACGGTAATACTATAGGCTCTCTCCTTCTACTCTCTCACTCTTTACTACCCTTCCGTTTTGCAAAAGTGAGTGAAAGGTTGAGGAGAGTAGTGTTTATAAAAAGATAGAGGGGAAGGAAAAGCTCGTGTAGAGAGTAAGTGCGTTATCTTTCTTCAGTGGCGTAACGGACAGAGGAACTGAGTGACTAAGGAAGGAACAAGCAGAATTATTATATGATTAAGATTAGCTAAATCCATTTCCAAGTTAAATTAAAGAAAATCCTCAGCTGACCTGGAAAATCAGCATTCGAAATATAGATTTTTTTTATCTAGGTTCTAACAGTTGCGTAAATATTTCTGTTGTGAGGCAGATATTCAGAGGATATAAATTCGTATCGGATCTAATCAGACAACGGCTTACGTTAGTTATATGCCGTCATCTATCTTCGAGTAAGAATTGTCGACTTTGGAGATAAGCGCCGAAGAATTTTGTTTGTTATCAACAATGAAACGATCTGCGTGCATTTTTGGTGTGGCTCGCGAAAATGCAGCTGTTGTCAAGGCGAACAGCTGAAATCTGAAAGATTAACCGAAACAGAATGGTAATTCCGACCGGTCTGGCAGCTGAATTATTTAGGGAGCTGGACTGGGAAAGGCGGGGCGTATGAAATACTCGGAAAAATATTGATCATCAATCCAGGAAAATGACTCAATCAGATTGAAAAAGAAAATGGAGCATTCATATCGAGAAAGGAAAAAAAAAATTTTTTAAAAAAGGAAAGGGAAAATCGTCCATATTTTCCTGGCAGACGACATTTTTCTTCTTTTTTTTTTTTTAATAATTTTACCCCAAGCAAGGCAATTTTACTAAACTACAAGAAAACTGAATGCGTGGTCATCAGTAAAAAAGGAGCCCAAAATGCCAACTACAGGCCGGGAATACTAAAATCAAACAAGAGACGGAAAGAAAACCATAAGACGTACAGAAGGTAGCTAAAGAAAGCGAAAAGAAAGGACTAAACATAAACTACAAGAAAACTGAATGCGTGGTCATCAGTAAAAAAGGAGCCCAAAATGCCAACTACAGGCCGGGAATACTAAAATCAAGCATATAAATTTATATATTTGGAAAGGGTTCTAACAGAGAGCAAAAGTGCGACACTGAGATCCGAAGGCATATTGGGTGCTTTACAGAAGCTGATTAGAATATCGAGAGACAGAAAAAGTTCGCGGGAAACAAAGAAGAGAATACTGGATTTTTTATGTAATGTCTGTCCTTCAATATGGCAGCGAATACAATTTATTAAGGAATAAAACCTTAATTAGTGAATATTTTTTCTTCGGATATGACATTTGAAAAGACATTATATAAAATATGAACCAGTTTTTAGTTTTTAATTATTTTATATGAAGAAAATCGTAAATTACTAAATTATTTTTGTAAAAATATTTTAGAATGCTAATTTACTTTATTTAAAAATAGATTACGATTTTTCCGAGGATTTACGTAGGAGTGTAGTGTACATCGGCTCAGTGCGAGAAATCGGAGAGCCGAGTTTCCAATTAAAGTTGATTGTTCCATTTTGAAGTTGATTGATCCAATTTGAAGTTGATTAACTCATTTTGGAGTTGATTAAAATTTTTACTTGAAAATAAGTCCATTTTGAAGTTGATTATTATCATTTTGAAATTGAAAAGGTATAGAGCAGTGATTCCCAAACATTTTTCTGTTATTCCCCCCCCTACACCCAGTTCAACCATCCAGAATTCCCCCTTCATGTGTTTGAGAGCAAGAGCAGTTAAAACACACTGAGACTATTTACTAATTTATTGTTCAAATGTACAAATATACTAATAAACTTATAGTTACAGAATAAAGTGGATAGAGAGCAGTTAGTAACAAAGAAAATAACTTTTGCTTGCTCTTCTGAAGTGATTTAACAAAAGACAGAAAGTGCGACACTGAGATCCAAAGGCTAATTGCCATGGTCAAAGATGCATTCCAGAAGCTGAGTAGAGTATTAAGAGACGGGAAAATTTGCTAGAAACAAAGAAGAAAGTACTGGGTTATGTGATCTCTGTTCTTCAATACGGCAATGAATGCTGGACAATCTCATCAAAGATGAAGGAAAGCCTTGAAGGAACGGAAATGTGGTCATACAGAAGCATACTAGATATAAAGTGGGGGATCAATTCTATATTACTATCAATATATAAACTGACCCCTCACTTTGTGGTCACAGCAGTTTCTATACATTTATATTCCTGAGATCCAAAAGCACAAGAATGCATTCCAGAAGCTGAGTAGAGTATTAAGAGATGGGAAAATTTCGCTAGAAACAAAGAAGAGAGTACTGGATTATTATGTGATGTCTGTCCTTCAATGTGGAAGCGAATGATGGACAATCTCATCAAAGATAAAGGAGAAACTAGAAGCAACTGAAATGTGGTCCTATAGAAGGATGCTGCGTCTACCATGGACCGAGTATGTGAGCAATGATGATGTTTTTTGAGAGGATGGAAACGGAAACAGCAGGAAAATGCAGTTGAAGTTCCTGGAATATGTAATGAGGAAGTAAGGCTTGGAGAATCTGATACTCACAAGTTAAATAGAAAGCCAGAGAGACGGGAAATTCCCGCGTTGCATACTTGATGGGGTTGAGCAAGTGTATGGCAGAACGAGGTTTGGTTCGGGTAACAGGAGAAGGCGTGCTAATAGCCACCAGTGATAGAAAAATGTGGAAGGAGACGATCGCCTACGTCCTGAAGGGATACGGAACATAGAAGAAGATAACAGAAACATATGAAATGTTAAAATGAACTTACCAGAGAAGAACGAAAACAGCGACTTACCTGTAAAATAAAAAAAAATCTTGTTAATCATTTAAGCAAGAGTTAACATAATTGAGGTAATATAGTTAACGTTACAATCATGTATAAATTTATCCACTATAGTAACAAAATGTGTTCTATACTACTCGTATGTTTCCAAAACAGGTGTTCTTATAAGATTTTAAATAAGTTACAATTATTATGTATAAATGGATGTCTATTCATAGAAACCTGTGGAATGAAGAAAAATACGAGAGAACAACAGTGGATTGTCAGATATGTAAAAGAATTAATGCTAGGCTATAAGAACCACCTTAGTAGGCCTAGCGTAGAAATAAATGCGATATGGGAGCCGTTAATACAGAAATGAGAGCAAGGTTGAGAGTAGCAGCAGCAGCCAGAATAAATAAAAATAAGTAAACTCTCAATGAGTATAGTCAAACAAGATAAAAAAAGCAAAACAGTAGCACTCTTCAGCGCAGGAAGGTTAGGTTTACGGCTTCATGTTATCCAACTAGGGTTGTTTTAGTGGATTAATGCGTCACTGGTTAAATCATTGGTTTGTGAATTTGATAACATAATGATTGTGAGTTCAGTCCCTAGGTTTGTATCTGGACTCAGTAGAAACAGGGTGAGCAGTAAGTGAGCAGTACAAAAATATTAACTAGATGAGATATCCCTAAACATGAGCAGTAAAACGAGAACAGTCTAACCCCGTAGATTAAGTAAAGAGTTCATTTCAGAATTCCTGGGTCGGGCAGTGTGTACTTGGACTGATTGTAAACAGGGCGAGCAATAACTGAGCGGAACTAAACTAAGAACAAAATGATGCTATATACCTAGACATGGTCATTGAAACGAGAACAGTCTACCTCCGTAGATGAAATAAAGGGTTCAGTTCGAAATTCAGTAAGGGTTATTCGAATTGTCAAGCACCTGATGAAGTCTGGGGAGCACAACGGTCGAAATGTTGTGATAATAACAACAAAGCTGAAAACAACTGTCTGAATGTAAGCAGTGACATCTATTCATCGCAGAAATTCAGACTGAATTTCAGAAAACGTAAGACTATAAAGTCTGTTAATATTACAAATGCACTCACATTGCTACCGAAAGTGATATAAGGTTGTGGGTTACAGTGGGTTTAACGGCAACACTGTGGGAAAATTGCCCAAGCTGTTTCGGCACTTCCCCTATTGGAGATACCTCAGATGCCGGTAATGACCCCAGCCCATTTCCGAAAGAAAAGTACAGTATGGAGGGATCCACTCTCCAGGACTTGAGTTTAATATTTCTTTTAAAAAATTACTATTCAGTCAGTCAGTTATGTGCCATACGTGATACACGCTTGGGCGATCATGTCTCGAAAGAAACATGACTGACTGGGCAGAAGATTATCCCGCAGTAGGTTGCCATTGCTTTCTGCGGTAGACTGGTTGCCGACCAAGGCTATAGAACCCAATCTCTCCTGATATTTAACCCATAACTAGAAGGAAGAGACGGATTAATACCTTTCCCAAGGGTATTTGTGTGTAAGTGAATGCAGTGAATTCAGCTGGAATTCGAACTCGGCTCCCCGATTTCTCGTTCCGAGCCGATATCCAATGCACCACAACGCACATCCTATTACAAGGTGCAAAAAAAATACAAAATAACAAAAACAAACATTTTTCTTAAATTAATTCGTTTTTTTTTTCATAACTATAATATTCGGGTGTTTTTCCCTATTTTTGTTACTTTTTTTGTCTTTTTTTGGTAACAACGTGGGTGAATTGAAGATACTACTTGTAATATTATCAAACGGTATAATCTTACGTTTTTTGAAATTCAGTCTGAATTTAACATAACTTACATTCAGACTGTTGTCCTCATCTTTGTTGTTATTACCACAACATTTCGGCCGTTGTGCCCATCCCCAGACCTCATCAGACCTGATGGAAATTCGAATTGAACTTTATTTCATTTTTATATTGCATCTTCCATACTTTTATATAGATACAAAGTGCGATCACGTAATTGCTGGTGTGTGCTGTCAGTTGAGTCCCAGTTGCTATTTAGCTCGCGTAGAAGTAAGAAGTGCCTGCTCACGTTAGTTGCTATTTAGACAGTATTGAATCAAGATATGACTGCCTACGACAGTTAAGTGAAAAGCAAAAAAGAAACACGTCTTATCAGGTACAGAGAGAACACCACCGATCTGCCTGTTTTCCCTTTGGGACATATTACAAGACCCTCTCGCTTTTGACCCTCTTCAAACTGCTTGTTGTATTCATGCGTTATAATTTTTCTGTGTGGGAAAAATTAGTAACATGTATGTACATGTCGGTATAAAATTCTCATTGAAAATAATGATAATTGTTCTGATGAACTTTCCTCCATGATACATAAACTTAATGAATTTCATCACAATGCTACATTGACGGCAAGATTTTTCAAACTGCTAAGTGTTCCATGCAAACAGTTTACTGTATTACACTTCTCGCTTGTGGATATTTACCTGGCAAAATTTTGTGTTGAGTAGGGACATAAATCATCTCTCAATTGCGTCTCTGTCCTCGAAGACAGAGTGCGGCTCCGTCCGTGACGGCAGGTTTGCAACTGAGAAAAACTACACTGAATAGATGCCCGGTCCCGGGGAACAATGTCCTGCGGCTGCACCACCCCATTGCACCAGAGGGGTGGACCAGGTGCTCGTCACCGGGGCCAGCTCAACCGGCGGTTGAGGGCACTGAGGAATTTTTATCCCTGTGCCCGTCCGTACACGGATGGGTTTCCACCTTTAAAAAGACCTTGTGCCACATCTCGCTTCAGTGGGGGAGTAGGGTAAATATCCTCGCTTGTGGAACTCTCCTCCGCCTTCTTAATTCCAAGTCAATTTTGATCGTCAGAATTTTAAATGTCAATCGTTATCTTCTGTCTTCTGTTTTCTTATTCTTTTATTGCTCTCTCTCTCCTTAATAATATTTTTCTCATATTTTCTAGGACTGAGTAACTTTCTGCGTCTGAGTAACTTTATTGCCTTTCTTCGGGTGAAATGATTAAAAAAAAATTTTCTCATTTGTTTCATTTACGTCTTTCTTTAACTTTTTCATTCGGTTTTAGTTTATTTTGTTTTCTCGATTTTCTTCTCAGTCGTTTTGGCTTTGAAGTAAAAACAAATCTAATTAAGTCCAGGTAGGTGCAAGAGTTCCGGTCTTCCTACAAAATAGACCTCGCTCGGAAAGGGAACTAGGTTAAGCCAGGTGTCTAAGACGTCCCCAAAATAAGAACGAAACGCCGAAGGAGCTGCCCTATTTATGACGTCTGGTGTCATGTAAGAATGGCCTCTTACTTTAAACACAGCCTTAAGTTCGGGTGGATATTCGGATAGATTCCTTTTACACTCTCCCTCCGGATAGGCGTTGTGGTGCAACGGATATCGACTCGGAACGATAAATCGGGGAGCTGAGTTCGAATTACAATTTAATTCGTTGCATTCACTTACGCGCAAATACCCTTGGGAAAGGTATTAATCCGTCTCTTCCTTCCAGCTATGGGTTAAATAGCAGGACAGATTGGGTTCTATAGCCTTGGTCGGTAACCAGCCTACCGCAGAAAGCAATGGCAAACTACTGCGGGAT
Organism: Ascarosepion bandense; assembly: GCA_037127315.1. Lineage (NCBI taxonomy): Eukaryota > Metazoa > Mollusca > Cephalopoda > Sepiida > Sepiidae > Ascarosepion > Ascarosepion bandense. The sequence goes on from JBBBDQ010001420.1 coordinate 845,365, forward strand.
AATCTTCTGCCCAGTCAGTCATGTTTCTTTCGAGACATGATCGCCCAAGCGTGTATCACGTCTGGCACTTAACTGACTGACTGTCAATTTAGAGATAAACAGAAACCGATGATTAAGTTACGTCTTTTTTTTTCCTTTGAGTTTCATGTAGTTATAAAGCGTCGAGAACGGATCAAACGATCTAGAACTGCCGAGAAGCCGTTTCCTGCGCAGGCCGTTAACACATTTCCAAATAAATGAAAAAGGGAAGTGACCAGAAGAGGATTACGCAATTTGCTTTCAATTTTGCCACTAAAAGGTCTGACAAGGTAGCGGTGTACTCATGTGTTAAAATTAGACTTTAGTTTCTATAGACTTCAGACAATTCCTTGAATGCTATGTCTATGTCAAATGAAGTACGCTTTTAGCGGAATTGTAACGCGATTAGAGAAACTATTAACTGCGTACAAAAGTTCCCAGTAAGAATCTTTTTTTTAAACCGAGCGACGACGCATTTGAAAACCGGAAACATTTGCGCACACCTAATATATCGAGGCCGTGCGTTGTGGTGCAGTAGATATCAACACGGAACGACAAAACGAGGAGCCGAATTCGAATTCCAGTTGAATTCGTTGCATCCACTTACGCGCACATGCCCTTGGAAAAGGTATTAATCCGTCTCTTCCCTCCAGTTATGGGTTAAATAATAGGATAGATTGGGTTCTATAGCCTTGGCTGGCAACCAATCTACCGCAGAAAGTAATGGCGCCCTATTGTGGGATAATAATCTTCTGCCCAGTCAGTCATGTCTCTTTTGAGTCATGATCGCCCAAAGCGTGTATCACGTCTGGCACTAAACTGACTGACTGAATATAATAGTTGGAAACATGATTAAAGCTTCTACTGGGCATAAAGTGGGTGATCAGTTTTATATTGTTATGAAGTAATAAAGTGATCCCCCACTAATTACTACATAATAATATAATACATTTATTTCCCCTTTAGCTATGAGTCAAATAACAGGACAGATTGGGTTCTACAGTATTGGTTGGTAACCAGTCTACCGCAGAAAGTAATGGCAACCTACTGCGGGATAATCTTCTCTCCAGTCAGTCATGTCTTTGTCGAGACATGATAGCCTAAAGCGTGTGTCACATATGGCATTTAGCTGACTGACTGAATATACTAGTTGAAAACATGATTAACCCTTTGTTGCATATTGGTTACAATTGTAACCAATATGCAACAAAGGGTTAAGGCTTCTGTTTGGCATAAAGTGGGGGATCAGCTTTATATTTTTATGAAGTAATAAACTGATCCCCCACTAATTACTACATAATAATATAATACATTTCTTACTCCTTTAGCTATGAGTCAAATAACAGGACAGATTGGGTTCTATAGCCTTGGCTGGCAACCAGTCTACCACAGAAAGTAACGGCAACATACTTTGGGATAATAATCTTCTGCCCAGTCAGTCATGTTTCTTTCGAGACATGATCGCCCAAGCGTGTATCACGTATGGCACTTAACTGACTGACTGAACATAATAGTTGGAAACATGATTAAGGCTTCTACTGGACATAAAGTAGGGGATCAGTTTTATATTGTTATTAAGTAATAAAATGATCCCCCACTAATTACTACATAATAATATAATACATTTATTTCCCCTTTAGCTATGGGTCAAATAACAGGAAAGACTGGGTTCTATAGCCTTGGCTGGCAACCAGTCTACCGCAAATAGTAATGGTTCTCGGCCCAAAACATGGTTTTTATCTGTTTTGTTTTTAGTAGTGTATTCAATTTCAGGATGAGTGTTGTGGTGCAATGGATATCGGCTCGGAGAGAAAAACTGGAGAGCCGAGTTCGAATTCCAGTTGAATTCGTCGCATGTACTTACGCGTAAATACCCTTGGGAAAGGTATTAATCCATCTCTTCACCCTCCAGCTATGAGTTGGTGGCCAACCAAGGCTATAGAATTAGATTCTATAGCCTTGGTTGGCCACGGGTCTCCTGCTGAAAGAAATGGTAACCGACTATGGGAAAATCTGCTGCTTAGTCAAATCGAAAAAAACATGATTGTCCAAACGTTTATCCCGCATGGCACTAAACTGTCTGATTCACACTCTAGAATCCAGGTAAACATGATGGGGACATTTGCACATACCCCATAAAGATTATGACAATCGATAATTAACAATTTCACTCAGTACTGCATAAGGTCAAAGCAGTAAAAAAAAGAAAGAAAAAGAAACAGGAAAACTCCGTTGCTATGTGCATCCAACAGGATGTATCTACGTACTATTTAAACCTGACCTTTAACTAGGGGCGAACACTTGTCTATTTAGCAATTTCTAAATACGACAAAAGAAAAAGTAAAAAAAAGGTTATTTGAAAAGGAACATCAAAGGAGAAGCTGTGGAGAACTATAATATTTTACACCCTGAAGATACATAGAGAAACAGTTATAGATATTTCGTAAGCTTAACACATTTTAACCCAAGTTTTTAATTCTTTAATTTTTGACCTGATTTCAAGTAGAGTAGCATAAAATAAGATGACAAACACTGAAACATTCAAGAATCCTTTCTTTCAAGAAAAACAGCTTGCTTCTCCCAGACAGTGCAAAGCATATTCAAGACAATGCCTTGATATTACATCATATTAGCAGTATCAAACGCGTTATGTTTGGGGCTTGTTTTTCTCCAAGTGACATAGAGCATGTTTTCAATGTGCTTTGCTTATGCATTAACCCAGTGTCCTCATTTGAGGACAACATATTTTATATTGCTATATATCCTATAAATGTAAATTTTTAAAGAAATAAGACAAACATGATATAAATAAACTCTTATTCACACAAGCCTTTCAATAGCAGCATACGGAAATCAAAATAAAAGAAAATATTGGTAAACATCTAAGTAGGTTTATTTAAGCGGATTTTTGTCAAATTTGCTGTGAATGTTTCCTGGGTTTTAAATTAAATTTTTGAGCAGTTTTTGTCATAAATTGATGAATCAATATGTCCTCACTACCTATATTTAATAATGGTTTTATATAATGATTTATACCCATTATTTTTTGACAGTTTTTTTATACTGTCCTCAAATAAGGACACTGGGTTAAAATGATTTAAGATAGTAGAGTGAAATGCCATGTCTTGTGAAATGGGTGTAGGAAAATTTCATTGCTTTTCCCAAAGCGACAATCGCCCGCTTGCCTAAAACATCAATATTCAAAACACTGGTTTTTACCTGGACTCGAACACCTATGTCCGATGTGATTACCACAAAGCTTTGGTTATTCTATTTTCATCCTCATCAATTTCATGACCGAGTTTGGACTTAGAGTTGCTGCGCGGCTGAGTATCTGTCCAACTAACCCCATATGTCACGGATGCGTGACAAGATCTGATCCTCTGTGAATGATCAACCAGTTTACCTAGTAGTTTCAGCCGATTTTTATCCTCTGCTTGCCTTTTCTTAGGATAACAGAGTAAAGATTGTTGGCCTTTATGACGTGCCCATAGCATTTTAACTTTCTCGTCTTGACGGTAGCTATGAAGTCTTTCAATAGGGACTGTTTTGTTATTTATGATGTATCGTTTGGGATCGATTCTGCGATGATCTATTGCTACATGCTGTCCGTCCTTCAATATGGCAGTGAATGCTGGACAATACCATCAAAGATGAAGGAAAGAGAAAACTTGAAGCAACTGAAATGTGGTTCTACAGAAGGATGCTGCGAATATCATGGATTGGGCATGTGAGCAATGATGAGGTCTTGGAAATGATGGAAGCAAAAAGGAAATTAATACTGAACATCAGGAAGAGACAGCTGAAGTTCCTGGGACACGGAATGAGGAAGGAGGGCTTGGAGAATATGATACTAAGAGGCCAGATAGAGTGAAAAAGAGACAGGGGAAAGCAACGGATAAGATATTTGAAGGACCAAATCAGGTGGATGACGGAACGAGGATTGCATGGTGTAAGAGGAGAAGGTGTGCTCAGAGCCACCAGGGATAAGGAAACGTGGAAGGCCATAATCGCCTACGTCCTGAAGGGACAAGAAGAAGTTGGCAAAAAAAAGAAGAAGAAAGAGAGATTGGCAAACAGAAACTTTCGAGCCCACATTAAAATGGTGTTTAAAAAAATGTATTTTCTAAAAACAAAATTAACAACGATTTAAAACTTTTCAAAATTAGTTTTTCAAAAATCATTAGGAAGGGGGTTGATCTATAATTTCTGAAGTTTTAAACCTTGGATTAAAGATCCCTATTTTTTAAAAAAATGGAGAATTAAAGCAGGAAGTAATCTGAGATGCAAAATAATCTAGAAAAAAAATTTTGTCCAGAAATCATATTTATTAAAATTTTGTTTTATATTCATTGAGAGAAGATTATAAACAAAAAGAATTGTTTTCATAGTTATTTATAAAATGGTAATTAATAAATCTTTTTAAAAGGTAACATCAGTGAAAAGGGATATAAAAGTCAAATCAAGGCTATCTATCAATTTAAGATTTGGCCCGTTCATGTGTAAAAAATCGGATGTGACTGAGTAACGTGGAGAAGAATTTTCCAGTATAAAATGAAAAAAAAAAATGATTTCAAATGTTGATTATATGCGAAACATCCAAGAATAAAAAACAAATTCAAGTCACACCTTATAATTTCTGTTCACTATTTGTGAAAGAAACTGTTCGAGCATCTTCTTGGAAATAAAAATTGCTGCTATATATCTCCTCAAAGATGAAGAAATGACTTGAAGCAACAGAAATGTGGTTCTACAGAAGGATGCTGAGGATAGCATGGACTGAACGTGTGAGCAACGACGAGGTTTTGGAGAGAATGCGAACGAAAAGGAAACATATTTGGCATCAGAAGAAACAGCTGATGTTTTTCGGACATGTAATGAGGAAGGAGAGCTTGGAGAGCCTAATACTCACAGGGCGGATAGAGAGAAAGAGAGACGGGAAAGCAGCGCAAGACGATGGGCTTGAGCAGGTGGATGGCGAGCGGAGTATATCAAAAGAGCCAATATAGCAAAAATGGAAATTCAGTAGAGTGCACAAGTGGTTAACATCTCAAGAAAACAAAACAAAATAAATAAATAAAAGATAGAACAAAGAAATAAAGAAAAAATATATAGATAATAATAATTTTATAAAATAACAATAATAAAATTAATAGAAACTAGCAGTATAGCTCAGCGTTTCTCGGGTGTAATGAAAGCTTTAAAACTAATCCATGGTCCTGGAGCTCAGACTCAGCCTAAAAAATATTTGTGTGAAGTTTGACGAGAATCGGATAAAAAATGTGGATTTGTATAAACGACATACAGACAGATAAACAGACACACACACAAACATCTTGCCTTATATATATATATATATATATATATATATATATTATCGATTTTCTGCACTATTGTAAGAATTGCAACCTTGAAACTTCTAAATATCGTTTCTTATGTCTTTGTCTATGCGTGTATCAAATTTGATTAAAATCGGACCACTCCTTCTATAACCCGATTTTTTCGATTATCGATTTTCGATATTTATCGGGCGTACCTCGACACAAAACCTAGCTAAGAACACTCGCAGACGCTTATAGTACAACTGTGTAAATTTTCAAGAAAATCGGTTCAGCCGTTTCGGAGTCTATAGGTAACGGACACACACAGACACACACACAGACAAATTTCCATTTATAAATAAGTTTCGATTAGAAAAATAAAGCATAAAAAAATGAAAAAATAAAGGATCAGTTTCACAAGTCTCGACCGACGCTCCGACCTTTACCAGTACCACCGACCAATTCTCTCCAACTAGAGATCCGCCCCGAAACACACTCTAATTTATTTACCGTAAAGAATAAAGTTGCGGCACAAGGCCAAAATGGGGAGGAGGAAAAAAGCTCAGAATGGTCCACATCTATACCTAGCTAACCCGATTCACGACCCAGACATACGTTAAAATTTTCTCAATCACCACAAGAATTCATCCATCAACATTCAATCCTTCATACACCAAAATACCACAAAACGTTCCGGTAACCTAAAAACACCCCAAATGAACATAAAAATGTTACAATATACAATAAATACAAAAATTCAGCATGGAATGACATGGGTAGGGGGTATGACAACAATTCCCCAAAACAAAAATTTTCAACTCAAAATACAAACAAAAACATGATGTTAGTTGAACCCAACCAACCCACAAAAACAAAGAGGCACTGTATTCTGCCCAGAGGACAAAGTCAAGAAGCTCTCTTTCTACAGGGAGTGGAGAGAAGAGGAGAGGAGAAAATAACATGGACGGGGCAAAATATAATACTGACCTCCGGCCCGAACCACACTCCAATAATGTGGCCGCTTGCCTCAGCCCAACTGGAATGCCCGGAAGAGCGATCCTTCCAAGCAACTAGAACGAAACAGGCAAGACACGTACCAGTGTTGCTACCTAAGCGACAATTTAAGTAGCATAATAATTTTTAAAACAATGCTTTAATAAATACTAGCAGTATAGCCCGGCGTTGCTCGGGTGTAATGAAAACTTTAAAACTAATCCATGGTTCTGGAGCTCAGACTCTTTGGACGTTGGCACAAAAAGCTAAAAAGCAATAGTTGTTTCCAGTTAAAGCGAAACCGTAGCCTGAAAGAAAAATGAATGGATGTAAGTCAAATGATTTGATTTCCTGGTATCGATATCAAATTTTCTGCATTATTGTAAAAACTGCAACCTTGAAACTTCTGAATATCATTTCTTATGTCTTTGTCAATGAGTGTGTCAAATTTGATTAAAATCAGACCACTCCTTCTATAACCCGATTTTTTCGATTATCGATATTTATCGGGGGTACCTCGACACAAAACCTAGCTAAGAACACTTGCAGACGCTTATAGTACAACTGTGTAAATTTTCAAGAAAATCGGTTCAGCCGTTTCGGATTCTATAGGTAACGGACACACAGACAGACAGACAGACAGACACACACACACACACACACACACACACACACACACACACACACACAGAGTTCCATTTATAAATAAGTTTAGATTTCCTTTGTGTTATTTTGAATTCAAATTTTTAAAATTGCTACATACAAGCAATACTCCTGTTGATAAATTGCAAAAGATGCGTGAAAAATGTTTTGCTCTCTTTACCGTTCCAGTAAGAAGCAGGCACTGATTGCTATCTTCTACTTTTACAAAAGCAAGATCAGTCCTAACTAATTATGGAGTAAAGTTGTCATATTTGGGTGAGAGCTCCCAGTCCTCTCTCTCTCTCTCTCTCTCTCTCTCTCTCTCTCTCTCTCTCTCTCTCTCTCCAGTTTCGATGGTGTTTAAAAGAGAAGGATGCCGAGGATATTATTGTGCAGTTATTGTTGAAATAAATAAGGAGAAGACTCGGGAAAAGTGAAATAAAATAATGTATTAACAAAAATACAAATAGTTGTTAAATCTGAGTCGTATTTCCACTCAGCTACAGGACAAATCAGGTTACGACGTTTACTCTCTGAGTCTCTGGCTCTGACTGCTCGGAAAACAGAACCTGGTAACCGGACGTGACGTCAGGAATAGTTCATTAATCAATCGACTCACAGGGGTGTCACCCTAACACTTACACGTAAAGCGCTCAATACAATAGCAGAGCAAATAAGTAAGTAGCTAACCTAGATCCAACGGACCTACCAAGATTTCACCAAATTGATCGCCAGGGCAAGTTGGCTGACGGTCCATTTGATGAAATCGTGGTAGGTCCGTTGGCTCTAGGTTATCTATCTATCTATCTATCTATCTATCTATCTATCTATCTATCTATCTATCTATCTATCTATCTATCTATCTATCTATCTATAACGGTCATAATGCATTCGAAAGATTTATATAAATAGCTGGAATAAGATTATGTCGTAAGTGCAATACTAAACTGAAATATCGATGGTGTCACTTCCGTTTCGAAAATTTTATTTTACTTTCATTTTTCCCTCATTTTCAGAGCATATTTTTCAGATTATCTTCAAACTATTGATTTTGGCGTGTGTTTACGTAACAACTTCTACAACTTATGTTATTCCTCATTTTAATAAATATTGTGGAGTTAGTGTTAAAATAAATAACGAGAAGACTCGGGAAAAGTAAAATAAAATAATGTATTAACAAAAATACAAATAGTTGTTAAAGCTGAGTCGTATCTCCACTCAGCTACAGGACAAATCAGATAACGATCTTTACTCTCTGAGTCTCTGGATCTGACTGCCCGGAAGACAGAACCTGGTAACCGGACGTGACGTCAGGAATAGTCCATTAGTCAATAGACTGAAAGGGGTGCCACCCTAACAGATACCATGAATGGAACACGCGAGCAACGACGAGGTTTTCGAACGGATGGACACGAAAAAAAAAACTGATACTTAATGGTAAATTTTCGTTTCAAGTCCCGTCGCTTTTCCCCTTCAAATTTATCCAAAATAGCATTATCTCTGTGCAAATGTATATACTGAACTCAAATCAAGTGTTAGTTATTGAAGAAACTTACCTTTTTTTTTTAAATGTCCATTAAAAAAAACGAACTATATCTTGCACTTTTTCTCTCCCGTAACTCTCACGAAGTCATGTAATTAACTGCAGAATGACGGACTGCGCATGTGATCGAATTTTTTGTCGATTTTTCTTCATTTACTGATACTTCCGGCGATGTACTTCCGGTAATTAAAGTAATGCGCTATTGTATTTCTACGCTTATTGCTCTCAAAACAGGTAGTACATCGCAGGAAGTTTCAGTAAAGGATGAAATTCGACCAAAATTGCTGCCTACGTAGAACGTCATTTTGCAGTTAATTACATGACTTCGTGAGAGTTACGGGAGAGAAAAAGTGCGAGATATAGTTCGTTTTTTATGGCGTTTCAAAGAAAAAATGGTAAGTTTATTCAGTAACTAACAGTTGATTTGAGTTCAGCATATACATTTGCACAGAAATAATGCTATTTTGGATAATATCAAGAAAAAACAGCTGAAGTTTTTGGGACATGTAATGAGGAAGGAGGGCTTGGAGAAGCTGTTGCTCACGAGACGGATTGAGGGTAAGTGGGACAAGGGAAAACGACGCATGACAGACTTAATGGACTTAAGCAGATTGATGGGGGAGCAGAGATTGATTGAAATAACTGGAGAAGTGGTATTCAAAATTAAAAGAGACAAGGGATAGAGAGATGTGGAAGGCCATGATCGCCTACGTCCTGACGAAATATGGCTAAGAATGGGCAAGGGAGCGGCGTTTGGTAAGAGATACCAAGAGGAAAGATATTGAGAGCGACAAGAGACAGGACCAAGTGGAAGTCCATGATCGCCTACGTCCTAAAGAGACACGGCACGGCACAAGAAGAAGAAGAAGAAGAAGAAGAAGAAGAAGAAGAAGGACGTGCTTGTGCAAATGGTTGCTAGAATAGGGATTAGGAGAGATAGCAAAAATACAAACTTTACTGAGAGCTACAGGAAGTTGTGGAGAATCATGATCGCCCACGGAACATAGAAGAAGAGGATGAGCGGATTGGACGATTAACGGAAGAATCAGGATTCATTAAAAATTTGGAATAAGAAAAACAGGAGATTTTTACAGTTTAAAACCAGTAAATATAAATATCACTAAATTATTCAGATTTGTATCTCCTGGTCATTTCTGTGTAGCCATGTGGGGAACTTTATAGAATAGATGTGTTGCTAAAATGTTTTTATACAGACATTTCAGAAAGGTACGAGAACTTTTTGGTCGTCGGTCTGATATTCAGTTAGTCAAACAAAAGCAAATATATCGGAATAGCAAGTTATTTATAGGTTAGAAAAATGAGCAAATATATTTTTATCAATATGTCTAGGTCACTTTGTCATAGAGAAATAGTTAACATGGAGATATTGCAGGTCATAAATATACTCAGTTCTTTTGTGTGTCGTCTCTTCTTCAGAAGAGATTAAGGCACTCCACAACTTCCTTCCTTCTGTTGCTCAAAATAGATTTTGACTATTTTTATCATACTTCTTCTTCTATGTGCCCTGTCCCTTCAGGACGTAGGCGATCATGGTTCTCCACGTCTCCCTATCCCTTGTGGCTCTTAGTATGTTTGCTCCTGTTGCTCCTGGCAACCCCCGTTCCGTCATCCACCTGATCAGACCCTGCAAATATGTTATCCGCTGCCTTCCTCTGTCTCTCCTTCCTTCTATCTGGCCATTTTTCCTTATTCTGACATCGATATACTTCTTTTTTTGTCATGTCCTTTCAAAATGTAAAGGTCATGGCTCTCCTCAACTTCCTAACTTTTGTATCATTTAACGTTTTTATCATCCATCTTTATCCATGTCCTGCAACGTATCTCTTTTTTATTATCCATATCTTTTCAGGGAGTGAAGGATAATGGTTCTCCACATCTTCCTAATATTTATTGCACAACCTTTAGCTTTTTTATCACCCTCGTTAGTACTTGTTCTGACAAATACTTTTTTATTACCTATGTCCTTTCAAAGAGTGAAGGATAATGGTTCTCCACAGCTTCCTACCTTTTATTGCTCAACTTTTAGCTTTTTTATCATACTCGTTTTTACGTGTTCTGCCAATGTACTTTTTTTATTACCCATGTCCTTTCAGAGCGTGAAGGATCATGGTTCTCCACAGCTTTCTGTATTTAGTTGATCAAGTTAACTTTTGACTCTTTATCATCCTTCTTTCTAATTCTCAGACGTGGTATAATCGTTAGCAAGTTTGTCTCGCTAGAATCATTACAACTGAGTAGTGAATTTGATCCTCACTGGGTGCCACATACCCTCGGCCTTGTGCCGCATTTAAGCGTCTCTTAGAAAATCACCTTTCTAATTTCACCCCCATCAATTCACACAAACTGACTAAGAATGTTAGTTTGCTATGCCTCGCTTGCTTCCAATATGTTCTGTGAGTATTATATTTTCTAGACTAGCGGCGGTCGGCAACCCCCAGCCCGCGGGCCACAGCCGGCCCTCGAGTGAATCTTGTCCGGCCTGCTACCTTACTCTGGACACGATATAAATATAGGTAAACCAAACCAAAGTGACAGTTGATAGTCTGAATATATTGCGTCGATATTTAAAAAAAAATATTTCTTTTTACCTTGGGAATGTGTTTTACTTTTATTTTTTATTCGTAAGGATCGCCAAAATTAGCGTACGGCCTCACTTTCACTTTTTCTGTGAAATTGCTTTCGTGAGCGGGCACTTTTGGATGAATATAAAATAGTGTTTTCAACCGAAAATATAAAACCATCATGGCTAATGCGAAACTGATGAAGCGTTATTTGAAAGTACATATGCTTGTGAACAACTTTTTTCCAAAATGAAATATACTAAAAGTCATTTGAGAACAAGTTTGTGTGACGAACACTTGGATGATGTTTTGCTCCTGTCATCAATAAATATTTCACCTGATGTAGAGAAGTTATCGCACAATAAGCAGAAACAAGTGTCTCATTAAATCATGTACCGTTTCTAATTGTATTTCTGTAGCAAGGAATTTGCTTTTTGTAGATTCTGATAGTAGTTTGTTTTATTCGTACAGTAAAATAAAGATTGTTTTGTTAAATGTGTTTGTATTTTTATTTTTATTTATTTTTTTGTTATTCCTGTAGTAAAATAAGTGATATTGTTTAAACACAGTTAAATTATATTTAATCCTTGTTTTCTTCAAACACATAGAAAATTTATTTACATATTTAATAACATGGTTCTCCTCCCTGACATTGAAGCCATAGCTGTTTAGCCCTCCTCCATGACTCTACAGTGCTTTTTGGCCCTCACTCTCCAAAAGGTTGCCGACCCATGCCCTAGATCTTATTTTCTCCTTATGGGTGCCAGCAGTGATTCATAATAAAATAGAAGTCCATGTAGAATTTCTTATTATTTATCGATGTGGACACATACAAAAAACTGCAGGAACTTCGAAACAAGATAGGAAAGCAAATCTAGAATAAAGAACAAAGTATCAAATAGACAGAATGAATGGATGTTAGAAAAAAGGGACAACCCAAAGGGTAAGCTACGAATTGGGGACGTCAGATTCAAGCAAATACAGAAAACTAGCAAATCTGGAACGTCTTATAACAGAGAAACAGAAAACGAAAGGCGAATTGGAAAAGCAAAATATGCCTTCCTGATGCTAAGCAAAATATTAAGAGACAGGAAAATTTCGATAATTGATATAAATAAAAATTGTTTAGCACAGCAAAGTGAAACCCATTATCCTAGCAGCAGAACTAGCAATTGTTTCAAATAATCTTTCCCCTTTATTAGCTGACAAAGCGCAAAGTGTCGCTTTCCTGGGGGCTAGCATCAGTTATGCTGTCGGAAGAGTAAAAAGGTTCTTTTATACGGTTAAATAAGGGCATATTTTGTTTTGGAGGAATTGATATCAACAAGCCATTTGTTGCTTTATTTAACAACAGATTGTAGGTAGGTTTTTAACCCAGATGCGAATTTGAGCTTACTGAACCAATCAGACTTGTCATTAAGTAATTATAGCATGGAGAACTGATGATATAAGGAAGGTCTTTGATGAAAATAAGGAACAACATAGGTCCAAGGGGACATCGGCATTAATACAAAAAGACCGAGAAGAGTGGCTGTTCAAGACAACTTTTATTTCACCTTTTGTTAATAAACATTGAATCAGATCAACAATTACTGCATAATACATTCAAATTCAGAAGAAGCTTAGCAAGCTAAACACTGTCAAATGCCTTCGAGATATCCAAAGCATCAGATTAAAATCCAACATCGTCTGTTTGATATTTTGTTCTTTCTTCTCGATTTGTGTTACTATCTTGTTTCGAAATTCTTACAGTTTTCTTTATGTGTCCACCATCGATAAATAATAATAAATTCTACATGGACTTTTATTTTATTATGAATCACTGCTGGCACCGATAAGGAGAAAGTAAGTTCTAGGGCAGGGGTCGGCAACTTTTTGGAGAGTGAGGGTCGAAAAGCTATGTAGAGTCATGGAGGAGGGTGAAACAGCTATGGCTCCAGTGGAGGAGAAGCATGTGATTAATCCAAAGCAATAGATTCACGAGCCTTATTTAAAGCTTGATAGACCTTTTTAGAAATAACCATTAATACATCAACTAGAGAAGCGAAAGCCATATTGCTTGACTGAAAGAAGTGTCATCAAGGTGAGTTGCTTAACAAGTCTGCGTTGATTATAGTCTCTGGTACACTGCCTGGGATTATTTCATCTAGCTCTTATTTAGTTCTAGGTTATTGCTCACTCCATTTCGACTGAATCAAGAAGGGGAACTAAACTTAGTGATAACGACAACAAAGTGTGATATTAATAGTCCGAATGAATAATGATAATTACACTGGCTTTTTTCTACCATCCGTTCACTAAAACTCGTTAAGTTTTCCTCTGCTTCTTTTGCCTTCAATATATCATGTAAGTGTTAAATTCTCCATACCCTCTTTCTTGTTGCTCTATATAACTTTTGAGCCTTTACCTTCCTTATTTGTTCTTGTTTTGCTATCCATTCACTCAAACTCGTTAAGTAGGTTACTCGCCGTTTCTCTCTGCTGCGTTTGCCGTCAATATGTACTGTGAGTGTTAAATTCTCCGTACCCTCTTTCTTGTTGCTCTAATTAACTTTTGACCTTTTACCTTCTTTATTCGTCCTTGTTCTACTATCCATTCACTAAAACTCGTAAAGTATTTTACTCGCTGTTTCCCTCTGCTTCTCTTGTCTTCAATATGTTCTGTGAGTGTTAAATTCTCCAAGCCCCCTTTCTTGTTGCTCTTAGTAACTTTTGACCCTTTACCTTTCTCATTTTTCCTTGTTTTGCTATCCATTCACTCAAACTCGTTAAGTAGGTTACTCTCCGTTTTCCTCTGCTTCTCTTACTTTCAATATGTCATGTGAGTGTTAAATTCTCCAAGCCTTCTTTCTTGTTGCTCTAAGTAACCTTTACCTTCCTTCTTTTTCCTTTTTCTCTCTTATCCATTCACTCATTAAGTAGGTTATTCGCCGTTTCCCCTTTGCTTCTTTTGCCTTCAATATGTCCTGTGAGTGTTAAATTCTCCATGCCCCCTTTCTTGTTGCTCTTAGTAACTTTTGACCCTTTACCTTTCTTATTTGTCCTTGTTCTGCTATTCATTCACTCAAATGCATTAAGTAGGTTACTCGCCGTTTTTATCTGCTCCTCTTACCTTCAATATGCCCTGTGAGTGTTAACTTCACCATGCCGTCAGTGGAATCACATCTTCTATTGATTAAAGCCTCTTCTTTCACTGTGAGGAGATTTGTCCAACATTCAAATGTGATTAGATATTACATTCCAATTCCACGACGTTTTCTTTGTTTTTAACTGCATTTTCTCATTCCTTAATACTTTGCTGAGTTTCTGGAAGACAACTTCCGTTATTCCAGTGTGCCTTCAGTTTTCTTCGATTTTTTTTTTTTTTTTTTTACTGATTAACACCCCAAGCGGAGCAGGAAAGCTGCTAAAAACGTAAGCGATTACAGCGTGGGGAAGAATGAAGAAGGGTAACATTAATAGTGAGAAAAAAACAGAGAAAAAAGTTATCAGGTGGACAGCAGACAGCGATTCATATTGCATTTAAATTTTGCAGATTAAAGTTAGCTAGAAAGCACGGAGCTGGAAAGGAGTTCTACAAGCGAGAAACGCGAGAAAAGAAACTATTAGTATATAACCTACGGCTACGTCTAGCCAGCTAAGCTGGAAATTCATGAGATCTTGACGCTAGTCACATATTGCACTTAAATTAAAAAAAACAAAAACAGTCTCGTTACCATAGCAAAGAGTTCGTCCGAACAAGGAAAATATTTATAGAAAAGACAAAGTGAGGTAACCTTACGGCGGTGAGAAATGACTGCAGCCGCGCGGTTAGATCAGGATCAATAATATTTCTTTGGATTTTATCAAGGAGCTCAATGCATACAGCAGGGGGTACCAGACCCTATGTGGCAGCAATATTCACAGGTACAACCGACGATATGCTGTTGTTCAAGTAGAGGGCATGAAGTGTTCAGCACTCGTCGACACGGGATGTTCCCGATCGATAATTAGCGCAAACTGCTGCCGGGCATGGAGCATGCATAAGGTGGACATCACGAGAATTGACGGCACATCCAAAGCGTGTTGTGGAGTCGGAGTGGTTACAACCTGCACAGACAGAGGAAGCAGTGCTACAGTGGATGTTTTGATAACACGTGGAAAAGCCTCTTGGCTATGACCTGCTATTCGGAATCGACGCAATACAAGCACTAACGTTGATGCTCTAACAGTGGGAGACTCGATAGCAAGGGCCCGTGTTCTGACTACCAAAGGCCAAAGTCGGAGTGTAGTGGCAGCAGTGAAAGTGAATACAGACGTGTCCCAACCAAGGGGGAGTGTATAACGGATGACTCACAGGTGCAACCGACGATGTGCAAGAGTGGAGACCTCGTATGTTATACGTGTGGTGATCCCAGCCATTATTCCAGGAATTGGCAAAGTCAACGTAATCCCGGACATATGAATAGGAGAGCACAGGGGAAAATGCCTCGTTACCGCTGTAATGATTTGGGCCACATGTCACGAAACTGCCCGGGAAACGGATTCGGAGACAAGGTATCGTCGCCACCCTTGCCCCTTACCAGTCAGTCGATTGTTGGCGTCCAAGTAGATGGCATAAAGTGTTCAGCACTCGTCGGCACGGGACAGAATGAAAGACTTATAAATATTTAAGACTGATTCTGGAAAGAAAAATTGTTTCGTATGACACAGCGAACCGACTTTCTTAGCAACTGACCTATCAATGGATTCAATATAGTCTTTCCACTTCATGTCAGCCAAGAATGTAAGCCTAAAAAGTCGTAATGATTCACTCTTATGGAATTGTCTAACATGACACAATGAACCAACTTCCTTAGCAGCTGACCTAGCAATGGATTCAATATAGTCTTTCCACTTCATGTCAGCCAAGAATGTAAGCCTAAAAAGTCGTAATGATTCACTCTCATGGAATTGTCTAACATGACACAATGAACCAACTTCCTTAGCAGCTGACCTAGCAATGGATTCAATATAGTCTTTCCACTTCATGTCAGCCAAGAATGTAAGCCTAAAAAGTCGCAAAATGATTCACTCTCATGGAATTGTCTAGCACGACACAGTGAAGCAACTTTTTTAACAGCTGACCTATCAATGGATTCAATATAGCCTTTCCACTTCATGTCAGCCAAGAATGTAAGCCTAAAAAGATAGCAATGATTCACTCTCATGGAATTGTCTAACATGGCACAATGAACCAACTTTCTTAGCAGCTGAGCTAGCAATCGATTCAATATAGACTTTCCACCTTATGTCAGCTGAGAATGTAAGGCTGAGAAGGTGCGACGAATCACTGTCCCTGAGCCATACTGATGGAAGGCAGGGAAGGGCCTCTCAGTCGCCTTAAAACTTCCTCATTGCTGACATGTTCTGTTTGTGGCATCCCAAACATTCCTACATCTCATTCACTTCATATGTCTCTTCATCTGTGAAGAATTTTGTCTAGCATTCACTGCCATAATGGTGATAGGACCACCTATTAAATGACATTAATTCAAATCTATTGAACAGATTTCGTGTCTTGGCCGAATACAAATCAGTGTGATGGATAGCTACCATTTTGATTCATTAACCTCTGGACAGTCAGAGAGCAGCGTCAGCTGGGTCCGACAAGCATATTGCTTTCTTGAAGAAACTGCGTCAATCAGCTTTATACTGGATGTGCTGATTAATCACCTCTCGGCTTCGTCTTCTGTAACCGTTTGTATTTCTCTCTCCCTCACTATATATATATATATATATATATATATATATATATATATATAAAGAGAGAATGTTTTATATAGAATTTTGCTTATTTCATTGAACAGAATGATTGACAAGAAATATATAAAGAGAATTGACAGACTGATAGAGAGATAGACAAAGGTGAGATAGAAAAGCAGAGGGAGAGAGAGAGAGAGAGAGAGAGAGAGAGAGAAAGAAAGACCGATATAAAGACAGTAAGAGAGTCAAGAGCAGAGTAGAGTAGAGAGAGAGAGAGAGAGAGAGAGTGAGAGAGAGAGAGAGAGAATTAGACAAGCAGAAAGATAGACAGACTGACAGACATACAGCTAGTTAAACAGAGCTGTTTCTGACAAGGATACAGCTTTCTTTAAGCTGAAGACTGTGTCAAGCAGCTTTGAGCTGAGTGCTGATTAAGTTCTCTTCTCTGTCTTCTCTTCCCGTATATATATATATATATATATATATATATATATATATATATATAAGCATCCGGTGTAGATATAGATGAATCCAAAGAAGTATCCTGTACATACAGTGGTAGGATAACTCTCTAAGTATATATGTATATAAATACATATAGACCAAATATAAGAAAAAATTTAGGCAGACACGTTATTTCATGGTAAATCGGAAATATAGGCCCATTTCAGGCAAATCATCTTCAGCTTCCTTCTTTTTTGTACAGAAGATTAAAGACGGAAGTTGATGATGGTTCGCCTGAAATAGGCTTGTACTTCCGATTTACCATGAAATAATGTGTCTGCCTAATTTTTTTCTTATTTGATTGAGCACTCTGGACGAATGGTAGACTTTGAAAAACAGAGCACTCTGGCTATTGGGCGAGTATAATGATAATATACACCCTAAAAAGTCTGCCTTTTTCTACCGAGCGCCCATAACCCAGAGGTAGAATCACCGACTGACGCCAATTCGGTTGGGTTTCACTCCTGTGTTAAATGCAGTCGGAGTCTAACCGCACTAATGAGTTGTGATAGAGCGAAACAGATTTGTCTGCCGATTACTGTATAGATAGATAGATAGATAGATAGATAGATAGATAGATAGATAGATAGATAGATACTGAACAGTCTGAGATAGATAGATAGATAGATAGATAGATAGATAGATAGATAGATAGATAGATAGATAATGAAGAAACGGAGATAGATAGATAGATAGATAGATAGATAGATAGATAGATAGATAGATAGATAGATAATGAAGAAACGGAGATAGATAGATAGATAGATAGATAGATAGATAATGAACAGAATGAGTTAGATAGATAGATAGATAGATAGATAGATAGATAGATAGATAGAT
Source organism: Ascarosepion bandense (assembly GCA_037127315.1). Lineage (NCBI taxonomy): Eukaryota > Metazoa > Mollusca > Cephalopoda > Sepiida > Sepiidae > Ascarosepion > Ascarosepion bandense. The sequence continues at coordinate 863,531 of JBBBDQ010001420.1, forward strand.
AGATAGAAAATCAGACAAACAGATACGTGTAGACAGAGACAGAGAGAGACTGAAAGGCACATATGAAGTCAGATAGAAAGACAGGGAGAGAGAGAGAGAGAGAGAGAAATAAAGATACAAAGAGAAAAGGACACAATGGAAGAAACAAAGAGAGAGAGAGAGAGAGAGAGAAAGAAAGAAAGAAACGGAGTGAGAAAGACAGAACGACACACAGAGAGAAAGATATATAGAAAGACAGATACACAGAGACAATGAGAGTGATAAGCAGACAGACACACATATAGAGAGACAGATACACAGTGAAACAGAAAGATAGAGAGAATCACATGTAGATCGACAGAAAGGCAGATAGAGAAAGAGAGTAGATGGAAAACAGACAGACAGACAGAGAGTAAGAGACAGAAAAATAGAGGAACTGATAGACAAGCAAGCAGAGATAGAAAGATAGATTGGGATGTTTTGAAAAATATAGATATAAATTACAAGAAGAGAGCAAGAGAAAAAAAAGAGAAAGAAAATCACTTACAAAAGACATAAGGGGATAGATAGATAGATAGATAGATAGATAGATAGATAGATAGATAGATAGATATGAACAGACTGAGATAGATAGACAGATAGATAGATAGATAGATAGATAGATAGATACGAACAGACTGTCATTTACATAAGATAGATAGATAGATAGAGAGAGAGAGAGAGAGAGAGAGAGAGAGAGAGAGAACTACTTCATAATATTGATATTTTTGGATAGCTTCATTTCCAATATTAAAAATTTTTGAGATTGAATCTTTTTTTTACTTTGAAGTCTGTAGACCTTTTTAAATATTTCTTTCTATAAATTGTGAATCAATGTCCAGACTTTATTGTTTTCGTTACTTGAATATCCGTTTAATTACGTCTGTCACAGGCTTTATTTATTGCAGAATACTATATATATATATATATATATATATATACTGGTCTAATTTAATTATAATCAAAAACTAATTATATATATAACCGAAACAGTATTGGTTGCTTGGTCAATGAATGCCAAATGTTTCCTTGTAGGAAAATGGCCTATATTACTAATTCATGTAAAATCTTCTGTTCAATAAAGACCGAAGCTGATGATGGTTTGCCTGAAATAGGCCTACATACCCGATTTACCATGAAATAACGTGTCTGCCTTAATTTTTTTTCTTATATTTGCTCTATATGTATTTATATACATATATATTTAGAGCTTTCTTAGAGAGTTATCCTACCACTGTATGTACAGGATACTCCTTTGGATTCTTCTACACCGCATGCTTATATATATATATATATATATATATATATATATATATATATATATATATATATATATTAAAAAGTGACATTGAAATACGAAGGCGCAACAGAATAGCAAAACTGAACTATCGCCCGGTTCACACTCCACCCACGACTATTGAACAGGTGTAGAGGCTCATCCCTTGTTCCCTGTTTAGGACGTGGTTTCCGGCTTTCTCTTCCAATCTATTCACTATTACGTAAACCCCTGCACACCAGTGTCCTTACCGCCGTGCTCGGGGTGATATAATTAATATATATATATATATATATAGAGAGAGAGAGAGAGCAGTATGTATATATATATATATATATATATATATATATATAGGAAAGAATATTAACAAAAGGTTTTGAATTTAAAAATGTACTTTTTTTGGACAGTATTTGTTTATTTTTATTATTGTATTTTATATTTCAGACCACCCTCGGTCCTTCATCAGAAACGAGTGATTTTTAAATTTGAATTAGAAACGTATTTCACGATAGCGTCCGAATATTTTTTTTTTTGTTTACATCACGTGGTGTGTTTGTTCACAACATGCGGCACGTCCGTAGAGAAAGTCTGTTTGTTTTAGATAAAAATTTCTTGGAATATCTGAAAAAAATTTACAGATTAGTGGCACAGTAATAGGCACGAGAATGCCACCTAGTTATGCCAATATCTTTATGCATATTTTAGAAAAAAAGATACTAGACAGTTCACAATACAAACCATCACATTATTTTAGATACATTGATGACATTTTCTTAAAATGGACTCATGGATTAGAAAAATTAAAAAAATTCTTTACTTTCTGCAACAACTTCCACAATACAATCAAATTTACCATGGAACACTCATACACATCCCTCCCTTTCTTAGACGTCATGGTAAAGTTAAATAAACATACACTTTCCACCAGTCTATACAACAAACCCACAAACCAACATAAATTCCTACACTTTAACAGCTGTCATCCCCTCAAATTAAGAAAATCTATCGTATACAGCTCATTTATTAGAATAAAACGCATTTGCTCAGATCATCCAGATTTTCTAAACAACATTAACAACCTAACAAAACAGTTTCTAAAATGTAAATATCCAATAAAAATAATAAAGGAAGCACTACATAAAACCATCCACATAGATCGTAGCACACTTCTCACATACAAAAAACGAAAAGATAACAACCGAATTCCCATGGTTTTTAACCATAATCAATATTCCTACACACTTATCAAAAATTTAAAAAATGATTACAGGAACCTCCAATCAAACAAAAACATCAAAGACATTTTCGATAAACCACCCATAAATGCAAAGAAACAAACACCCAACCTATCAACTATCCTCACTTCTAATAAATATTTAAATAATACAAACCTATCAGGGAATTTAAAATGTGGGAAGACTCGCTGTTTAATTTGTAAACATTTAATAACAGACAAAACATTCTCTGTACCCAACACCAAAATAAAATTACACCCACCAAACTTTACTTGTGACAGCGAAAACATCATATACTTTATCTTCTGCTCAATTTGTCCCAACAGTGGATATATCGGCGAATCCGGTAATAGCTTTAGTTCGCTTCAATAATCACAAACTAAATATACGACAAAAAAATTGCAAATGTTTACTAATAGACTCCAATTTTAGTTCTACATACACACGCAGAAAGAAAGAAAAATACTGGATTTTAAAATTAAATACACACAAGCTAGGGTTAAATAGGGACTTAGGTGTGTTGAATCTTTACAAATATTTCAATAGCTAAAAATTCTTTTTCAGATATTCCAAGAAATTTTTATCTAAAACAAACAGACTTTCTCTACAAACGTGCCGCATGTTGTAAACAAACACACCACGTGATGTAAACAAAAAAATATTCGAACGCTATCGTGAAATACGTTTCTAATTCAAATTTAAAAATCACTCGTTTCTGATGAAGGACCGAGGGTGGTCTGAAATATAAAATACAATAATAAAAATAAACAAATACTGTCCAAAAAAAGTACATTTTTAAATTCAAAACTTTTTATTAATATTCTTTCCTATACATATTAAGACAGTATACGTGGATCATATATATATATATATATATATATATATATATATATATATATATATATATATATATCTTTTGCTATTCTGTTGCACCTTCTTATTTCAATGTCACTTTTTCTGTCGCTTGATTTTGCACACTATAGACAGTTAAGTTTCTCTACCTGTTTGATTTGGAGATTCATGGCTCTCAACAACTTCCTGACTTTTACTACTCTCAGTAATTTCCCCTTCCCCACTCCTCTTTTCTGCCAATTATTCTCACTTAGTTGGTGATCAGATTTCTCGATCTTTATTTTTGTTTTTACTGCCTTCAATATCTCCTCTCAATAGAGAAACACTCGGTGTAAACATGAACCAGAAATGCATTGAATGAAAGACTGAGGCTTTGGCCTTTTCTGATTGGTCAGAAAAGATGTTTTATTATACTGGTATTTTCGGACGGTATTCCGGACGTGGGTGCGCAGAACCGGACGAAATTAAGGCCTGTTTTTGTCATATCAACCGTGAATTTTTGAAGTTAAACACTTCAGCTTGAGTTTCAACTGGGAACCACAAATTTATTAATATTAATGAGTATAATCGAGGAAATTAAAATGAAGGGAAAACTAGTTAGATATTTATAACAATGATAAAGAGATTCTGTAAACTTAAAACTATTTTATCTCTTATTATTTTTGGGAATAAGTAAATAAAAGATGAAAAAAAAAACGTTAAAAATTGTTAGTAGTAACAATGCCTCATCTAAAAGATTGATATCTTAAAACTATTAAGTCTATTACTACTATTAGGCGTAAACAGGCAAAACAAATAAAAAAAGAAAAACAAGTAAAAAGTTAATAATAATATGAAAGAAAAAGAAATCCAAAGTTAATAATAATATCGAAGTTCATATAAGACATTCCGTTAATTTCAGACTATTGTTACTCTATCTCATATTTAATGATAAATGCTCTTAGAAGTAAAGTCAAGTTTAATTATCAGTATTAGGTCAACAGAAACAGCTGCAACAATGTAATAATTGAATTAATACAAATGATAACATTAATTCTTTCGTTGCTCTAATGAAACTGTTAAGATGAAAACGTTTGTAGGCAGAGAGGAGGGTGATAAGCTATGGGAATCGAAATTGATTAGAGATGAGAAGCAGTTAATAGAGGAGATAAAGGGGTGCGTGAAAAGGGGGTTAATTAAAATCATAATGAGGATGAATTTCAAAAGAATTGATTATGAGATTCAAATGATAATTGAAAAGTATTGATCTTATGATCAGCCTCGATAAGCACCGATGCATATCAACCGATGATTGGTCAAAATAGATAACAAGAGATAAGTAGATTTCCTTTTTTGGAAAGTTTGTCTCAACGATGCTTTTTTTATTTGTTTTTTTGTTTTTTATCGGAATATCATATTCAGTAAAATTTTTAAAAAATATTTTTTACTGTTTCGCCATAAACAAGGCAATACTGCCACTGGTGTGCAGGAGTTACTCTTTCCAATGTATCTAGGTATTTTTTCTAGAACTTCGCTTGCTAAGTCTGGGTTGGCAGGTAGGTCACACATGGAACAATTTCTGTCATGTCAGCTCCCCTAGTCCATCCTGCTAACTCTCTGCCTCTCTACACATCAAAACATGTGGCTAGAAACAGGAAGGGAAGGCATGAGAACTACCTGAGGAACAGTTTGTCAGACACTAAGAGCAGAGCAATACTGCCACTGGTGCGCAGGGGGTTACAATGAGAGGAGGGGTGATGTTGTAGCAAAAGTAAGAGAAGGGTGGGAGAGCAGTGGTGAACAAAATACACAGAAGAGATAAATTAAAGAGAGATAACTACATGGCTACCAGAAGTGGCATCACACATGGAATGAGTAGGATATACCCCAGTGAACACAATAAAAAGTTCAGTTTGACATTCCTAGTTTGACGATAAACTGCATCCGGCAACAAGGTCATTAATTGGGAAGTTTTGAAGAGCATGGAACCACCTCTTAATTACTGTTGTTACCAGGTTCACCCTGATCCGCGGTGGTTGCACCTGTTAGGGTCCTGTTAGGTCCTGTTAGGGCCCTGTTAGGGCAAATAGTTAACCCCTCAAACTGGGATTAAAACATTATGAAAGTACAAAAATATATGTTTATAGGGAAAACTCCAGCAATACTTTTGTGGAGAAGAAAATATTAACAGCAATACATTTTCGAAAAAAAAAAATTACCAGCAATATATTTATAAAAAAGATATTTTACTAACGATACATTTTTGAAGAAACAAAATAGCACCAATACATTTCTGAAGAAAAGATATATATATATCAGTAATCTGTGTGACTCTCGACAAAACCCTCTTTACAAAAATATGTCAATGAAACCTGATTGACAAAGTGATTTCTTACAAAAAATATATATTCTATTCATACAAACTATTGTAAGAATCTTGTCGGCATTAAATAACCCATTGAGGTTGATATGCCATAAAACAAAATAAACCCCAAACATTGATCTACAAACTGATTTCTTACAAGAAACATATATTCTATTCACACAAATCTATTGTCAAAATCGTGTCGGCGTTAAATAAACCAAAGAGGTTGATATACCGTCAAACAAAATAAACCTAAACCCTGATTTACAAACTGATTTTTCACAAAGAATACATCGTATATTCATACGAATCTATTGTAAAAATTTTGTTCTCATTAAATAACCCATTGAGGTTGATAAACCGTAAAACAAACCAAAAAGAACCACACTAAAATGTAATGTCAATTGTCATCTTCTGTCTGCTTCATTCACCTTCTTTTATTGATTTTTGTTTCTCCCGATTCTTTTACTCTAAGTAAATGTTGCATCTTAGTGTCTTTATCGCTTTGCTGGGAGTGAAATGATTAAAAGAAATACGATATATATACCAGGCAGCATACACCGGGTAGCACACAGCTCGAAAAAGAGCGCCCTTTGCCTTGCTCGTCAGGTTTAAATCCCTTCATTCTGTATCGAATGTCAGTCAGTCAGTTAAGTGCCATACGTGATACACGCTTGGGCGATCATGTCTCGAAAGAGACATGACTGACTGGGCAGAAGATTATCTCGCAGTAGGTTTACCATTGCTTTCTGCGGTAGACTGGTTGCCGACCAAGGCTATAGAACCCAATCTGTCCTGCTATTTAACCCATAACTGGAAGGAAGAGACGGATTAATACCTTTCCCAAGGGTATTTGTGCATAAGTGAATACAATAGATTCAACTGGAATTCGAATTCGAATGTAGTGTGCCGAAAAACTGAGGAACGGTGACCCCCGAGCAAAACAGATTTTTAAAGGAAAGAATATTATCGGAATAGAAATATATTATTACAGTTACTGTTTGTGCCAATCTAGTGAATAAGGACGATAAACAACGAAACAAATACAATCACAAGAAATATTGATTTGAAATAAATATTTTTCATGGAGGTTAACTCATTTTTCGCCGGCATCGTCTTATTTTTAGCAACCGAATGCCGTGGAAAGAGATCATAAATAATATTTCGTAATCTCTGTTTTGATTGAATAATATTATACTAAAAATGTATAAAATCCTAATAGGTTTAGCTTAAAAGAATATTAGAAATTCGACAGGTACCTCGATGTGGTGTAATGGTTAGCAAGCTTGTCTGGCTACAATCATTACAATTGAGTAGTGAGTTTGTTCCTCACTGAGTGTCCTTTAGTTTCGGCCTTATGGCACATATAAGCTACGCTTAAAAAATTGCCTATTAGAACTTCGATGTGGTGCAATTGTCAGCAAGCTTCTCTCGCTAGTAATTGCAAGTGAGTTCGATCCTCATTGAGTACCCCATACTTTCGGCCTTGTGCCATATCTAAGCGGCGCTTAGAAAAGCAATATTAGCATTTTATTAAAAAAGAGGTAGGAGGAGTTCATTTTTTTTTTTTTTTTTTTTAGCGGTACAGTAACAAAATTTCAATCGAATATTGTCTTTTCAATCCTGTGTAGAACCCAAAAATAAATAGGAATATTTATTTTACATTTTATAAATTTTTCGGAATCTCTTTTTTTTTTTTTTTTGCATTCAGGAGTTTTGGGGGAATATAATTCCAGAAACTAATTTTTGGAATTTTTTCTGTATTTTAGTTTCTGAATCTTTAACAGTGCCGATGGCATTTTAAAGGTTAACACTTTATTAAATAAAAAAGGTTAAAGCAGGGTATTTGTTCATGAGTGATACAGCAAAATGCCAATGGAACATTATTTTTCAATTCTGTGAAGACGCCTAAAAGAAATGTGAACATTTTTTTATAATTTTTTCGAGGTGTTTGAAGAAAGAATTGAATTTATTTTCGGCAGAATATAATTCTACAAACTAAGTTTTTTGTACTCTGGAGCCGAAGGCATTTTTAAGTTAATTAAAAAAAATTGCTTCTCATATCGGAAAAACAATTTTTCAAAGAATACAAATTCGTAAACAAGATACAAACATACATTCAAATCAGCTGGGCACATCAAAAAAGAAATGTAGACATGCCGACTCATAAACAAGCAGCTATTGCTCAGGTTTATTATTCATATCTATTGAACTTAGATAAGTTTGGCACAAGGTGACTTCAACAAAAATAGGTCTGCAGAATAAGACCATTAACCACGACTTAAAAAAACAACTTATTAATTTGAGGAAGCATCTGCCAGTCCTAGGAGGCTATAGTGATGTCAATCTTAGGAGACTTTCTTCTTCTGTGTTCTTTGTCCTTTCAGGGCGTAGGCGATCATGGCTTTCCACATCTCCCTACCCCTGGTGGCTCTTAGCACGCTTTCTCCTGTTATACCGCGCAACCCTCGTTCCGTCATCCTTCGGATCAGGTCCTTCAAATATGTTATTCGTTGCTTTCTCTTGTCTCTTTTTCCCTTTATATGGACTGTTAGTATCAGGTTCTTTCTCCAAGCCCTCCTTCCTCATTGCATGTCCCAGGAACTTTAGCTGTCTCTTCCTGATGCTCAGTATTAATTTCCTTTTCATTTCCATCCTTTCCAAAACCTCATCATTGCTCACATGCTCGATCCATGAGATCCGCAACATCCTTCTGTAGAACCTCATTACAGTTGGTTCAGGTTTTTCCTTCATCTTCGATGATATTGTCCAGCATTCACTGCCATATTGAAGAACTGATATCACATAGCAATCCAGTACTCTCTTCTTTGTTTCTAGCGAAATTGTCCTGTTTACTTTACTCAATTTCTGAAATGCTTCCTTTCCCATGCCAATTCGCCTTCGGATCTCTGTGTCGCACTTTCTGTACGATCCATTTGTCTTAGAAAACTATACCAGCCTTTGAGATTTGAAAAAGAAATCACTTGACCGACGGTCGAGAGCGAGGGAAAATTTACTCACCCCAAGCGTAAATTAAACGAATGTTTACACTGACCGGGACGATAATAGCCAAGAATTCAATAATGTTATTGTAGGTCATTCTAAGTAACTTGTGAATCTTCAATGCCATACTTTTGGGTTGAAAAAGGAATTAGATTACCTTTTTTCTATATTTGAGGGGATACGTTTGATTGCGAGATTTTTAATCGACCGCGGGCGAGTAAAGTAAGAAACATTAATCGCCCAATTAAGTTTTTAATCGACTGAGTCAATCGGGCTGGACTCTACTGATGTAAGATCCGTCAGTTTAGAAGATAGATCGGAGATAAAATCTTATTATCCATCAGCTCACATTAGATTTTAATGAGGTTAGGTTAAACTATGACAAAGACGTAAGTGTTGAGCACTTGTTATCGAATTCATAATACTAAAGAATTATTTTGTGGGAAAATCCAGTAGAGCCCATTAGATTTTAGTGAGGATGGATTATTGAGACACAGGGTCACAAGAGTCGAGCACTCGTTATCGAATTCATAATACTAGAGAATTATTCTGTATGAAAATCCAGTAGAGCCCATTGGATTTTACTGAGCATGGATTATTGTGGCACAGGGTCACAAGAGTCGAGCACTCGTTATCGAATTCATAATACTAGAGAATTATTCTGTGTGAAAATCCAGTAGAGCCCATTAGATTTTACTGAGCATGGATTATTGTGGCACAGGGTCACAAGAGTCGAGCACTCGTTATCGAATTCATAATACTAGAGAATTATTCTGTGTGAAAATCGAGTAGAGCCCATTAGATTTTACTGAGCATGGATTATTGTGGCACAAGGTCACAAGAGTCGAGCACTCGTTATCGAATTCATAATACTAGAGAATTATTCTGTGTGAAAATCGAGTAGAGCCCATTAGATTTTACTGAGCATGGATTATTGTGGCACAGGGTCACAAGAGTCGAGCACTCGTTATCGAATTCATAATACTAGAGAATTATTCTGTGTGAAAATCCAGTAGAGCCCATTAGATTTTACTGAGCATGGATTATTGTGGCACAGGGTCACAAGAGTCGAGCACTCGTTATCGAATTCATAATACTAGAGAATTATTCTGTGTGAAAATCGAGTAGAGCCCATTAGATTTTACTGAGCATGGATTATTGTGGCACAAGGTCACAAGAGTCGAGCACTCGTTATCGAATTCATAATACTAGAGAATTATTCTGTGTGAAAATCGAGTAGAGCCCATTAGATTTTACTGAGCATGGATTATTGTGGCACAAGGTCACAAGAGTCGAGCACTCGTTATCGAATTCATAATACTAGAGAATTATTCTGTGTGAAAATCGAGTAGAGCCCATTAGATTTTACTGAGCATGGATTATTGTGGCACAAGGTCACAAGAGTCGAGAACTCGTTATCGAATTCATAATACTAGAGAATTATTCTGTGTGAAAATCCAGTAGAGCCCATTAGATTTTACTGAGTATGGATTATTGTGGCACAGGGTCACAAGAGTCGAGCACTCGTTATCGAATTCATAATTCCAGAAAATTGTTATATTAAAAATCTTATTAACTACTGAAGCACATTATATTTTGCTGTGCTTAGATTCAATTGGCACAAGGGTGCATGTCTTGAACATTCGTTGGAGAAATCATGTTTCTATTCCAAGCTAAAATAAGGCTCATTGTAAATTCCAAAAAAGAAACATGAACGCCAATGGAGGCAAGGAAAGAGAAGGGGAAATAGTTGGCAAGTTTAGACGAGGTAACCGCAATGACCGCGGAAAAATAGGTCTGATGGTTGCGCTGAGAATGACCAGGTAACAACCAATACCTGGTTCCAAGATCGACCAAGATGCCTAGGGATATGGAAAAACCCAAAAAGAGAAACTACAAGCCAAATAGACCACGTAACCGTTGTGGTACAGTGGATATCGGCTGGGAACGAGAAACCGGGGAGCCGAGTTCGAATTCCAGTTGAATCCATTGTATTCACTTACGCGCAAATACCTTTGGGAAAGGTATTAATCCGTCTCTTCCCTCCAGTTATGGGTTAAATAGCAGGACAGATTGGGTTCTATAGCCTTGGTCGGCAACCAGTCTACCGCAGAAAGCAATGGCAACCTACTGCGGGATAATCTTCTGCCCAGCCAGTCATGTCTCTTTCGAGACATGATCGCCCAAGCGTGTATCACGTATGGCAACTAAACTGACTGAACTATTAAAAAGAGATTCAGGGATGCAGTTATCCCCTGAAAAATATATCCAAATGCCGACTGCGGAAGCGACCACCTCTCATTTATATTTAACCCAAGCTTTTAATTTTTTTCTATTTTTGACCTGATTTCAACTACAGTAGCATAAAACAGCATTACAAACACACTGAAACATTCAAAAAGCAGCTTTTATCATAAATTGATGAATCAATATATCCTCACTACCTATATATAATAATGGTTTTATATAATGATTTATACCCATTATTTTTTTTACAGTTTTTTATGCTGTCCTCAAATGAGGATACTGTGTTAAAATGGGTTAAGTAAATTTTAGCGATTGCATTAACAATTTACACTTTATTGTTCGGACAATTGTCCTCATCCAGAACGTCGTAAATATGACAATTATTATGAAGACAACAGTCCGAATAATCTAAATAGTGTAAAAGAATATATAATTGTAATATAGTAGCAACTAAGTAGCAACTTAGAAACTTTATTAGACTAATTCAGTTTAACGCTGAAAAACGTATATCTTATTGTGATCGATGGTTACAAGCGAGAGGGGAGATGGAATGCGCTTATTTTATTATCACAATAATTATTAAAACTTTAGAATTATCTTGAGATAATCTCTATGAAGTGTATATGATGGTAGTGTAACAGTACGAAAAATGGAATAGAGAAGCAGAGTTCGAATTCCAGCATAGACTGTTCGCTTTCAAACTTAAATAGCGGGTTAGTTTTTACCTTTAGGTAGTAATCGGTCTTAGGAGAAAGACTTCTCCTTCTCCTTCTTCTATGTGCCACGTACACTACCGGCCATAGTTATTAGGCCAGCCCAGTTTTTTAAAAGAAAGGATGTATTTCATACTAATTTTAGTATTCATTGCCAAGAGGATAATTCTAAATGAAAATAGAATGGTTCTCTTTTATTATTACTTTTGCAAAATTTTACTAGGCAAATAGCGACAATTTAACCATCGCACCCTGTATATTTTATGTGTGTGTGTATGTTGATATATATATATATATATGTGTGTGTGTGTGTGTGTGTGTGTGTGTGTATATATATATATATATATATATATATATATATATATATATATATAGGAAAGAATATTAATAATAATAATAATAATAATAATAATAATAATAATAATAATAATAAACAAATACTGTCCAAAAAAGTACATTTTAAAGTTAGTTTTTGCCTTTAGGTAGTAATCGGTCTTTTTCTTCCAGCCGGGCAATATTTGGAAGGTAATTTTATTGATGAATCAATATGTCCTCTCTACATATATATAATAATATAATATAATATATAATATAATATATATAATATAATAATATAATATATACAATAATGGTTTTATATAATGATTTATACTCATTATTTTTTTTACAGTTATTTTTATGCTGTCCTCAAATGAGGACACTGGGTTAAAATGGGTTAAAATAAGAAAGAAAGTTCGTAAAAACGCAGCACCCAAATTGAAATACGACAGACCTGGAAAATAGCTCGAACCTACAGAAAAATTACAGTGTGAATAAAAGATACGAGGGACAAACCGGAAACGGAAATAAGAACTGAGACCCACTAACATAATCCTTAGTGACATCAGCAAACATCAACGCAAAGCAAAATGGACGTAAAAAAAAATGAGTGGATCACAAGCGAGATCGTAGATATAATGCAAAGGTGACAAGGAACAGTGCCTAGAGATGGATCGGAATACAGGAAACCTCATACGGAAATGAGAAACAACTGCTGACAGGCCAAAGAAGAATAACTTAACGACAAATGTGTGGAAATAGAGAAATTGAGTAGAACATATAGTCATTCAGTTAAGTGCCTTACGTGATGCAAGCTTTGGCGATCATGTCTCGAATGAGACATGACTGACTGGGCAGAAGATTATCCCACAGTAGGTTGCCATTACTTTCTGCGGTAGAAACCAAGGCTATAGAACCCAATCTGTCTTATTATTTAACCCATAACTGGAGGGAAGAGACGGATTAATACCTTTCCTAAGGGTATTTGTGTGTAAGTGAATGCAACTGGAATTCAACTGGAATTCCAACTTGGCATCCTGATTTGTCGTTCCGAGTCGATATTTACTGCACCACAACACAAATTAACAGTCAGTCAGTCAGTTAAGTGTCATACGTGATACACGCTTGGGCGATCATGTCTCGAAAGGGACATGATTGACTGGGCAGAAGATTATCTCACAGTAGGTTGCCATTTCTTTCTGCGGTAGACTGGTTGCCAACCAAGGTTATAGAACCCAATCTGTCCTGTTATTTAATCCATAACTGGAGGGAAGAGATAGATTAATAAATTTTCCAAAGGTATTTGTGAGTAAGTGAATGCAAGATATTCAACTGGAATTCGAACTCGGCTCCCCGATTTCTCGTCCCATAGGAGGTAAAAAATAAGTGAACCAACAAGACAAAAGATGAATCATTTAACGACAAATGTGTGGAAATAGAGAAATTGAGTATGACAAATAGTCAGTCAGTTAAATTCCATACGGGATACACGCTTTGAGCGATCATGTCACGAATGAGACACTAGGCAGAAGATTATCTCGCAGTAGTTTCATTACTTTCTACGGTAGATTGGTTGCCAGCCTAAGCTATAGAAACCAGTCTGTCCTGTTATTTAACCCATAACTGGAGGGAAGTGATGGATTAATACCTTTCCCAAGCTTATCTGTGCATAAGTGAATGCAAAATATTCAACTGGAATTCGAACTTCTGCGGTAGACTGGTTGCCTCGAAAGAGACATGACTGACTGGGCAGAAGATTATCTCACGGTAGGTTGCCATTTCTTTCTGCAGTAGACTGGTTGCCAACCAAGGTTATAGAACCCAATCTGTCCTGTTATTTAATCCATAACTGGAGGGAAGAGATAGATTAATAAATTTTCCGAGGGTATTTGTGAGTAAGTGAATGCTAGATATTCAACTGGAATTCGAACTCGGCTCCCTGATTTCTCGTCCCATAGGAGGTAAAAAATAGGTAAACCAACAGGACAAAAGACACGCTCATAAACCGGATGCATAAAATCCAAGAACGGAACGCTCGATATGGGACGAATATATTGGAGATCTCTTCCACGATGACGGAGAACAACTGGCAATGCCCAGAAATACCGACAGGCTGGAGATATTAAGATCCAAAGTGGAAAGCTGCTGTGACGACAGTGAACGGAAACAAGGCAGCAGGAGCAGACGGTGTCGTAATAGAAATGATGACAGCCTCAGACGATTTCAGCGAAGACAAGATTAAAGAAATAATAAATGTATTCTTCAACATTGATGACGTAAACAGATCGATTTTCATAACATTGCCTAAGAAACCAGGCGCAAAGGATTGTGAATTCCACCGAACAGTCAAGTTAATGAGCCACATAACAAAACTCAACATCTGGATTCTAAAGAACAGAGTGTGCAGCAGAATCAGGCCAGTCAGTCAGTTAAGTGCCATACGTGATACACGCTTGGGTGATCATGTCTCGAAAGAGACATGACTGACTGGGCAGAATATTATCCCGCAGTAGGTTGCCATTGCTTTCTGCGGTAGATTGGTTGCCAGCCAAGGCTATAGAACTCAATCTGTCCTGTTATTTAACCCATAAGTGGAAGGAATGGACGGATTAATACCTTTCCCAAGGGTATTTGTGCGTAAGTGAATGCAAAATATTCAACTGGAATCCAGTTTCTCGTTCCGAGCCGATATCCACTGTATCACAACGCACATTCGCTCCAGAGAAAGAACAAAACAGTGCAGGTTGGTCGAAGATACCGGAACAAGGAAGGCGACATTTATACTCAGAATGTTATCAGAAAGGGCAATAAAAATGCAGCAGGACGTGTACCTGTGTTTTATAGACTACGTATGTGCTTTGTGGTGCAGGGGATATTGGGGTGCAGAGAACTCGAATTCCAGTTAAATTCCTTACGCACAAATATCCTTGGGAAAGGGTATCATCCGTCTCTTCCTTCAACTCTAACAAATCTTTGTGGCGTTCTTTGTCGAACGTCTTTCAATCATTTAAGTGCCTTTATTGGACTCATAGCTAGTGGGAGATGTCATATATTATATTATTAAGTAGTAATTAGTGGGGGATCAATTTATTACTTCCTAACAATATAAAACTGATGCCCCACTTTATGCCCAGTAAAAGATTTAATCATATTTTCAACTATTAAATTCAGTCAGTCAGTTAAGATCCATACGTGATACACACTTTGGGCGATCATGTCTCGAAAGAGACATGACTAACTTGGCAGAAGATTATCCCGCAATAGGTTGCCATTTTTTCTGCAGTAGACTGATTGCCAGCCAAGGTTATAGAACCCAATCTGTCTTGTTATTTGACTCATAACTAGAGGGGAATGTGATATATTATATTAAGTAGTAATTAGTGGGGGATCACTTTATTACTTCATAATAATATAAAACTGATTCCCCACTTTATGCCCAGTAGAAGCTTTAATCATGTTTTCAACTATTATATTCAGTCAGTCAGTTAAGATCCATACTTGATACACACTTTGGGCGATCATGTCTCGAAAGAGACATGACTGACTGAGCAGAAGATTATCCCGCAGTAGGCTGCCATTTCTTTCTGCGGTAGACTGGTTGCCAGCCAAGGTTATAGAACCCAATCTGTTCTGTTATTTAATCCATAGCTGGATGGAAAACACAAAATAATACCTTTCCCAAGGGTATTTGCGCGTAAGTGAATGCAACGAATTCAACTGGAATTCGAACTCGGCTCCCCGTTTTCTTGTTCCGAGCCGATATCCACTGCAGCACAATACACATCCTGATTTATTTACTGTGCTTAATTTAACTGGACAAAGAGTCATAGTAATCGGGCTCTTATTAGGCTGGAACACGCTTCTCTAGTGAACTGGCTTTCACGACAAACTTGTTAACCATAACATTACGTTTTATTATTACTTCCTGTCAGACCGAATTTTTCATCCTTCTTTCATCTATTCTCATTTGATTATCCTGTCGGATCAGAAAGTGTGAGGGAAGTAGGAGAGCTGTTGTAGGTGGGTGCAGATCGATCAGATTTGTATTCGTGACATTGGCCCTGCAGATCAATACATCGGACGGCCGTTCCAGGCCGGCGCCGACCACCAAAATTAACTGTTAACCTTGAAGCAGAATTGGTGCGTATTGATTTTTAAGATATTTGAACAAATCTGCAAGAAAGTCGCTTCCTCACGCTATATACACTATTCTTGATATGATAATAAGACTACTATCTGTCGGTCACGCTCTAAAACCATCGACCACAACAACAGAGCGCCTGATTTTAGATCTGAAAGAACTTCTTGATAAAATAAACTTATGTAAAATCTTCCTTTTTCAAATATTACACCGCAAGCATGACAATAATGCCACTAAGATTAAAGGAGCTGCCGGTTAAGATAACGAGAAAATATTAGTTAGAAGAAAGGACAAGAAAAGACCAGATCTCAATTATGCAGAAGAAAAAAAATTAATTTTTACTGGACGTGTATTGTGGTGCAGTAGATATCGGCTTGGAACAAGAAAACGGGGAGCTGAGTTCGGATTCCAGTTGAATTCGTTGCATTCATTTACGCGAAAATACCCTTGGGAAAGATATTCATTCATCATTAGAGTCTCCCAAAACTGACGGATGCTTCATCAGTAGAGTTTCTCAAAACTGACGGATGCTTCATCAGTCATGACTCTTAAGACTGACAGATTATTAGTCTCTTCTCCCTACCGCTATAGGTTAAATAGCAGGAGAGACTAGAGTTTATAGCCTTGGTTGGCAACCAGTTTATCACGGAAAGTAATGGCAATCTACTTCGGGATAATCTTCTGCCCAGTCAGTCATGTCTCTTTTGAGATATGATCGCCCAAAGCGTGTATCACGTATGGCACTCAACTGACTGACTGAATATGATAGTTGAAAACATGATTAAGACTTCTACTGGGCATAAAGTGGGGGATCACTTTTATATTGTTATGAATTAATAAACTGATCCTTCAATAATTACTACTTAATAATCTAATACATCTCTTCCCCATCTAGCTATGAGTCAAATAACAGGACAGTTTGGGTTCTATAGCCTTGGATGGCAACCAGTCTACCAGAGAAAGCAATGGCAACCTACTGCGGGATAATCTTCTGCCCAGTCAGTCATGTCTCATTCGAGACAGGATCGCCCAAGCGTGTATCATATATGGCACTTAACTGACTGAGCTGGCAAGGAAACAGGAAATCTGATGTGAGTTTCACAAGTTCGAGTAAAGAAACTATCAGAATAGAACTTATGGATGCCTTTAGCTATTTCAACAGTAAAATGATGAGACCTATTAGCCAATCCGGTCGTACGTTTACATTCATACAGTAAATGTACCAAAAAAACAAAAAAAAACAAAAAACTAATTGAAACAATTGCCATGAAAGAACTTGTAGAAAAAACAAATGAAAGCTACGTTATAGAGGCGAAAAGTGATTGATGCCAGGTCAAGACTGAAAATATCACAGACACTTTATTTCTTCTTCATAGGTCTAATTCTGGTTCTGAGTATAAGTGTTCTTTTAGCTATGATTTTATATAAGACCACTCCGTTTCTTATATTCTCTGTTCATGTTATTCTCAATATCCTTCTGTAGAATCACATTTCTGCTACCGCCAGTGTTCTCTACTGAGTATAAGTGTTCTTTTTTGCTATCATTTTATTTAAGACCGTCCCGTTTCTTATACAATCTGTTCATGTTATTCTCAATATCCTTCTGTAGTTTTCTCTTCATCTGTGAAGAGATTGTTTTGTATTCCTTGTCATATATAAGGATTGATATTACATAATAGTTCATCACTCTTTTCTTTGATTTTATCATCTTAAAAAATCGAGAAACTTTGCTGGTTTAAATTTAATGAAAGACTTTTGATGTTTTATAGTCTAATTGGACAGAAACAAGCAGTAAAATCAGATTGAATCGTATTTGAGATGCTGGCATCCTTAGCCGAAATCAGCATTGTCAAGATTTTAAGACATTTATAAGACAGCTCGACTCCAGCCAATTTCTCATCGTCGGGGTGTGGCTTCTCTCTGTCTCTTCTATAAATATTTTCATGGCTTCTGCTCTGACGAACTTGGGTCAGTTGTGCCCACCACAAGAATTTACTCGTACAATTAGACTGGCAACAAGGTCCCACCCATTTACAGTTAGATCAACAAAATCCAGGCGACAATTCTATTGCATCAGCTTCTTTTCTCGCGCTTCCCGCTTGTGGAACTCCCTTCCATATACTTGCTTCCCTGATGACTACAACCTCCAGGAATTTAAATACAAAGTCAATTCCCATCTTTTATCCACTTAACTCGCATCCTTCTCTTGCCCTTTCTCTTTCACCCCCTGTAGCTGGTTCGTCTTTGTCTTCACTTTCCTCCTACCTAATACTTCAACTCTTTTATGTAACCCCCTGCACATCAGTGGCGTCAAGGCATTGCTTGGGATGAAAATGTTTTAAAAAGAATAAAATATGCAGCCGTTGTGATATACCGGAAGACCTAAGCAGGTTTATTTTTATAGCACTGCTAAAGAAGTCCTTAACAAACGAACGTGAACTTCATGGAACAATCAGCCTAAAATAATCCAAAAATAATCGGAATTATGATGTATAGAGTGTGCAACAGAATCAGACCTGAAATAAAACAAGAACAGTAGAACAAAGACACGAAAACAACGAATATTATATTTATCTATATATTAACACCGTAGTACCTACGTGCGTCACGCTCTAGAAAGAGATATGAATGCACGCATAAGAGACGAAATATAGGAATGCCGGATGACGTACACTACCGGTCAGAATTATTAGGCCACCCATGTTTTTTTATTTAAAGAAATAGAATGGTTCTTTTGTTATTATTACTTTGCAAAATTTTACAAGGCAAATAGCGACAATTTACCCATAGCACCCTGTATATTTGCTATATATATATATATATATATACACACACTACCGGCCATAATTATTAGGCCACCCCAGATTTTTAAAAGAAATGATGTATTTCATACTATTTTTAGTATTTATTGCCAAGTGGATAATTCTAAATGAAAATAGAATGGTTCTTTTGTTATTATTACTTTGCAAAATTTTACAAGGCAAATAGCGACAATTTAGCCATCGCACCCTCTAGAGTTGCTATATATGTCTATATATACGCTACCGGCCATAACTATTAGGCAACCCCAGATTTTTAAAAGAAATGATGTATTTCATACGATTTTTAGTGTTTATTGCCAAGTGGATAATTCTAAATGAAAATAGAATGGTTCTTTTGTTATTATTACTTTGCAAAATTTTACAAGGCAAGGAAGTAAAGATGAATTTGTCCGAATTGCCCTAAATTTTCTTCATTCTTTCATTAATGAAACTGCAACATAGGTAATTAATAAACATTTATAAATTCATTTGATGCACATGCTATTGTGCAATATTAACAAAAGAATCATTCTATTTTCACTTACAATTATTCACTTGGCAATAAATACTAAAAAATAGTATGAAATACATCATTTTTTTTAAACACTAGGGTGACCTAATAATTACGCCCGTTAGTATATATATATATATATATATATATATATATATATATATATATATGCACACACACACACACACACTTATATATATATATATATGTTAAGAGGCTCATCCCTTGTTCCCTGTTTAGGATGTAGTTTCCGGCTTTCTCTTTACCAATCTTCTCACTTTTTTTTTCAATTGGAGTAGATAGATCTATCTATCGCCCGGTTCACACTCCACCCACGTCTATTGAACAGGTTAAGAGGCTCATCCCTTGTTCCCTGTTTAGGATGTGGTTTCCGGCTTTCTCTTTTTCAATCTTTTCACTATTACGTAGCCCCCTGCACATCAGCGGCGTTACCGCCTTGCTCGGGGTGATACGATTAATATATATATATATATATATATATATATATATATATATATATATAATTATTGTCTTCATCTTGATTCTTCTTCAACTAAGAAAAATATTTTTCATCCATTTATTTTTATTTATTTCATCCAGTCAGGTTAGCCAAATGCAGACGACAATTCTACTCCTGCAGCTTCTTCTCTCGCACTTCCCGCCTGTGGAACTCGCTCCCGTATTCTTGCTTTCCTGACGGCTACAAACTCCAGAAATTTAAATGCAAAGTCACTACTCATCTACTAACCACTGGACTCTAGCTCTCTCCCCACCGCTGTATAACCTTCCCTTTCTCTCCACCTATGTATCTGTCATCGCACCTGCTTTCTCAGCTTTCTATTGTTCCTTTCTAACTAGTTTGTACTCCTCACTCTTTTCTAATTAATATTTTTACATTTATGTAGCCCCCTGCAAATCAGTGGCGTTTCCGCCTTGCTCGGGGTGAAATGATTTTTTTAAAAAAATCGGTCCTTCAGTTCTCGCTCTGAACAACATAGAAAGTCTTTATATTATAAAAGAGTATTACCTACTTAAGTACCTACGGATGTCACGATTTTGCTGTAATGAATGAAATTAAATGTATTTTGCAAATATATTTAATAAAACCTGGTCTTTACTCATTTATTAATTCCATCTCGTCTATACCACACTGGTTACGCCGACGTTCGTTTATACCATACATTCCATTACTTGTAGCAGTAGTAACAGTAGATACGATAGTTTGAAATTTTCTAAATTTCTTACATGTAATAATATTAATTTTTGTCTGTTATTTTACATTCGTTACTTGTAGTATTAGTAGTAGATACAATAGTCTTTAAATCTAAATTTCTTATATGAAGCATTGTTATTATTATTATTATTATTATTATTATTATTATTATTATTACAAGTTTTTCTTTGTTCGCTCCTCATTTGATTATCTCCTGGAGTTTCAAAAAGATCTAAAGGCTGTCGTATCTCATAGGAGCTTTGATGTCATTTAGATTACAGAACGGATTAAGTCGGAATTTGATAGAAATCTTATAAATTGTGTCCATCAGAAACTTGTGTTTGTTGCAATAATAATAATAATAATAATAATTAGAAGAAGAAGAAGAAGAAGAAGAAGAAAAAGAAGAAGAAGAAGAAGAAGAAGAAGAAGAAAAAGAAAAAGAAGAAGAAGAAACATGACATCTCAAGACAACAACATTATCTGTGATTTAAGGGGAAGATATTAAAAAGAGCAAATAAAGACGAGGGCAAAGTTCCTGAAAAAAAATTTGATCCAATCAAAAACCTAAAATATAAGAATAACAAAAAAAAAAAAAAAAAGTACTGAGTATTTCTTTCATCTTTTTCCATCGTTTTTTTTTTTTTTTTTTTTTTTCGCAGTGACCACGAGATGATATGTTTTTCCTTTCTTTCTGATTGTATAATATCTTATCTGGTAGCATTTTCGGATATAGCCGAGTTCGAATTCCAGTTGAATCCATTGCATTCACTTACGAGCAAATACCCTTGGAAAAGGTATTAATCCGTCTCTTCAGGTATGGGTTAAATAGCAGGACAGATTGGGTTCTATAGCCTTGGTCGGCAACCAGTCTACCGCAGAAAGCAATGGCAACCTACTGCGGGATAATCTTCTGCCCAGTCAGTCATGTGTCTTTCGAGACATGATCGCCCAAGCGTGTATCACGTATAGCACTTAAATGACTGACTGATATATATATATATATATATATATATATATATATATATACACTGTTAAATATGAGAGACAACGAATGTCTATTATGTTTAATCATGAGCCGTTCTAAACGTCGTATTTTGGCTTTAATTGCAGTTGAAAATAAAGACAAAACTTCTCCAACATTTGGATAATTTTTTATTAATTTGCTTCTAAGCTTTTGGCTCACATGAGCCATCTTCAGAGAGGTTATTAAGACGGTAACACAATAACATCCACCATCACCGACGATTTTATTTTGTGTTGACATAAAACTCCGCAAGGCAATGGCAATAGTTACCAAAAATAACAAACGCAGTTCGCAAATTTGCTATGCGGTTCTATGACGTCACACCGCGTGATAGCGCGAATTGACAACAGAACCATGTATTCAAATGCAATGTAACGTGTTATGGCCGGATTTAACCCACACTTAATAAAATCACCTTTAAATCCGGTCATTGCTCTTTTATCTTCATAATGGTAGACCACTGTGTTTTCTGGCACTCAAGGATGTGCCTTGCGAAGCAGTGGATATCGGTTCGGAACGAGAAATCGGGGAGCTGAGTTCGAATTCCACTTGAATTCCTTGCATTCACATATGTTATCCGCTACCTTCCTCTGTCTCTTTTTCCTTCTATCTGGCCTGTCAGTATCAGGTTCTCCAAGCCCTCCTTCCTCATTGCATGTCCCAGGAACCTCAGTTGTCTCTTTCTTAGTTTTCTTTTCAATGCCATTCTTTCCAAAACCTCATCATTGCTCCCATGCTCGGTCCATGATATCCGCAGCATCTTTCTGTAAAACCACATTTCCGTTGCTTCAAGTTTTTCCTCATCGTCGATGATATTGTCCAGTGCTGCGGGATAATCTTCTGCTCAGTCAGTCATGTATCTTTCAAGACATGATCACCCAAGCGTGTATCACGTATGGCACTTAACTGACTGACTGAATATAAAAGTTGAAAACAATTAAATCTTCTACTGGGCATAAAGTGTTGGATCGGTTTTCTATTGTTATGAATTAATAAACTGATCCCCCACTAATTACTACTTATCAATATAATGATATAATATAGTTTATCTCCTCTCACTCCAGTTATGGGTTAAATAACAGGACAGATTGGGTTCTATAGTCTTGGTAGGCAACCAGTCTACCGCAGAAAGTAATGACAACCTACTGCGGGGTAATTTTCCTACCCAGTCAGTCATGTATCTTTCGAGACATGATCGCCCAAGCGTGTATCACGTATGGCTTACTGACAAAATCATGATTATTTCTTCTGCTACAACATCAATCTACAAATAAAAACATATATTTGTAACTAGTACTACTTTAGTTAGTGGGCTGTTCTTTCAATAATAATAATAATAATAATAATAATTCATTTGATCTATTATTCTTATATAATAATATAATATACTAGCAGTATAGCCCGGCGTTGCTCGGGTGTAATAAAAGCTTTAAAACTAATCCATGGTCCTGGAGCTCAGACTCTTTGGACGTTGGCACGAAAGACTAAAAAGCAATAGTTGTTTCCAGTTAAAGCGAAACCGTAGACTGAAAGAAAAATGAATGGATGTAAGTCAAATTTTGATTTCCTGGTATCGATATCAAATAATTTTTTTCGTCGTAAACTGCATTTTGAAGACTAAATAAGTCCTCTGAGTAAATGGTATCATGGCTGAGACTAAGAACTACAATTATACCTACTTAGAACCAAACCCGAAGCAAAAACTAAAAAGGGCTGAAAAAAATACAGACATAAAAACAGATAAACAGACACACACACAAACATCTTGCCTTATATATATATAATTATCAGTTTTCTGCACTATTGTAAGAACTGCAACCTTGAAACTTCTGAATCTCGTTTCTTATCTCTTTGTCTATGAGTGTATCAAATTTGATTAAAATCGGACCACTCCTTCTATAACCCAATTTTTTCGATTATCGATTTTCGATATTTATCGGGGGTACCTTGACACAAAACCTAGCTAAAAACAATCGCAGATGCTTATAGTATAACTGTGTAAATTTTCAAGAAAATCGGTTCCGCTGTTTCGGAGTCTATAGGTAACGGACAAACACACACACAGACACACAGACACACACACAGACACACACACACAGACACACACACACAGACAAAGTTCCATTTATAAATAAGTATAGATAATAATTATGATGTTTCATAATTATAATTATATGATTACATAATACAGTGTCCTCATCTTTGTTGCCATTTGTACGACGTTTCGGCCGTTGTACGCTCCGGCCTTCTTCAGGTGCTAGGAATTTCGAATCGAACCCTTTAATACAATCTCTGCAGTATATTATTCTTATTCCTTATGGACACATGACCCAGTAGATATAAACATTATTTAGTTCCTGTGACTTGACCCAAAGAGTTGTGAGTTCAATACCAGGCTACAGCAGTGGTGAACAAGTAACTTGCAGGGTTAGAGAGAGATAACTCATGACTTCCAATTGAGACGTTACTCCGTATTACTACGGAAGGAATGTCCCATTCAGTACCACAGATTTGCATGTCAGACCTTAAGGAATGACGCACCGTGGAAATCTGTTCATGAGCAGGAGTAGCTGGCGGGGGGGGGGGGCAACATGACTGGATATTGACAGGCTTGTGTTTTGCTTTTTTTTTTTTTTTAATGAGGGATGAGGCAGTTATGGCGACTTACGATTCACGTCTGAACACTTGAGAAAACCTTAGACCTGAGCGGAGTGCATTACACAAACTAAAGGTAATCTTAACTGATCCCCCGCAAGGCCAACCCCCGCGCTTTTTCTATCAAAAGCTGTTACCATATCATGCTCATTTGACTGTGATTCATTGTTTTCATACATGATTTCTAA
The DNA here is from genome assembly GCA_037127315.1 of Ascarosepion bandense. Classification (NCBI taxonomy): domain Eukaryota; kingdom Metazoa; phylum Mollusca; class Cephalopoda; order Sepiida; family Sepiidae; genus Ascarosepion; species Ascarosepion bandense. The sequence goes on from JBBBDQ010001420.1 coordinate 888,073, forward strand.
GCCGCCGTCACTTTTTTTTTGGGGGGGTGCGACGCAACAACAATAATAATAATAATATATATATACACCTCCTGTCACGCTAACTGGAGAAAGAGTCAATAGCGAGGCAGTGTCGGCTAAGTACATTCTCTTTACTACCAGTTATTAAACTTTACTACCAGTTATGAAAGATCTGGCTGCATGTTTGCTCTTTAAAACAGTGTCCGATTATTTTATTTTTTTGTAACAAGTGCTTCGTCGAATATTCTTTCTATTATAACAAAGACCATTCTGTATTTATTAGTGCTTATATATATATTGTAATTTTGTTATTACGATGGTTTATAGAGGCATAATATCATTACACAAAAATGTTCATGTTTCAAAACAATACTTTTCTTCTCTTTATTTTAACATATTACCTGAAGAAGAAGAAGAAGAAGAAGAGTATTGTTCTGAACCATGAATATTTTTATTTCATGATATTATGCTTTTAAAAACCATTGTCATAGAATTACAATATTAAGCTCTACTCTGTATCGAACACTCTTTATAAAAGTAAATGCTTGAACAGTGGGTTTTAATCTAGGTGTTTTTCATATATATATATATATAATCCTCTCAGATATTTTGTCCTCATTTTTTACGGGAGGGTTACTCTCGCACTAACAATAATAATCTTGTATGAACATCACCAAGGGGACTCTGTTACAGAGATAGGACGTGTAACAATTTGATGAGACTTTACAATAACACAAACAGAACAACCAAAGCTAATCGCCCAGACAATGGAATTAAAGACGACAAGAACAAGATGTGCTTTCTTCATTGAAATTGTAGTCCCTGAAGATTGTAAAATATCTTTGGAAATCTTTAAAAACTATTAAAATACAATGGTCTTGAAGTGGAAATCTAAAAAAAACTGTGGCTCATGAGGGTATTAATGATTCCAGTTGTATTTGGAGCCCTCGTATTGATTAGAAAGCGTCTGTTAAACTCACTGAAGGCATTCCTGGTAACCGAAGCCTTAAAGAAATACAAAAACTTGTATTCACAAGTACAGCTCACATATTACGAAGAGTTTTATCTGTGTAAAATGTGTGTAATCTTAGCTTCATTTATTTATTTATTTTGATCAGTGGGAAATATCATGAAAACATTTCTGACCTTAGGTCTCTGGGTGGGACCCAAAAGGAAATGCGTACACAACAGTAATCAAAAGAAATAATAATAATAATAATAATAATAATAATAATAATAATAATAATAATAATAATAATAATTGGGCAATATGCAAACATTATGGAAAAGCTGTAGGCAAACACTGGTATGAACATCACCCAGCACCGGTTACAGAAATAGAAGATGTAACCATTCTATGGGATTACACCATCTACACAGACAGAAAAATTGAAGCAAACAGGCCAGACATTATTGTTAAAAACCAGAAGGAGAAAACTTGTCTATTAATTGATATGGCTTGTCCAGCGGATTGTAACATAGCAATCAAGGAATTTGAAAAACTGTCAAAATATAAAGACCTGGAAATTGAAATAGAAAAAATGTGGAAATTGAAAACAAGAGTTGTGCCAGTGATAGTAGGTGCACTTGGAATGATAAAAAATGGAACAAAACAACACATTGAAAGAATCCCTGGAAACCCCAGCTTAAGAGATATACAAAAAATTGTCTTATTAAGTACAGCCCACACACTAAGGAAAACTTTATCTATGTAATGCTAGGGATGATAGGGAAGATAGAAAAACATGAAATGGAGTCATAACAACACGCCACGACCTGCCTTAGGTCTCCCCGCAGACTTGGTTGATAGTGAGACCAAAGCAGAAATCAAATATGATGAAAAATGACATAATAATAATAATGTGGATTCAAAATGCAGGTTCTGTGATAAACACCAAGAAACAATAGACCATCTAATCTCAGGATGTTCTGTACTTGCTCCAAATGAATATAAAAATCATCACGATAGAGTGGGGCAATATTTACATTGAACAATATGTAAACAATATGGAAAATCTGTAAACAAACACTGGTATGAACATCACCCAGCACCGGTTACAGAAATAGAAGATGTCACGATTCTATGGGATTACACCATCTACACAGACAAAAAAATTGAAGCAAACAGGCCAGGACATTATTGTTAAAACCAGAAAGAAAAAACTTACTTATTAATTGATATGGCTTGTCCAGCGGATTGTAACATAGCAATCAAGGAATTTGAAAAACTGTCAAAGTATAAAGAACTGGAAATTGAAATAGAAAAAATGTGGAAATTGAAAACAAGAGTTGTGCCAGTGATAGTAGGCGCACTTGGAATGATAAAAAATGTAACAAAACAACACATTGAAAGAAAAAATCCCTGAAAACCCCAGCTTAAGAGATATGCAAAAAGTTGTCTTGTTAAGTACAGACGACACATTAAGGAGAACTTTGTCTATGTAACGCTAGGGATGTTAGGGGAGATAGAAAAAAAAACATGAAATAGAGCCATAACAACACACCACGACCTGCCTTAGGTCTTCCCGCAGACTTGGTAGGTAGTGCGACCATAGCAGAAATCGAATTAGGATGAAAAATGACAACATAATCATAAATCGTCACGATTGAATGGGGCAATATTTATACTGGACAATGTACAAGCAATTTGGAAAAGATTTTAACAGACACTGGTATGAACATCACCCAGCATCGATTACAGAAATAGAAGACATCACAGTTCTATAAGATTACACCATCTACACAAACGGGAAGGTTGAAGCAAATGAGGCCAGACATAATTGTCGAAAATCGAAAAGAAAAAACTTGCCTATTAATTGTTATGACTTGTCCAGCGGACTGTATCAATGCAACCAAGGAATTTGAAAAAACTACCGAAGTATAAAGACGTGAAAATGGCAATAGAAAAAAAATGTGTGAATTGAAAAGAATAGTACTAGTGATAACAGGTGCGCTTATGATGATAAAAATGAACAAAATAACACATTGAAAAAACTCCCTGGAAATATACAAAAAATTATCTTGATAAATACAGTCCAAACACTAACAAAACTTCGTCCATGTAACACCAGTGATATTATTGGAGCTATAAAAACAAATTATGAAACTTAGGTATAAAAAACATCACTACCTGCCTTGGGACTTAGGTAGTGTGACCATAGCAGAAATTAAAATATATTAATGATAATAAAAATAATCTTTTATGAACATTATCTAGACCCTGTTACAGAGATAGTACCTGTAACAATTTGATGGGACTTTACAAAACACACAGAGGACACTATCAAAGTTAATTAGGGAGGTGACTAGTTTTCTATCCTACAGCCTCTATCCCCACAAACTCAGTGTCACAACCGTATCGCTATTTTCATGGTAAATGCACAGATGAATTGTATTCTTTAGTTCCACTAGTTCAGGCCTTTACATCTTTGACAGGCTTACGGCCTGTCACGTTGAATACACCGGTTCTCGCTCGATCACCGAAGTTAAGTAACGTTGAGCCTGGTCAGTACTTAGATGGGTGACCGCTTGGGAATACCAGGTGCTGTAAGCGTTTAGTGACGGATGTGCGTTGTGGTGCAGTGGATATCGGCTCGGAAAGAGAAATCGGTGAGCCGAGTTCAAATTCCAGTTGAATACCCTGCATTCACTTAAGCACTGGTACCCTTGGGAAAGGTATTTAATCCGTCCCTTCCCTTCAGTTATGAGTTAAATAACAATGGTAGGACTTGGGGGACCCTGCCCTTAAAAACAAATCCTAATGAATCTTGATACCCGAAAAGAAAAAATAAGTATTACTAGATACAAAATTTATATAAAAAAAAAAATAAATTATTGAAAGAAAAAGGTATTACCAGCAATAAATAAATAAAATTTAGTTGGCAATAAATGATCCGCCGAGGTTGATTTGCCATAAAAACAAAACACCCAACCAACCAACCAACCAACCAACATCTTTGACTCGCCATGCTTCCTCCAAAGAGTCGAATCACCCTCATTTCTCTGGTGTTCCAAATCTAAAAAGAAAACTCTACTCAAACAGCTTTTCCCAAAGAAACTCCACTTTGAGGAATATATTTCGGTGGGGATACTTCACAGATAATTTTGGCATCATTAAGTCAAAGACCAATCGTTGTCCATCCCTCTTATTCTCATCACTGATTGATTGATGTGCTTATTGTCGGTTATTTAAAGGCGAAATACATTCTGTAAGAATAATTCTTTTTTTGCGAGTAAATATTTCAATAACAATTGTTTGCCAATAGCAATGGTTGTTTTCCAGGTGTAAGTTCAACTATTTAAACCATCTCTGGAGAAAAAGATATGGTTTCATGCCTTTCATAAGGGTATTTGCACGAAAGTCAGTGTAATGAGTTCGATTGAAATTTAAATTCGTCTCTCCAATTCTTTGGCCCCCAAAATTGCTCCACCCACGCATCATCTTATCCTCATAAACCTTTCCCTCCTACCACCTCCCATTTCATTCTTATCACATAAATTATTCGTTATTTGATCCAATTTTAGGAGTCACACTCTGCAGAAGCGATGGATAAATTATCGCATTTTACATTTTTAATTTCGCACATAAGAACGCAGTTCTGTTCGCCAGTGATTAGGTGCTGAGGACAGTGTAGAGGATTCGGGAAGAGTTTGATGAGTCTAATGGTGATTACGAAGATGTTTGGAATGATCGTTAATAATGGCGACGTTATGCTTCCATTCATTTCCCCACAGTGCTTGGACTCTTTACTATTTCAAGATATTTTTGTGCCATTTTGGAAAATATAGCTGTTAAAATGAGATGTCTGTTATTTTCATTTTTGATGACAATTTATTCATCTCACCTCTACCTTGAGTAGAACACGTGCCTTGTGTTGTGAGAATTCTAATATTGCTTCTTTTTTTTTTTTTTAAATAGCAACATTCAGCATTTGATGGCGTTTTGTAATATTTAATAGCTCTTCTGGTTTCTTTTAAGTCCGCTATCAACTCTATCATCCATACATCGCTGACAATAACTCTTGGCATAACTTCTCTTGGGTTGGAAATAAAGTTCCCACACAACTTTATATATATATATATATATATATATATATATATATATATAAACGTGACAAACTTTTTGGGCGATCATGTCTCTTTCGATTCATGACTGACTAGGCAGAAGACTTTCCCGCAGTAGGTTGCCATTTCTTTCTGTGGTAGACTGGTTGCCAACCAAGGCTATAGAACCCAATCTATCCTGCTATTCAAACTATTTTATCCAGACCAGTCAGTTAAGTTCCAAACGTGATACACACTTGGACGATCATGTCTCTTTCGATCCATGACTGACTAGGAAGAATATTTTTCCGCAGTAGGTTGTCATTTCTTTCTACAGTAGATTGGTTGCCAACCAAATCTATAGAACCCAATCTGTCCTGCAATTTAACCCATTGATGGAGGTAGAAGAGATGGATTCGTACCTTTCCTAAGTATATTTGTGCGTAAGTAAATGCAACGTATTCATTTGGCATCAGAACTCTGCTTTCAGATTGTTTTATAATAATTAGTCAGTCAGTTAAGTGCCATACGTGAAACACGCTTGGGCGATCATGTCTCGAAAGAGACATGACTGACTGGGCAGAAAATTATTCCGCAGTAGGTTGCCATTGGTTTCTGCGATAGACTGGTTGCCAGCCAAGGCTATAGAACCCAATCTGTCCTGTTATTTAACCCATAACTGGAAGGAAGAGACGGATTAATACCTTTCCCAAGGGTATTTGCGCGTAAGTGAATGCAATGAATTCAATTGGAATTCGAACTCGGCTCCCCGATTTCTTGTTCAGAGCCGATATCCACTGCACCACAATGCACATAATAATTAGTACTTATTTATATAAGAATTTTCTTTATCCAATCTTATAAATATATTGTCGACACGGAAAAACACATGGACGGGCCTAAAATCTTTTACTTTCAAACCATTCTGAAAAATTGGATGTGGATTTGCCTTGGATTAATTTCAGAAAAAGCTGTATCAATTTCTTGCTTTCGGGCCATTCTGAAAATAAGATGAGGATTTGCCTTAGATTCGATACGGAAAGGCTGAGAGAATATATTATTAATAACTTTTCAACATGAACTAAGAATTATAAAGAAAGAACAGCGAATAAATATTAACGAATTTTTATTCTTTTCGTTCATCACGAGAAGCGACTAGAGGCCGTGGTTGAAGCCAATGGCGCTTTTATTGAATAAATTTACTCTTTAATATATCAAGATATTTTTGAGTAATTTTGGTAAATGTATCTATTAAAATTAGATGTCAGTGTTATTTTAATTTTTGTGTTATTTAGACGACAATTTATACATCGCACCCTGCAGAGCAGTTATAGATATCGACATTGAGGACATAGGAATCAGTACTGCATGGTTTAAGCCAATGGTGATTTTTATTGAATAAATTTGCTCTTTAATATCTCAATATACTTTTGTGTAATTTTGGTAAATATATCTATTAAAATGAGATATCATTATTTTCATTTTTGCGTTATTTAGACGACAATTGGGCGATCATGCCTCGAAAGAGACATGACTGACCGGGCAGAAGATTATCCCACAGTAGGTTGACATTGCATTCTGCGGTAGACTGGTTGCCAGCCAAGGCTATAGAATCCAATCTGTCCTATTATTTGACTAATAGCTAGAGTGGTAAAGATATGTATTATATTATTAAGTAGAAATAAGTGGGGGATCAGTTTATTACTTCATAGCAATATAAAACTAACCCTCCACTTTATGCCCAGTAGAAGCCTTAATCATGCTTTCAACTATCATATTCAGTCAGTCAGTCAGTTAAGAGCCATAAGTGATGCACGCTTAGGCGATCATATCTCGAAAGAGACATGACTCACTGGGCAGATAATTATCCCATTACTTTCTGCGGTAGACTGGTTGCCAGCCAAGGCTATAGAACCTAATCTGTCCTGTCATTTAACCCATAACTGGAAGGAATGGACGGATTAATATCTTTCCAAAGGGTATTTGTGCGTAAGTGAATGCAAGGAATTTATCTGAAATTCGAACTCGGGCTCCCCGATGTGTCGTTCTGAGCCGATATCCACTGCACCACAACGCACATCCGCACATCTAGCCTTACTTCATAGTAAATTGGTGAAAATCTTGACGCCAGTCTCATGTTGCGATTAAGTTTGAAAGTCTAGGCGTCATAGCGAACAGCGCATCTGCACACTTTTCATGAATGTACTCATAGAAAAAGCAAAGCGAAACAACATTTCGGTGGTGTGAAAATAAGTGAAACCGACATGCCAGATCGACTCCAATAATATAACTGATTCTTCTTTGGATTTTATCAAGGAGCTCTAGATACATAGAGGCAACAGGCCGTATTTAGCAGCAATATGTGCGTTGGAATGCAATGGATATCGACTCGGAATGAGAAATTGGAGAGCTGAATTTCTTTATCTTCTTCAATGTGCTTTGTTATTTCAGAACCTAGGCGATCATGGTCCTCCACGTCTTCCTATCCCTGGTGGATCTTAGCACGTTTTCTCCTGTTACACCACGCAACCCCCGTTCTGTCATCCACCTGATCAGGCCCTTCAAATATGTTATTTGTTGCTTTCCCCTATCTCTTTTTCCTCTATCTGGCCTGTGAGTAACATGTTCTCCAAGCCCTCCTTCCTCATTACATGTCACAGGAACTTCAGCTGTCGTTTCCTGATGCTCAGTATTAATTCCCTTTTCGTTTCCATCCTTTGCAAAACCTCATTATTGATCACAAATTATGATTTTTAAGACTTCTCTTTCATGAATAGGAGTTCTTCTATGTGCCTTGTCCGTTCAGGACGTAGGAGATCATGGCCTTCTACATCTCTCTATCCCTGCTAGCTATAACAGCACGCCTTCTACTTTTACTCCACGCAACACCCGTTCTGCAATCCACCTGTCCAATCCAGTCAAGTACGTTACACGCTGCTTTCCCCTGTCTCTCCTTCTCCCTATCTGGCCCGTTAGTATCAAGTTCTCCAAACCCTCCTTCCTCATTACATGTCCCAGGAGCTTTAGCTGTCCCTTTCTGATGCTCAGTATTAGTTTCCTTTTTATTTCCATCCTTTCCAAAACCTCATCATTGCTCACATGCTCGATCCATGATATTCGCAGCATCCTTCTGTAGGACCATATTTCAGTTGCTTCAAGTTTCCCTTCATCTTTGATGATATCGTCCAGCGTTTACTGCAATATTGAAGAACTGACGCCATATAGAAATCTTGTAATCTCTTCTTTGTTTCTAGTGAAATTTTCCTGTATCTTAATACTCTACTCAGCTTCTGGAACGCGTCCTTCGCCATGCCAACTCGCCTTCGGAACTGTGTGTCACACTTTTCGTCTTTTGTTATAACACTTCTCAGGTATTTAAATTTTTGTAATTGTTTGATGTAAGTGTCCCCCTCCTGTATTTGGCATTTGGGACCGCTCTTTTTGTCGTTGTATTAACTTACGTGCAAATACCCTTAGGAAAGATATGACTCCATGTTTTCCTCCAGCTACGGGTTAAGTAGGAGGACAGATTAGGTTTTATAGCCTTGGTTGGCAACCAGTCTACGGCTGTGGTACTATATTTTCACGATACCGGGTTGGCCGATGGTTTCGTGATTGCCACATGTTCCAGACTGGTTGTCCTCTGATTCCTTCCACACCCACGTTGCTTCATAAGATCCGCGAAATTGGTGGGGATGGATACAATTCAGTCGATAGAGTGTTGAATTTGGCGTCGAAGAAGAATAGTTGCCGCACCAACAAAGTAATGACGAAAAGCGTTTGTTATAAACATTAACAAACATTTATTTACACAGGTATACAATCATTTTTATCAAGGTAAAGCAAACACCGCAAAGTGAGGGGTGAATGTAGTTGACTGGCGGAAAAAGTTTCCTTAGCTCGAAGAAATCTTAACTGCAATTAGGCAGTGCCGATGATGGAGTATGCAGTGGCAACGGATTCGGTTCTGGGCAGCGAAGAATGAACCGACTCGATCTTTTTGCTCTGGGTGTTCTGTATTTATGGGCCCGAATCCCGAATAATTAGCTCCTGAATGGTCAGCCAATAGGGATTACTGACCAGTGGCTATCGTCTTAACAACCCCTCTGGGTTGCGTCTGATTGGTTTAGATAATCAGCCAGTTAGTCGTTGTCATTGGGGGTGGGTTAACAAGAAGAAGGCCCTGGGGTTGGTTGATCAATGATTTATTACTTTGTGCCATACTTGCACTCAATCCAGGGTGAAGCGACCCAACATGTTTGTCACGCTCAAAATATGTTTATATTTTAAAACTGAAGTAATTTTTGACAGGTCATCACACCTGCAGAGTGTTTCGTTTCAGTGACAGTTTAAAGGTCAGCCTCTTCCGCTCGGGTCTGGATATCTTTATACTTAATGACTTCGGTTTACTACACCTGGTTCTTAAAAATGTTGGATACCCAGAATGAACTTATTTTTATAATGGTTTAATAAAATAATTATTAACATGATTTAATTAATTATCATTTAATTAATTTTCATTTAATTTCGCCAGTCAACTTTTTGACAGTTAAACGAAAATGTCATAACCCTACTACGGAAAAATCTTGTCTACTCAATCGTGTCTTGAAAGGGACATGATCGCCCAAGCGTATCTCACGAATGGCATTTAACTGACTGAATGTACGTATGAACGAATGGTAGTTTTATAAATATCTAAATCTGGAGAGAAAAACCGTCTAGCAAGGGACAGTGAACTAAATTTTGTGGTAGCTGACCTAGCAATGAATTCAATTTAGTCTTTCCACTTTATGTTAGTCGAGAATATTAGCCCGAGAAGGAGCCGCGAGTCACTATGAGGTGAACATCAGCCATGCTGAATGAAGCCAGAGACGGTTCTCTCAAATGCTTAATAAAGAGTAATTTAGTTTTGGAAGCGTTAAAATTAACAAGCCTTCTTTTGCCCCAGTTAACAACGGATTGAAGATCGTTTTAAATATAAACTCCCAATTTGATCTTGTCGAACTGACCAGGCTTAATATCGGGATAGGCGTAAATGATTGTCATCAGCAAGTTGAGAATTGATGTCATCGGTAAGGTCAGTAATGAAAATCAAAAAGAAATTTGAATCAAGAGAAAGCCCCGAGTTAAACGTGCATTAGAACGAAAGTGGTCACTCAGAATGACTCTCATTTCACGATTCGATAGGAAACATTGGATCAGTTTTAATATTTTTCTAGAGATACCGTAACATTTCAATTTGTCGAAAAGGCTTGCATACCAAAGGCCTGTTGGTAAAATTCGCCATAATTTATGGATAAAGCGCAGGGATTATATTATGCATTGATTATAATAAAGAATCAATCACCCGAATGTATATTATATAGCAACAACAGTCCATGATGGTCACAAAGTCAGGGATCAGTTTATATATTGATTATAATAGAGAATCAATCTCCCGAATGTATATTATATAGCAACAACAGTCCATGATGGTCACATAGTAAAGGATCAGTTTATGTATTGATTACAATAGAGAATCAATCTCCCGAATGTATATTATATAGCGACAACAGTCCATGATGGTCACAAAGTCAGGGATCAGTTTATGTATTGATTATAATAGAGAATCTATCTCCCGAATGTTTATTATATAGCAACAACAGTCCATGATGGTCACAAAGTAAGGGATCAGTTTATGTATTGATTATAATAGAGAATCAATCTCCCGAATGTATATTATATATCAACAACAGTCCATGATGGTCACAAAGTAAGGGATCAGTTTATGTATTGATTATAATAGAGAATCAATCTCCCGAATGTCTATTATATAGCAACAACAGTCCATGATGGTCACAAAGTAAGGGATCAGTTTATGTATTGATTATAATAGAGAATCTATCTCCCGAATGTTTATTATATAGCAACAACAGTCCATGATGGTCACAAAGTAAGGGATCAGTTTATGTATTGATTATAATAGAGAATCAATCTCCCGAATGTCTATTATATAGCAACAACCGTCCATGATGGTCACAAAGTAAGGGATCAGTTTATGTATTGATTATAATAGAGAATCAATCTCCCGAATGTCTATTATATAGCAACAACAGTCCATGATGGTCACAAAGTAAGGGATCAGTTTATGTATTGATTATAATAGAGAATCTATCTCCCGAATGTTTATTATATAGCAACAACAGTCCATGATGGTCACAAAGTAAGGGATCAGTTTATGTATTGATTATAATAGAGAATCAATCTCCCGAATGTCTATTATATAGCAACAACCGTCCATGATGGTCACAAAGTAAGGGATCAGTTTATGTATTGATTATAATAGAGAATCAATCTCCCGAATGTCTATTATATAGCAACAACCGTCCATGATGGTCACAAAGTAAGGGATCAGTTTATGCATTGATTATAATAAAGAATCAATCACCCGAATGTATATTATATAGCAACAACAGTCCATGATGGTCACAAAGTCAGGGATCAGTTTATATATTGATTATAATAGAGAATCAATCTCCCGAATGTATATTATATAGCAACAACAGTCCATGATGGTCACATAGTAAAGGATCAGTTTATGTATTGATTACAATAGAGAATCAATCTCCCGAATGTATATTATATAGCAACAACAGTCCATGATGGTCACAAAGTCAGGGATCAGTTTATGTATTGATTATAATAGAGAATCTATCTCCCGAATGTTTATTATATAGCAACAACAGTCCATGATGGTCACATAGTAAAGGATCAGTTTATGTATTGATTACAATAGAGAATCAATCTCCCGAATGTATATTACATAGCAACAACAGTCCATGATGGTCACAAAGTCAGGGATCAGTTTATGTATTGATTATAATAGAGAATCTATCTCCCGAATGTTTATTATATAGCAACAACAGTCCATGATGGTCACAAAGTAAGGGATCAGTTTATGTATTGATTATAATAGAGAATCAATCTCCCGAATGTATATTATATAGCAACAACAGTCCATGATGGTCACAAAGTAAGGGATCAGTTTATGTATTGATTATAATAGAGAATCTATCTCCCGAATGTTTATTATATAGCAACAACAGTCCATGATGGTCACAAAGTAAGGGATCAGTTTATGTATTGATTATAATAGAGAATCAATCTCCCGAATGTCTATTATATAGCAACAACAGTCCATGATGGTCACAAAGTAAGGGATCAGTTTATGTATTGATTATAATAGAGAATCTATCTCCCGAATGTTTATTATATAGCAACAACAGTCCATGATGGTCACAAAGTAAGGGATCAGTTTATGTATTGATTATAATAGAGAATCAATCTCCCGAATGTTTATTATATAGCAACAACAGTCCATGATGGTCACAAATAAGGGATCAGTTTATGTATTGATTATAATAGAGAATCAATCTCCCGAATGTATATATTGTATAGCAACAACAGTCCATCATGGTCACAAACTTAGGGACCAGTTTATGTCTTGATTATAATAGAGAATCAATCTCCCGAATGTATATTATATAGCAGCAACAGTACATGATGGTCACAAAGTCAGGGATCAGTTTACGTATTGATTATAACAGAGAATCAATCTACGGAATGTATAATATATAGCAACAATAGTCCATGATGGTCACAAAGTAAGGGATCTGTTTACGTATTGATTACAATAGAGAATCAATCTCCCGAATGTCTATTATATAGCAACAACAGTCCATGATGGTCACAAAGTCAGGGATTGAAGTTGGTGTTGACAACGTTCCTGGATATAGAGTATCCTCTTGGCGTCAAAGATCCTCACTCTCGAATCAGATACTCTCCAGAATCAGATTTCATATCCAATACTCGGAAGAAATATGGCCGCTTTTTATACACGTCTCACTGAATATTTTGAGCTTCCTGATTGCTTAAGCCTTCTATTGGTGAACTATAAAATGGATTGACTCCTGGGGTCTGCACAGTTCATCAGTCAGTTAAGTGCCATACGTGATACACGCTTGGGCAGAAGATTATCCCACAATAGGTTGCCATTACTTTCTGCGGTAGACTGGTTGTCAGCCAATGCTATAGAACCAAATCTCTCCTATTATTTGACTCATAGCTAGAGGGGGAAGAGATATATTATATTATTAAGTAGTAATTAATGGTAGATCACTTTATTACTTTATAATAATATAAAACCGATCCCCCACTTTATGCCCAGAAGACGCCTTAATCATGTTTCCAACTATTATATTCAGTCAGTCAGTTAAGTGCCATACGTGATACACGCTTTGGGCGATCATGTCTCTTTAGAGACATGACTGACTGGGCAGAAGATTATCCCGCAGTAGGTTGCCATTGCTTTCTGCGGTAGACTGGTTGCCAACCATCGCTATAGAACCCAGTTTGTCCTGTTATTTGACCCATAGCTGGAGGGAAGAGACGGATTAATACCTTTCCTAAGGGTATTTGCGCGTATATGATTGCAACGAATTCAACTGGAATTCGAACTCGGCACTCCGATTTCTCGTTCTGAGTCGATATCCACTGGACCACAAAGACACAAAAAGTCCAACAAGGCCTACATACCAAATTTCTGTTTTCATGTCTTCAATGAACTCTTTTTCTATCAGCACGGATTACTCGAATATAATTTCCATGTAAATAAATCTCTGCTAGCATTTCAAATAGTTCTTTGTGTCATACTTTTTCAATTAAAAAGCTATTGGTTCCACTACGCGACTTGATTGGGGCCAAGGAAAAGTCAGTTTATATATAAGCCTGCAATCTTTACGTACACACCCCAAATGAATTCCAACTAATGCAAATCTATGTGTATGCATTTTTATGCGTGTGGTGTTGGGAAAAATCTAGCTAGACCTGTCCGTATGATTGGGCGTGGCAGAGAGTGGAGCTTGATTACAGGTACTTATTCCTAATCAATCCTCCTTCAACAACCTTATTCCTGTCGCATATGTTTTTTACCCCGAGTGTATATGGATGAATTGCGGCGGTGGTTAAGCATGCAACGCCACCCCTCCTTATCGCATCCTTCCCCCTCATTTGGATTATTTCACTTTCACTTTCACTTTCACTTTCACTTTCCCTTTCTCCAAACACTTGTTATCCTTCACTTTTGTGTAATTCCTTGAGGCGCCACTTTTATTGTAACTTTTATACCGGAAATTAAAGTCTATCCACACCGCTCCGTGCTGTTCCATTATTCATTGCTTGCCATTAATGTGTGTATATTTTTATCTCGTGTGCGTACGTGTGCATGGTACTGCGTGCATTGTACTAAATGTGTGTGTAAATAGCACTGGTAATCTTACGTATACTATACTGGTGTACACTCGTCAATATTTTGCAGGTATGAATATTTGTGTGCAGTTAAAGGTACATTCTACTAGCGAGCACAGTGTACTGGGTGAAGGCGTGTATGTTACTTTACGCATGTGCTTGTGTGTACTGCATATGTGAACATTGTACTGGTGTGTGTGTGTGTGTGTGTGTGTACGTTGTACTGAAAAGTAATGCTTTATACTAGTGTGTTTGTGTGTGCGTACAGGCTACTGAATACGTGTATATAAATGTTACAGAATTATATGTGTATGTGTAAGTTGTACTAGTAGATTACTCGTGTATATATGTTGTAATAATGTGTATGTGTGTATATGTACACTATACTGTGTGCGTATGTATATCTTGCATTTGGGTATGTGTATGTGTTGTACCGATGTATGTATACGCTTTACTGATTGCACGTGTATATGCTATACTGGTGTCAGTGTGCTCGTGTGTGTGGATGTTATACTGCTATATGGTTATGTATATTCTAATCAGAGCATGTATATATTTTGTATTATTGTGCTTCTGTGTTTGTGGACATTCTGTTTGTGTGTAGGTGCTTACAGTCGACCGAGTGTGTGTGTGTGTGTGTGAGTGTGTGCGTTTATACCTGTGTGTGCGTGTGTATGCGCATGAGTGTTTCTGAAAAAATTATTGACTTTTTGTAGATGAATTTTTAAAAGGTGGGTGCTGAAAAGTTTTCGACCCGACCCCTTTCGTTTGATCGAAACCAATTAGTCTGCTCATTATCTATCTATCTATCTATCTATCTATCTATCTATCTATCTATCTATCTATCTATCTATCTCAGACTGTTCAGTATCTATCTATCTATCTATCTATCTATCTATCTATCTATCTATCTATCTATCCCAGTCTGTACATCTATCTATCTATCTATCTATCTATCTATCTATCTATCTATCTATCTATCTATCCCAGTCTGTATATTATCTATCTATCTATCTATCTATCTATCTATCTATCTATCTATCTATCTAGTCTCACCCTTCCGATTCGCATTTCTCTTCTACAGATTCCCTTCTCTTCTTAAATTCCACCTTCCTTTCCGATTTTCCTTCCTTAACTCCCTTCAAGTGTCGCTATTTCTGTCGCTTTCATAATTCTCGTCTTTTTTGTGTTTCAAACCCTCTCTTCAAATCTCTCTCTTACTCATATACTTTCCCTCCCTCCTGGATATCAAATCGGGGAGCCGAGTTCGAATTCTAGTTGAATTCATTGCATTCACTTACGCGCAAATACCCTTAGGAAAGGTATTAATCCGTCTATTCCTTCCAGTTATGGGTTAAATAACATGAAAAATTGGGTTCTATAGCCTTGGCTGGTAACCAGTCTACCGCAGAAAGCAATGGCAACCTACTGCGGTATAATATTCTGCCCAGTCACTCATGTCTCTTTCAAGACATGATCGCCCAAGCGTGTTTCACGTATGGCACGTAACTGACTGACTCATCTCTCTCTTGTATTATAATTTATCAAGTCCGCATCTCTTTCCGATTTTCATTCTCTATTCAGCGCCCACTCTCGCTCTCTCATTCTCTCTCTTTCTCTCTTCCTTATCGTGTTTCAAGCCCCCCCCCCCCTCTCTTTTCGGCTTTTCTCTTATCTGTAATCATAAATGGCGAGTTGTCAAAAAGAAATCGTTAAGCATCGTCGATAATTATGATTGTAAGGGAACTGATTGCGGAAATATGGATTAGTCGATTTGTGTTGGGATCATCTTCAAGTCTATGACATCATTACTTATGATTAGGATTAGTCTTTTGGCCGAATTTGATGCACAATGAAACGGAATGAAAAGTAAAATAAGTGATACATTCGTTGGAAGACAAGAAGAAGGAAGATTTGAAAAGAGGACAAATAAACGGAATGAAAGTAAAAAAAATGGTAGGAAACATTGAGAAGAAGAAGAAGAAGAAGAAGAAGAAGAAGAAGAAGAAGAAGAAGAAAGGTTATATATAGAGAGATAGAGAGAAAAAAAAGACAGAGAAAAATTGACGAGTAGAGAGAATTTTAATGACATTTCAGAAGCTGACAGTAAAATATCGCTTGAAGCAGAGAAGAGAGTATTAGATCCTTATGCGATGTCTCTCTTTCAGTATGGCAGCGAATGCTGGACGATCTCATCAAAGATGAAGGAACCGAAATGTGGTTCTAAAGAAACATACTGGAGATAAAGTGGGGGATCAATTCCATATTACAATAAATATATAAACTGACCTCTCACTTTGTGGCCACAGCAGTTTCTATACATTTATATTCCTGAGACCCAAAAGCACAAGGATGCATTCCAGAAGCTGAGTAGAGTATTAAGAGACAGGAAAATTTCGCTGGAAACAAAGAAGAGAGTACTGGATTGTTATGTGATGTCTGTCCTCCAATATCGCAATGAATGCCGGACAATCTCATCAAAGATGAAGGAAAGACTTGAAGCAACTGAAGTGTGGTTCTGCAGAAGGATGCTGAGGATGCCATGGGCCAAACATGTGAGTAACGACGATGTCTTGAAAAAGACGAACACTGAGAAGTAAAATACAGATTAAATTTTTGGAACATGTAATGAGTAAGGATGTGCGTCCTTTTGCAGTGGATATTGGCTCGGAAAGAAATCGGGAAGCCGAGTTCGAATTCCACTTGAATTCCTTACATTCACTTGGGAAAGGTATTAATCCGTATTAATCCGTTTATTCCCTTCAGTTATGGGTTAAATAACAGGATATTGGGTTTTATAGGCTTGGCTGGCAACTAGTCTAACTCAGAATGTAATAGCAACCTACTGCGGGATAATCTTATGCCCAGGAAGTCATGTCTTTTTCGAGACATTATCGCCCAAACGTGTATCACGTATGGCACTTAACTGACTGACTGAGTGAGGAAGGAGGACTTAGAGAACCTGATACTCATGTGATGGATAGATGGGGGAGAGAGAGAAGGGAAAGCAACACATGACATACTTGATGGACTTGGGGTGGGGATTTAGTGGAATAACAGGAGGGGGGTATTAAGAGCGACAAGACCTAGGGAGATGTGGAAGGCATCTTGAAGGGACACGGCACATCGAAAAAGAAAAAGAAGGTACATAACATCAGAAAGATACAATTGAAATTTTTAGAATATTTAATGAGGAAAGAGGGCTTGTAAAATTTGATACTCACATACTCATACTGAATGCAAGCGTGACAGAGAAAAATACATGAAGGACCAAGTGAGTATGCGTAAACGGGAAATCAAAAATCGGTGATGGACGCTGTATTTAATTTTTTGAAGATCATAGGTAGCAAGGCGAATTGGCATGGCGAAGGACGCGTTCCAGAAGCTGAGTAAAGTATTAAGAGACAGGAATTTTTCCCTTAAAACAAAGAAGAGAGAACTGGATTGTTATGTGATGTCAGTTTTTCAATATGGCAGTGAATGCTGGACAATCTCATCAAAGATGAAGGAAAGACTTGAAATAACCGAAATGTGGTTCTACAGAAACATACTGTATATAAAGTGGGGGATCAATTCCATATTGCAATCAATATATAAAAGGACCCCTCACTTTGTGGTCACAACAGTTTCTATACATTTATATTCCTGAGATCCAAAAGCACAAGGATGCATTCCAGGAGCTGAGTAGAGTATTAAGAGACAGGAAATTTTCCCTTGAAACAAAGAAGAGAGTACTGGATTGCTATGTGATGTCAATTCTTCAATATGGCAGTGAATGCCAAAGATGAAGGAAAAACTTGAAGCAATTGAAATCTGGTTCTACAGAATGATGCTGCGGATACCAAGGATCGAGCATGTGAGCAATGATGAGGTTTTGGAAAGGATGGAAACGAAAAGGAAATTAATACTGAGCATCAGGAGGAGACCGCTAAAGTTCCTTGGACATGCAATGAGGAAGGAGGGCTTGGAGAACCTGATACTAACAGGCCAGATAGAGAGAAAAACAGACAGGGGAAAGCAGCGGATAACATATTTGAAGGACCTGATCAGGTGGATGTTGGAACGAGGGTTGCGTGGTGTAATAGTAGAAAGCGTGCTAAAAGCCACCAGGGATAGGAAGATGTGGAAAGCCTTGATCGCCTACGTCCTGAAAGGGCAGGGCACAAAGAAGAAGTAAAAGAAGAAGAAGAAGGTAGCAGGGAAACAAATCACCGGAAGAGAGTTCCACAGACGATAAGCGCATGAAAGTAAATATTAGAATAGAACTTACGGTGACATCGAGCTATGCCAACAGCAAAACGATGAGACCTAACTGCTAATCTAGTATTATGCTTAAATTCATGCCCTCCAGGTACAAAGGACGTGATCTCATTAAAACAAATGCCATGAAAATAATTATAGAAAAGACACAGAGAAGTTACGTGATGGTAGTGCGAAAGTGACTGAAGCAGAGATGCCTGGTCAGGTCTGATAATATTGCAGACCCTTCTTTGGATTTTGTCGAGAAAATCTGCTAGCAAAGTCGCTTCAGTGTGTCGTAATATAAAACTCCCTCACCAGAATCTGTATTACACATCTATAAGTCTACCGTCCGTCCATGCAGTGAATGTTGTTGCCACATGTGGTCTGTTGAATCTGCTCTGCATTTAAAGTTGTTGATGAAATATAAAGAAGCTTCTTCAATCATCTAACCTGGCAACACAGCTTCAGTCACTTTTGTTCCTTTTCAATAAATGTAGGGTGTCCATAATGTTTGTGTGCACTTTAAAAATTTATAACTTTATTTGTATTTGCGATAGAAATAATTTGTAAAAAGGATTAGAAAGAAGTAAATCTATATTTTTTAAGGTTTTATTGACATTTTATTTAAGTTTCCACATGTCCCCCATCATTAGCAATACAAAGGGTAATACGATTTTGCAGTTCACGGAAGACATTTGCCAACTGATTTACAGAAATACTTGAAATCACATTAGTTATTTTAGCTTTCAAATCTTCTAATAAACTAGGTTTGGTTGCATGCGCAATTGTTTTCACATGTCAGTTGAAGCCATGGATCAAACTGATTCTGAAAAAAGAAAATAATCTTTTACTTATCTAAAAATTGTTGCATATTTTGTGAGAAAGAATTATTCAATAACTATACTTAAAACTAGGTACATTAAACTTTATAAGATTTTTTACAGATTATGTCTATCACAAACGCAAATAAAGTTATAATTTTTTTTAAAGTGCACACGGGTTTATGGTTTATGGTGCACACGGGTTTATGGACACCCTGTATGTTCATGGTAGTGTTCGGATGGATCTTCCTCTGTGATATTTAGATTTTATGAATATAAGCGCAGTAGAATTGGCAGTTAGGTCCCAACATTTTACAACTGAGATGGCTACGTGTAACCGTAGGTTCTATGCTAACAATTTCTCCTCTCACATTTCTCGTTTCTGGAAATTTTTTTTTTTTTTTGGCATCTTGCTTGACATTAAATTTAAGTTTTAGAAAAGTTTCAGTGAACTTTTCTAAAACTTAAATTTAATGTCAATCGTTATATTTTTAAAGGCCGTTCTTTTATTGTTCTCCTTATAATGTTTTTTTTTTGTCATATTCTCTTACACTCAGTAACCTCTGCGTCTTAACGGCTTTATTGTTTTGCTTGGGGTGAAATGATGGAACAAATAGAACGAGCACCAAAGGATATATTGCAGTAATATTCAAAGCGTAGACGAAGGCCAGTAATTATAAATGTTCAAGGTCAACTCTTCTTTGGATTATATCCATAATCACGAAAAATATAGTCGGGGCACCAGACGATATATGGCAGCAATATTCATTGAATGGACGAATGCCACTATTTATAAATGTGCAAGGTGGACCCTTCTTTAAATTATATCGATAATCGTGGGATATATAGTTGGGGCACCAGACGATGTATGGCAGCAATATTCATTTCACGGCCGAATACCAATACTTATTGTTCCTGGGCATGACGGTAAAATGCATCCGGCAGTAAGTTTTGATTGGGAGGTTGTGAGGAGCGTGGAACCACCTCCTAATTGCTGTTGTTCTCAGGTTCACTCTGACCCGGAATGGTAGCACCTGTTGGGGTCCTAGCTATGAGCAAATACTTAACACCCATACTAAGGTCAAAACACTATGAAAGTATAAAAATACACTTTTATAGAAATATATACATAAAATAGACTCTTCTAGAAAATATATATTTTTGAAGAAAATATTATTACCATAACATTGAAGGAAAAAATTATTCTCAGTAAAACATTTTTGAATACAGAACTAAAAGACATTTTCAGTTTTCTCAAATAAAAAAGAATAAAAACAAAAATGTCATTAAGTCAACCTTCTCACTATAACCGAACATTTTTTTAAAAATTCCTTAAGATCCTACCTTTTTGGCATTAAATAACCCAAAATCTGTTCATATGCCGTTAAACAAAACTCAAACTCAAAACCAGTACTTATAAATGTGCAAGATGGTTCCTTTTTTGGTTTTTATCTAGAATCTAGAGATATATAGTTGGGGGGCAAAGGATATATGGTAGCAATGTTCAATGCACGGTCCAATGTAGGTATTTATAAATGTACAAGGTTGACCCTTCTTTAGGTTTTGTTGAGAATGCTCTGTTTATTCCAAGATTGAATGGTAATGTACTTACTGCACTGCGAATCGAACTTGCTTAACCATCATTCGCCATTAAGGATTCAGGATTATATATTCATATAGACTATAGAAAATCCATTTATACAATTGCCAGGCTGATCAGATCGTCACGGAAGACGGCTTTTGCGAGCGGCTCGCATCACGACATTTGGAGCATTTGCCTTGATATTTGTTTTATGTTCAGTTTCCCGTAACGTGGTCTGTCCACAAGAGTCTGTCTTCTACACGTCATTATTTTCAATTATGTATATACAGGCATATAAAATCATATAAATATGGCTTTATGAAATATCAAATATTAAACGACCTTTGTTCATATTTCCTGACAAATCGAATTCATTCGAAAACGTGATAGTAAATGGATTGCCGTCACGAAAGTCTTTTTGTTGCCATAGTTACAAATTTCGGCATTTAAAGCATGTCTCATTTCATAGATACGTACCGGGGGACTTTCTAGGCTTACTTAGTTAAGCTTAAATTAGTGTTGTGGAGTAGTTTTTGCACTGAAGGTTATAATCGTGCTATGTCGGTTGCTAATCGACTTAACGTACCCAAAATTTGAGAAACTTAGTAATCTTCCACTGAAAACTAACCCTTTAGTATTCGGCTAACTACCGACTAATATCAACTGCCGACTAGTTCTATTGAACTCCGATAGAAGTCTTAAGAACTCCTATGAACTTAATATAAATTTGCATAAAAAATACACAAATTGTGGCACAAGGCCGAAAAGGGAGGTGGGTAGAGGGTGGTCTTCAGTATCTATCCTATACCTAGCTAAACACTATCATGAGCCAAACATTCATTACAATTTGCACATTCACCACAAGAACTCATCCATCACCTCTCAATCCTTTACACACCACAATACCACATATTTACAAGGGACAACTAAAAAACAGGAAAATAAACCCATGACAACAAAAATGCATACAATAATGTAATATATATATATATATATATATATATATATATATATATATATATATATAAAAGATTTAATGAAAAATGAGATGATGGGAGGGGGATGAACCAAAAAACAAACTGTAATCTAAACTTATTTATAAATGGAACTCTGTGTGTGTGTGTGTGTGTGTGTGTGTGTGTGTGTGTGTGTGTGTGTGTGTGTGTGTGTGTGTGTGTGTGTGTGTCCGTTACCTATAGACTCCGACGCGGGTGATTTTCTTGAAAATTTACACAGCAGTACTATAAGCGTCTGCGAGTGTTCTTAGTTAGGTTTTGTGCCGAGGTACCCCCGATAAATATCGAAAATCGATAATCGAAAAAATCGGGTTATAGAAGGAGTGGTCCGATTTTAATCAAATTTGATACACTCATAGACAAAGACATAAGAAACGATATTCAGAAGTTTCAAGGTTGCAGTTCTTACAATAGTGCAGAAAATCGATAATATATATATATAAGGCAAGATGTTTGTGCGTGTGTCTGTTTATCTGTCTTTATGTCGTTTATACAAATTTATAATTTTTATCCGATTCTCACCAAACTTCACTCAAATATTCTTTTGGCTGAGTCTGAGCTCCAGGACCATGGATTAGTTTTAAAGCTTTCATTACACCCGAGCAACGCCGGGCTATACTGCTAGTACAACATAATTTTAAAACTAAAATTAAACAACGTTATTAAGACACGTCAATCGCACAACAAAGAGTGGCGCAAATTCCTATGAACTTCTCCCGTGAACTTCCTGTTAACGGTGTGTTTCCCCATAACAGTTAGTCTGACATAAGGCCACTATTATGGAGGTGTAAGGATGAGAAAACTTGTCTCGCCAGAATAACAACGACTGAATAGAATGTGCGTTGTGGTGCAGTAGATAGCAGTTCGGAAGGAGAAATCGGTGAGCCGAGTTCAAATTCCAGTTAAATATGTTACATTCACTTACGTGAAAATACCATTGGGAAAAGTATTAATCCGTTCCTCCCACAAGTTATGGGTTAAATAACAGAACAGATTG
Source organism: Ascarosepion bandense (assembly GCA_037127315.1). Classification (NCBI taxonomy): domain Eukaryota; kingdom Metazoa; phylum Mollusca; class Cephalopoda; order Sepiida; family Sepiidae; genus Ascarosepion; species Ascarosepion bandense. The sequence goes on from JBBBDQ010001420.1 coordinate 911,059, forward strand.
GGTTTTACATCCTTGGTTGGCAACCAGTCTACCGCAGAAAGTAATGGCAACTTACTGCTCAGTCAGTCATGTCTCTTTCGAGACATGATCGTCTAAGCGTGTATCATGTATGGGATTTAACTGACCGACTGAGTGTGTTTGATCTTCACTGGGTGCCCAATAGGTTCGACCTTGTACCACATCGAAGCACAGAAAACCATCATATGCAAAATGGTTGTATTAATTGATTAGTCTCTTTTCTTTCAATAAAAATTTCCATTAAAAAATTTCTTTAAAATTTGACTTACCTAATGAACATTTCGTCTGTGCGTTAAATAGAACCTAATTGGTCACCTATTAGTGGTTTCCTTGTCTGTCTTTCCAATAATGTTTAGAATCCGGTTTATTTAAAGAAATCATACCCGAAAGTCTCACTTAATAGATTCAGCTAACTCTTTTTTCCACTGGATCATGTGTCTCTGAAGAAGGCCGGTGCGTATATCGGCCGAAACGCCGAAAATACGTCAACAAAAGGAGAACAACACTCCCAACAGAATAAATAGTGGAAATAATCACAATACCTCATCTCGGAAATATAGACAGATATTGAAGGTGAATATGGAAACAAAGATGAGAGCAAATCGAAATAGCAAAATGCGTAGAAATGTTTGGGTTATATAGGTTTGAATTTTTTGGGAGAAGAGTTGAAAACAAACACACTCATATGCACCCCCCCCCCCCCCACACACACACACAGAGACACACACAGAGACACACACACACACACATATGCACAGAACAGAGTACCTCCGCTGTCTAACTATTCCCCGTCGGTTCTCTCATATGTGCGCAATCTCTCTACGCCCCCCCCCCCCCATTATTTCACACTAGTGTCACCGTCGTTGAAGACAAGACGATTGTTGGTAGCCAGGTAATATATAACAATGAAACTTAACTGCTTATCTAGAACTTCGATTATAGGCGTTAATCTAGTTACCAAAAAGAAAAGGTCATAAGAATAATTCAAATGATGTTATGTGTTTGTATATCGGTCAGTCAGTTAAGTGATACACGATTGGGCGATCATGTCTCGAAAGAGACATGACTGACTGGGCAGAAGATTATACGCAGTAGGTTGTCATTGCTTTCTGCGGTAGACTGGTTGCCAGCCAAGGCTATAGAACCCAATCTGTTATTTGACTCATAGCTAGAGGGTGAAGAGATGTATTATATTATTAAGTAGTAATTAGTAGGGGATCAGTTTATTACTTCATAACAATATAAATCTGATCCCCTATTTATGTCCAGCAACTATTATATTTAGTCACTCAGTAAAGCGCCACACGTGATGCATGCTTGGACGATCATGTCTCAAAAAAACATTTACTGACTTGGCAGAATATTTTTTCGCAGTAAGTTGTCATTACTTTCAGCGGTAGACTTGTTGCCAATCACGGCTCTAGAACCGAATCTGTCATGCTATTTAACCCATAGCTGGGGAAAAGTGAAAGATTAATCCCTTTCTCAAGAGTACCTGCGCGTACGTGAATGCAACGAAATCAACTGGAATTTGAACTCGGCACTTCGATTTCTAGTTCCGATATTCACTGTACTGCAACGCACATCATATATAGAATGAATAGAATTTAAAAACAAAATGATTATATAAATTCTATTTTCCAGTTCAAAACAAACAACTCTCACTGCAAGTATATTTTTATTTAATTAAACTAAATTAGCTATTCTTAATTTAATAAATTTCTATCCGTTTGTTTATCGCAGACAAATGTTGCTTGAATAAGTAGTGAATAAATTCAACTGAACTGGAGAAGCCCGTTCAGAGGAGTCAAAACAAAATGTCTGAAAACAGCAGAGAATTAACTTTGCTTTCAAACTTTGCTTTCATTAAGCATCAAACTGAGTGTTAATATCTTTCCACAAGAAGAAACAGATGCACGCCCTACAAAAGAACTAGTATTTGTAAATTTTCAACGAACAATATCACCACCGTGTAGCCTTATGTTATTAACAACTGATAAGAACACCAGACTAATTTTTTCATACGTAAAGATATTGTTTAGAAATCCATCAAATTAACGTCCGAACAATCGATGGTATGTGGTTTCGGGGATATTAAACGTTCGATCTTATCACAAGCAACTGAGATACCCTACCTACCCACCTTGCTGGTGAGGCATCAAAATAACTTTATGTCAGACGGTTCTCTTATTTGGATAGGAGGATAGCCGGCGAGGCGGAATAATTGAAAAACAATTAAAGATTTAGAAACAGTTTTAAGAAATTCATATGCCAAAAAATAAATAAGTTTTCAAAATTTAAAATATTATTATTTATTACTTGTAATTGCATGCATTACTCCCTGTCGAAATAGTAATAAATAATTATTGACCGATTTTAACATTCTGATATTTTTGCATTATATCAAGTATTAAGACTATAGTAAGTAGGCTCTGCAAATTGGAGGAGAGAGTTATCAATGATACCGTCCTGACTAAATATGATTATAGATTGCTTGTAATTGCATGCGTTACTCCCTCTATAAATAGTAATAAATAAATATTGACCGAGTTTACCATTCTGATAATTTTGCATTATGAACTATTAATAATATAGTAAGCAGTAAGAATATAGTCTATAGTAAGAATATCGTAAGTCGTAAAAATATAGTAAGTAACTATATCCTCTAATTTGCATTTGGAGGAGATAGTTATCAATGATAATGATTACACGTTTATCTCCTTTTAATCCACCTCTCTGTTGTTGTTTTTTTATTTTAATTTTAAGTATACTTCTTATCACATAAAATTTAGTGAGGTGCAGATTTTCATTCCGTAAATACAGCCCAGAAAAAAAAAGTTTGGGGACTCTTGGCAACTCTTCTGAGAAGAAAGATTGTTAATTTTGATTGGAACCTTTTGTATTTTCTGGTCTGCATCAGACACAACAACCATACTTGATCATATATGTTGGGATGCCCGCGCCTATTCGGCTATAATGGACTATTCCATTACGATGTAAAGTAATGGTGGTATCTATGTAGGAGAGGGCGCCTCGCCGCCGTTTTTTGACTTATTGAAAAGTTTGGATTATTACACGTATTTTTTGTTACACGGAGTTTTGTTAATTGTGAGTACCTGTTCGATTACTTGTTTTATTCTGTCTTCGTCGCGCGTGGCGCATTTGTGTACTTTTGTTAAATTTTTGTGTTTGTGAGGTGGGGGGGCAGGTCAATAATGGCTTTGTCTCCCCAACCGTCTGCTTCTGCTGTGGGCGTACCGGCGGTGACTCCTTCACCGTCCGTATGGAAAGGTGCCCCGATAAGAGGGGACGCCAGCTACTACCTGCAAATGCGGGAAAAGTATAAAGAGTATATTGAGGACAATGAATTGGTAGCAGTGCCAGAAGTGGTTGACGTGGTGGCGAGGAGGACAGTCTCCCTGCTGACGGTGATGAAAGAACACGAAAATTTGTTGCTGTCGGTGGGGAGAGCATGGAAGAAGCCCTAGGGGCCCTGAACATTGTCCCTTGCGTGCTAGCAGGAGGGTCCCGTGCAGTGTGGGGCATCTTGCTGGGCTCGGAGGGTGAGGCGAGGGATCTGGCGGGAGATGTATTGACTGCGAGGGGTGTTCGGTTTCAAGCCGAGTACCTTGGTGCGAGAGGGACAAAAGTGACGATACATGGAGTACCGGTTGACATTTCCTGTGGCCATGTCGGAGCGTTTTTTGCGGCTTTCGGTGCGGTTGAGGAGGTGGCACGTATGGCCGGCAGGGCCGGTGTGGCCGCGGAGGATGTATGTGTCAGCGTGGTTGTGGACCGCGAAGGTTTCCTGAGGGTCCCAGACATCTTGTTATGTCGTGGAGGAAGGCTGTTCGTGGTGGTGGAGGGAGGGAGGCCGCACTGCTGGGCGTGTGGTCTGGCCGGACACACATTTAAAATGTGTCCGGGAAGGAAACCGGAAGAGGCGCAGGTGACACCGGCAACACCGCCGGTGTCAAAAACAACAGGTTCCTCGGACCAAAAATCGGAACCCAAAAGCGGTGAATGGACGGAGGTGGTTAGGAGGGGGAAGAAAGTTGCTTCCCCTCCTCCGGAACATGACAAAACCCTATCTCCAGAAAAAAAGAAGCCTCGTAAGGAGGCAAAGCAGCACCAGCAACAACAGCAGCTGGGACAAAAGCAGCAACAACAACAACAACAACAACAACAAAGTCAACCAAGGGAGCAGCAGCAGCAGCAACAACAGCAACAACAAGTAATGGAGGAGGAAATGCCTCCCCCCCGTTCCTCATCATTGAAGAGAGGACGGGAGGAGGATGAGAAGGTGTCCCCAAAAAAAGGGAAAAAGGACGTTCCAGAACGCGGTAGAGCGGAGAGGGTCACGGAAATTACTAGAACCCAATCCGCCCCTACATCACCCACCAGAACTGTTTCTCTTGAAGGGAGGAGTAAGTCCACCTCCCCTGTCAGAAAAATAACTTCTCCTTCCCCCACACCTCCTACACCCTCTCCTCAATCAGAAACATCTTCCCCGAAAATTAACCATCCCTCCCCGAACCCAGACAAATCCTCCCCAAAAAAGGAAAAAACCAGAAAGAACAATTTTTGCTCACAAGATGTCTGCAAAGTGGACAGACAGGCCTTAGAGAGGGACCTTTCTTCTCAGAAGAAGGCCCTCCTAAGGCCTCTTTTCAAACTTAAAAATATTGACGGAAAGTCCATCGAGGACACTGCCAATTTCCCAGGCGCCACCGGAGTACTGACTTTAATCAGAAATACCGGGGGATGTAAAACAAAGGCCTGGGAATTTGTGCAGGGGGCCGTTGAGGCTTTCCCCAAAATACAAATGGCCCAAACGGGCACCAAATATTTACAAAGGCTTTCACATTTTTGCGCTGGGAGGGTCCCCGTCATCCTCCACCCATCATTATACACGGCTGTAAAGCTAACGTTTCCCACAGACGTTGGCGGCATTGTCCAAGACGGACGAATTACGTCCGATATCGGTACAGGAAACCTTGGACAATCCGTCGGGGTCCCTACTGCCATTGATTTTCGCTCCGTACGTGACCAGAAGTAATTTTCTGCTTTCTCTTTACAGATCTAAAATAGATGTCAATTAAGTTAGCCAGTATGAACGTGAAGGGCCTTAGGGATCGGAGTAAGGCTGCCCGCCTGCTTCGGGACCTCTTGTCCTTCGGCGTGGATGTTGCCGCGATCCAAGAGACTCACTTTGTTTGCAAGGTCGATGCCTGTGTGCTGTCTAACGACTTTGTCGTCTATTCAGCATATGGGAACCGGCTGGCCAGAGGAGTTTCTTTGCTGGTCAAGCGTACCCTGGACGCGAAGGTGGATCTTGTCCATGTCGGTGCCGAGGGCCGGCTGATCGTGGCCGATATTGCAGTGAAAAGCAATGCGTTTCGACTGGTTGCGGTTTATGCGCCCAACGACCAGGAGGAGCGCGTCTCGTTTTTTCGGCGGTTGGAGCCCTTCCTGGTGGATTCCAAGCGACTCGTCTTAGTGGGGGACTGGAATGCCATCCTGGACCCCATGTTGGATAGAGGGTGGGGAGCTAGAGGGAAGGCACGTGATCGTAGCTTGGTTGATCTGATCGAGGACTTCGGTCTAGTCGATAGATACCGGGCCGATCACAAGGGCGGGAGAATGTGGACGTGGGCTAATAGTTGGCCTTCTACCAAGGTGGCCAGCTACCTTGATAGAATGTTAGTTCGTGAAGCCGAGCTAGATTTCTTAGATTGTCACACGTTCCACTGGCTAGGTTACTCGGACCACAAACTCGTTTGTGCCCGGGTAAATTTAGAAAATAGGGTTAGAATGGCTGATTACTGGAAGTTCAACGTGTCCTTACTGGACAGGCGGGACTTCCGGCGCCAGCTAATTAACTTAGTGCAGCGGGCGTTAACTGGGGGAGTCATCGGGAATAAGTGGTGGGAGAACCTTAAGAATAGTATTAGGTCTTTCACTACCCAGTTCAGCAAACGGCTCAAACTAGATAAGGCTGACAAGGTGAAGACACTTAGAGCTAATTACTCCCGGGCGGTGGCTGGTGGGGATCCCCTAGAGACAGCCATAGCTAAGGAGGCCGTGGAACGGTCGAATAGCGATCGTTACATGGGCCAGGTAGTTAGACATAAGTTAAGCAAGATGTCTTCCGAAGCTGTGAACATGGGCGCAGAACTGCGCAAGGAAGAAATTCGCCGCGGAGGCGACCGGTACATTCGAGAGGTTCGCAACCCGGAGGGACACACACTGCGGTCGACTGACGACATGTGCGAGGCGTTTCGGCGGCATTTCGAGATCCTGTTTACCAAGGAGCCTGGTCTCCGTGATGAGGAGTTTCGTAGCTATTTGGCTGACTTCCCCCGGCTCTTGCCGGCTGATGCAGCTAGCTGCGAGGGAGAGATTACGGAGGGCGAAGTCTACACGGCGCTGAAGGTCGGCAGAGGCAAATCGCCGGGTCTCGATGGTTTGCCCTATGAATTGTACTTGAGGCTGTCGCACATCTTTGTCCCGATTTTGACTGTCGTGTTCAACAACTGGTTCCGGCAGGGGTCCATCCCCAACCGGTTCACCAGGGGTGTGATCACGCTGTTGAGAAAAAGCTAGAGGGTTACAGGCCCATAACTCTGCTAAACACAGAGTTAAAGATTTTGGCCAAGATCTTGCAAAATCGTTTGCAATTAGTTGCCGAGTCTCTGTTGGGACATGAGCAGACTTGTGCTGTGAAGGGCCGAACAATTCAGAGCAACCTACATCTGATACGCACGATCATAGAGGGGATAAAAGACGACGACGAAGCCGCGCTGATCCATTTAGATCAGTCCAAGGCATTTGATAGGGTTGACCATCGTTACCTGGCGGCTGTCCTGCAGGCAGCTGGATTCGAAACCAACTTCCGCCGCTGGATTAGCCTCCTGTATCAATCCCCGACGGCTGTGGTACAGGTGAACGGAAAGTTGTCGGGCGTTCTGGCGCTGTCTAGGTCGGTCCGACAGGGTTGTCCACTGTCGCCCCTACTTTATGCTTTGGCGTTGGAGCCCCTCCTTCGCCGGCTAAGGGACAGGGCGTGCAGTCCGGCCCTACGTGGAATCGCTGTCCCTGGTGGTGCTCGAGCCAGGGTTTCCGCGTACGAACAGGTGACAGGGGCCAAGATTAACCGCAACAAGTCGTCCGGCTTGTGTTAGGCGCCTGGAAGGGTGTTACTCTCCCGGGGCCCTTCGACTGGACGGACGGCCCGGTCTGCATTCTTGGAGTGTGGTTCGGGCCCGACCTACAGTTGCAGAAAAATTGGTCTGAAGTACTGGCAAAGGTAGGCGCGTCGGCCAAGACTTGGCGCCAAAGGAATTTGTCCTTAAAGGGTATGGCTGAGGCGTGTGCTACATACGTCTTTCCCATTATCCTTTACCAGTTGTCAGTACTTCCACTTTGTAAACGGCATAGGAAGGCGATCGAGCGTTTGCTATTCTCCATTCTGTGGAGAGGACGCAAACACTAGGTCGACAAACGTGTCTGTTACCAACGTCCGTGTCATGGGGGTCTGGGAATGCCATACCTGATGGGCCATAAGGTTGCGTCAAGGTTGGTTTTTCTCAGGCGAGCGATTTCCGAAGACTCATTGCTTAGGGGGATAGTGAGGGACATGTTCCCTAGCCTTACTATCACTCCCCACATCTCGAGGCGGTGCCGTAAGCCTCGAGAGCGATCGAGTTTTCTCCTCGAATGTCTGGCGGCCCTGCGGGCCATTCCACGGTTCAGTGACCTTTCACGGCCTAGGAGAGTCTTCTATCGTGGGTTAGTGGAGGGCGTCGCCAAGGATTCATTACGTGATGTGCTGCGCTTGTCGGAGGATGAGTATCGCTCGTTCTGGTCTTGGGCGCCAGGTAGTGATTATCTCAACAACTCTGAGTTTTCGCTCACCTGGCGATTAGCTCGGAATCGCTTGCCTCTCAATGACAAGGCCTTCATATGGGGCCTGGCGGATTTGCCAGATTGTGAACGCTGCAACCTTGGCTTGGAAGAAACGGCTTCGCACGCCTTCTACCATTGTTCGCGGGTTCGCCCTCTATGGGACCGGGTCGGCGAGTTGACTGCTCGTATCGAGCCGCGAGAGCTTGTGCTCATTGATCGTGCATTCGCCTGTGACAATGTGTCGCCCCCGTTTTCTGGGATGAAGCGTATGGTGTTTCTGTCGCTGCTAGCCACGGCTCGAATGGTGATTTGGACGACGCGAATGGAGGAAGTCTTGCGAGGTCAGCGTCTTTCACATCAGGATCTGATCTGTTATTTTGAGCATCAGCTCAAAATAAAGATTAGAACTGATTGGAAACGTTTGACTTCGACAGACTTCAGCAAAAGGTGGGTAACTGTAGCAAGTCTGGTTCGCTTGAACGGGGCTAGTCTTGATTTTCTCTTTTAGATCTGCTGGTTACATCGGGGTGGATTCCTGTGGAACCCTCCCCTGGTTAAGCTAGTTCTCTTTTTGTGTACCTAGTTAAAGTGAACGAATGTGTTCCTAGCCTGTACCCGGCTTTTTCTTTTGTTATGATCCATGTCGAGATTCCCAACCTCCCCAGTTTGTTTTGGTCTCCTTTTATCTCGGCTGGTTCAGCCTTTTATTGTCCCATTCCGCTAATTTTTTACCCCCCTCCCCACTCCCTTAGCGAGTGAGCTTCTTGATTTCGCCGTTTGGCGGAATACAGCGGCCACTCTGTTTTTTCTGGGATGGACGGTTCTTACTAACATTGATTATTATTTTAGTTAAAAATTTGTTGTATTTTCAGTTGATTTTTGGGTTCATTCCCCTCCCATCATTTCATTTTTCATTAAATATTTTATAATATTGTACATTATCTTGTACATTTATTTTTATTGTCATGGGTTGATTTCCCCCACTTTTTAGGTGTCCCTTGTAAGTTTCTGGCATTGTGGTGTACGAAGGATTGGGAGTAGATGGATAGGTTCTTTTGGTGACTGTGCAAATTGTAACGAGTGAATGGGTCGTGATAGTGTTTAGCTAGGTATAGGATAGTTAAGCGAGAACCAACCTATCCCCCTCCCCTTTTTGGCTTTATGCCACAATTTTTTGTATTTCATACAAAGAATAAATAGAGGGTGCCGAGCAGCCGATCGACAAGTCAGTCGTAGACTTCCGGTGACGACCCGGAAGTACCCATTGCTCATACGACGTCTTACGACGGTTGAGACGATTAACCTTTATTCTTGTATTGGATACTAATAACCTTTGTAAATACTATTTTCACGGAATACAACAATTAACCTATTCCTGTTGTTGAGTTATTTATTCTTACTCACGCCATAACAACATATATCTGTCACAGGCAAGTTGCGTCCCCACAGGCTATCTGACTTTCTGAAGGACATGCCTTAATTAATGTTTTGTTTTCACCAATATTTTATCGCACATAACTACATACATGAACACTGATTAAATACGATTTTTTAAAATTTTCTAACCCTTCGTTGATTGTATCGTGCTCAGCATCTTAAACCATTGGTGATTTTTAAGGTATTTTTTTTACGTGTAAACATTTTCTGCTTCAGAAGCGGGAATCACAGTCTATAGATCGGAAGACATACAGGGGGGAGTACAGCATGTGACATACTTGACTGGCTTGGGTTTGGGAAAAATAACAGGTTAAAATATGATAAAAACCACAAGAGACAAGAGGATGTGGAGGGTCATGATTATATGAAAGTAAAGAAAACTGCAGTCATTATAACCAGTATTAATTTGAATTAACTTTAAATAAACTTTCGCTAATTCTTCTGCGTGTACTTATTTTTAAAAATCCGGTTCATCCCAAGAAATAAAGACACTTAGAAACAAAAGGTTATCGAGTGCGAAAGAATAAAAAAAAGACAAAACATAATTAATCTTCTTCTTCTTTTATGTACCATGTCCTTTCAGGACGTTGGCGATCATGGCTTTCCACATCTCCCTGTCCCTGGTGGCTCTTAGCATGCTTTCTTCTGTTGCACCATGCAACCCTCGTTCCGTCATCCCCCTGATCAGGTCCTTCAAATATGTTATCCGCTGCTTTCCCCTGTCTCTTTTCCCCTCTATCTGGCCTGTTAGTATCAGGTTCTCCAAGCCCTCCTTCCTCATTGCATGTCCCAGGAACTTTAGTTGTCTCTTCCTGATGCTCAGTATTAATTTCCTTTTCGTCTCCATCCTTTCCAAAACCTCATCATTGCTCACATGCGCTCAAGTTTTTCCTTCATCTTCGATGATATTGTCTAACATCACATAGCAATCCAGTACTCTCCTCTTTGTTTTTAGTGAAACTGTCCTGTTTCTTAATACTTTACTCAACTTCTGGAATGCTTCTTTCGCCAAGCTAATTCGCCTTCGGATCTCAGATAGCTCTATTCCTTAAATGAACCACGCATTCTGTTTTCTTATCTATCATGGGGCTACTGTTGCCATATTTCGGCAAGGAGATGCTCAGCTCTAACATCCCAATCGTGACAGCGTTTAAAAGTGTCACCATTTTCTTTGAATTATTTCCCCCCCCCCCCCCCCCCAACCTCACTCTCACAGGTGGGGTGGGCGAGCGTGTTACTGCTTCTATCACTAATTCCATGGAAATTGCTCGGAAGAACTACATTCTATGGTTCCGCCAGGTCTGAAATTCAAGGCTAGGACCCACCATGACACTTACATAGTAGCAACCTCCCCAACATTCTCTATGTATTCTATTGGCGAGAAGTAATTTTCACCTAAACAGCTTCTTCCCGCGAATCACTGCCCTGTAGAGCTGACTCCCAAGAATATGTTTCCCCGACCACTAAAATTTGTTCAGGGTCATAGTTAACCGTTATCTTAAACTTCTACCCATATACACTACTGCTTAACGTAACCCTCTACCTAGAATGGCTCTCGAGCCTTGTACATGGTGAAAGAAATATATCTGTCTGTCTGTCTATTCATATCTATCTATCTATCTATCTATCTATCTATCTATCTCGTCTGTTCATTATCTATCTATCTATCTCGTCTGTTCATTATCTATCTATCTATTTCGTCTGTTCATTATCTATCTATCTATTTCGTCTGTTCATTATCTATATATCTATCGTTAGTCTGTTCATTACATCTATCTATCTATCTATCTATCTATCTATCTATCTATTTCGTCTGTTCATTATCTATCTATCTATCTATCTATCTATCTATCTATCTATTTCGTCTGTTCATTATCTATCTATCTATCTATCTATCTATCTATCTATTTCGTCTGTTCATTATCTATCTATCTATCTATCTATCTATCTATCTATAGTCTGTTCATTACATCTATCTATCTATCTATCTATCTATCTATAGTCTGTTCATTACATCTATCTATCTATCTATCTATCTATCTATCTATCTATCTATCTATCTTTAGTCTGTTCATTCTATCTATCTATCTATAGTCTGTTCATTACATCTATCTATCTATCTATCTATCTATCTATCTATCTATCTATCTTTAGTCTGTTCATTCTATCTATCTATCTATCTATCTATCTATCTATCTATCTATCTAGTCTGTTCATTAGTCTATTCTTATCTATCTATCTATCTATCTATCTATCTATCTATCTATCTTTAGTCTGTTCTTATTCTATCTATCTATCTATCTATCTATCTATAGTCTGTTCATTACATCTATCTATCTATCTATCTATCTATCTATCTATCTATCTATCTATCTATCTATAGTCTGTTCTTATTACTATCTATCTATCTATCTATCTATCTATCTATAGTCTGTTCATTACATCTATCTATCTATCTATCTATCTATCTATCTATAGTCTGTTCATTCATCATCTATCTATCTATCTATCTATCTATCTATCTATCTATCTTTAGTCTGTTCATTCTATCTATCTATCTTTAGTCTGTTCATTCTATCTATCTATCTATCTATCTATCTATCTATCTATCTATCTATCTATCTATTTCTTTCATATTTATTTATCTTGTGATATTTACAAATCTTATCTAATATTTTAACAATGTGAAATTGCCTCTGTTAAAACATTTCCGAATTATTTAAATTGTTTTATTTGTTGAGTTTTTATCTACAATTTCTTTCAGCTTCACTTTACGCGTAATAGTCACGTTAATTTTGCCACATCTACACTTTCGTATATAAAATGACTCATTCTCGCTTTGATGTAAGCGACATTCACCAGGTACATATTTGAGTTTTTGTGATACAAATAAAAAAAAAAGATAATCTAGAAAAGAATGAGTCGTTAAATAAAGCAACGGTTTTCATCCTGTCATTAACACGCACTTCCATCAATTTTCCCTTCATGTCGATCTCCCATTGTTCATATTTTAGTTTATTGCTATAATAACAGTATAGCCCGGCGTTGCTCGGGTGTATTGAAAGCTTTAATACTAATCCATGGTCCTGGCGCTCAGACTCAGCCTAAAGAATATTTGAAATAATAAAAAAATTGCGACAATTTACCAATCGCACCTAATATATATATATATATATATATATATATATATATATATATATATATATATATATATATACTAGCATATACTATACTATACTATACTATACTATATAAGTTGCTCGGGTGTATTGAAAGCTTTAAAACTAATCCATGGTCCTGGAGCACAGACTCTTTGGACGTTGGCACGAAAGACTAAAAAGCAATAGTTGTTTCCATTTAAACTGAAACCTTAGACTAAAAGAAAAATGAATGGAAGTAAGTCAAATTTTGATTTCCTCGTATCGATATCAAATAAGTTTTTTTCGTCGTAAACTGAATTTTGAAGGTTAAATAAGTCCTCTGAGTAAATGATATCATGGCTGAGACTAAGAACTACAATTATATCTACTTAGATCCAAACCCGAAGCAAAAGCTAACATAAAAGGGCTGAAAAAAATACAGACATACAGGCAGATAAACAGACACACCCACACAAACATTTTGCCTTTTAGATATATATATTATCGATTTTCTGCACTATTGTAAGAACTGCAACTTTGAAATTTCTGAATATCGTTTCTTATGTCTTTGTCTATGAGTGCATCAAATTGCATTAAAATCGGACCACTTCTTGTATAACCCGATTTTTTCGATTATCGATTTTCGATATTTATCGGGGGTACCTCGACACAAAACCTAGCTAAGAACACTCGCAGACACTTATAGTACAACTGTGTAAATTTTCAAGAAAATAGGTTCAGCCGTTTCGGAGTCTATAGGTAACGGACACACACATACAGACACACACATACTGAGACACACACACACACATAGACAAAGTTCCATTTATAAATAAGTTTAGATACCAATTTTTGTGTATTCATATCTATCTATCTATCTATCTAAGTCTACTTATAGCTATTTCAGTCTTATTTGGGCACCTCGATATTGCGTAATGGTTAACAAGTTTGTTTCGCTAGAATCTATTACAACTGAGTAGTGAGTTCGAGCCTCACTGCCTATCCCATAGTTTCGGCCTTGTCCCACATCTAAACATAGCTTAGAAAATGATATCAGTCTATTCGAACGTAACTCATTCCATTCATATTATCTAACTATCTAGACAGTTCACACCTCTCTCACGATAAAATCTGCATTCCGACTAATCAACCCTGCAAAAAGCGAGAGAGGAAAAATCAGCAAAAAATATTAGAAACTATCAACACCAACTTACGGAAAAAATTAGACCTTAACCAATGGAAAAACACTAAAGCTGCCATAGAGTGGTTTACAACAATAAAAAACAAGGACAAAGCCATTTTCATCCAATTCGACTTAGTGGATTTCTACCCACCCATCACAGAAAACATATTAAATGAGACTATACAACTGGCTCAACAACATACGAAATTTACAGACGAAGATATTAAAATAATCATGCACTGCCGCAAATCTCTACTATTCCACAATAATGAACCATGGACAAAAACAAAACCACGACTTATTCGATGTAACAATGGGTAACTACGATAGAGCAGAGACATGCGAAATAGTAGGCATAATCATTCTTTCACACCTAGCCAGAATCCTGGAGAAAAAGGACACGGGACTATACAAAGATGACGGACTTAACCTGATCAGAGAACCGAATGGTCCCAAATTAAATAGATTTAGGAAAAAAATAGTAAACGCTCTAAAATCCATTGGATTCAAAATAGGAATAAAAGCAGGTATAAAAACAGTAAACTTCCAAGATGTCACCCTTAACTTGGACAACAATACATATGAACCATACAGAAAAGATAATAACGATCCAACTTACGTACACACGTCTTCCAACCACCCACCTTCAATCATCAAACAAATACCCATATCAATCAGCCGCAAACTATCTGAAAATTCATCTAACATACAGATGTTCAATAACAAAAGAACACCATAAGACGAAGCACTAAAGAAATGTGGATACAAACAACAACTACAATATACACCTCCGCAACGAAAAAACAAAAACAGAAAAAGAAATATCATCTGGTTTAATCCACCATACAACAAAGCCGTCAAAACAAACATAGGTAAGACATTCCTGAACTTAATAGAAAACACTTCCCGGTGACAAACCGATTAGCAAAAATATTCAACAAAAACAACGTCAAAATTAGTTACAGCTGCACAAAAAATATTACACAAATAATAAAAAGTCACAACAAAAAACTAACAACCTACAATAATGCAACCGAAGAAACTCAATGCAACTGCAGAAACGGAACTACATGTCCAATCCAGAGAAATTGCCAGTAAACAAACATAGTATATAAAGCCAAGGTAAGCGCAATCAACAACACGATGTACTACATCGGTGCCACTGAGGGACTATTTAAGAAAAGAGAAAACAACCACAATCTTTCATTCTCCAACAGAAAATACTTGAACAGCACTACACTATCCTTACGTATGGCGTCTAAAAGACAGAAATATTTCACCACCAATAAGCTGGAAAATACTGAAAAAAGCACCTGCCTACAACAACATTACAAAAAATGCCTACTTTGCCTACATGAAAAAGTAGCAATTATATCTCATACTCCACAAAAGAACTTACTAAACACAAGATCAGAACTTATTTCCAAATGCAGATATGAAAATAAATACCTATTATCACAATTTATACCAAACGGATAAAAAAAGGAACCGCTAATACCATAATTCTATCAACTTTTCTCTAATTCAAACTACAACCATAATTGCATTTATTGTTATTATCATCACACCACCATTACTAATCACTACTAGTGCTTCACAATAACTATTTACTACCACAACTGTTATAATCATCAAATATTACTATCACAGTTTTAGTCCACAATCATTATTAACATAAATTACACATTTCTGCCGTAGTAAAATTAATACACCACACAAAAACACTACCAAGCATTACAAATTAGAATTTCTACCATTTAAATATACGCAACCACAACAAATAAAAAAAAGCTAATAACCGACTTTAAAATAAAAAATAACAATACAGCCGGCAATAAAATAATAGCAAGTCTTAGCTATCGTAGTTTCACACAGAACCCATCATACGTACATATGTACGTACGAGAAATCGACAACTGTCCGCGCGTTGACATCGCTACACTATTCGAATACACTAACCGAATGCGGATGTATATATATATATATATATATATATATATATATATATATATATATATATATATTCAAAATAAATCATTTCCAGCCGTCCAGTGCTTTCTGCATTCTGTGGAGGTCGAAGAAAAAACTCGATGAATTACTTAATTATTTCAAATCCTCCTACTATTTCTGTTATATATATATATATATATATAATTTTAGTTGTGTGTATGATTCAAACACATTGGCTCCAACTTTACCTTCTTGGACTTGTCAGTTAAGTGCCATACGTGATACAAGCTTTGGGCGATCATGTCTCGAAAGAGACATGACTGACTGGGCAGAAGATTATCCCACAGTAGTTTGCCATTACTTTCTGCGGTAGACTAGTTGCCATCCAAGGCTACAGAACCCAATCTATCCTGTTATTTAATCCATAACTTGCAAGAAGAGACGGATTAATATCTTTACCAAGGATATTTGGGGGTAAGTGAATGCAAGGAATTTAACTGGAATTCGAACTCGATTCCCCGATTTCTCGTTCCGAATCGATAGCCACTGCACCCCAACGCACACTCTGACTTGACTCGGGTTATAATGTTCACATATACTGACCGCCTGCTGATAGCTTGAAAACGCATGAAACAGGCAGGCGTGGTCTGTCACTTCACACCGGAAATTTAGTTTCATGGCTTACGGGGTTAGCGACTCCGACTGACACCAAATCGGCCGAGTTTCGATCCCTGCCAGAAGCAAGTGGATGTGTCTAGGCACACTGAGCTGTCATACAGCGTAACAGACTTGTATGTAGATGACTAATATATATATATATATATATATATATATATATATATATATATATATATATTAGTCATCTACATACAAGTCTGTTTAAGCTCTCACACCCTGATTGAGCACTCTGGAAGAGTGGGAGACTTTGTAAACATTAACTACTCCGGCATTTACACACCACTCATTCGATAATGAATTGGAGCACTCTAGCTATTGGGCGTGTTTATACGCGCTAAAAAGCCTGCCTTCTTCTACTGGACGCTCGTCGCCTAGGGGTAGAATCGCTGACTGACGCCAGTTCGGTCGGGTTTCTAAGCCGTACTGATGAGCTGTAATACAGCGAAACAGATCTGTCTGCGGATGACTATAGTATATATATATATATTCATCCGTTTCTAGACATCTGCAACAACATTCCTGTCTACATTCACAATATTATAAAGTAATGATCGATAGCACAACTATCCTACACCAAGAAAACCACAGATTCTCGAGGCAATATTCATCAAAAACTTAACCCGTCAATCAGCTATGAATACTGTAGTAATGTTCTAAAATGTTTGTAAAATAAACAGTTTTTCATGCTTTAACACGTGCATGACCAGGACATTACAACATATAAAAAAATCCATTTTGGATAATTTTCACGTTCTAATGGATGTTAGCAATTTGTCGACCGTTATATTTGAAGCGGAATATAAATTTTGTTACGAAAATGTGTGTCATTCGGCAGGATTCGGCAGCCACCAATTGATATGGCGCGCCTTAGACCTCTCGACAAACGAATGACCAACAGTCTAAACGAAGTCAAATCAAACCTATATAACACAATTTTCGATTTTACGCAAATACTCATATCTGCTCTGAAATGTATCGTAATGTCAACAAATGTAAACATACAATGTTACGGAAATTCACGGATTAACGAAATGGTTATTAACAACCGACAATTTGAAATTATTTGTTTGAACATTATTTTCAATCAATATTCATATTTGAGTAGATATTATCCTTATAATCAAATGCTGAATGACACACATTTTCGTAACAAAATTTATCGTAAATAATAAGGCAGGTAAAAATAAATATACATACTGTTTGATTATAAACAGAATATCTACCCAAATACGAGTATCGATCGAAAATAATGTTCAAAAAAATAATTTCATATATATATATATATATATATATGTCTGTATGCACTTATCTTGGTAAAAGATTTTATATTTTCCTTTCATAGTGTGTGTGTGCGCTCGTGTGTGCATGTATGTGTCTGCATGTGTGTGTGTGAGTATATATATATATATATATATATATATATATGTAAACATGTTACGGAAATTAATTTCCGTAACATGTTTACATTTGCTGACATTACGATACATTTCAGAGCAGATATGCTTGTTTGCGGTAAAATCGAAAATTGTGTTATATAAGCATGATAAAAACCTCGTCTGATCAAGAGGCTATCCATGGTCGAGTGGTCAAGACGGTACCAGATCAAATGGTATGCTTCCCCTATGTAGCACACATTTTAGTAATAAAAATTTATCGTAAATAATCAGGCCGGTAGATAAATAAAAATAAAAATACTGTTTAATTAAAAACAGAATCTCTACTTAAGTAGGAGTATCGGTAAAAATAATGTTCAAAATAATTCATTACACACACACACACACACACACACACACACACACACACACACACATATATATATATATATATATATATAAGGCAATCTGTGTGTGACTGTTCCTTATGCATACCTACATTTTTTAAGCTACACAATTCAAACTTTCTAGGGACACATATCTACAGGGAAGCCAGGTCGACATACACTTTTTGAGTTTAAGTTCAGCAATTTTCCCTTTCACACATTTTGGCCAATGGACACGATTGTTTACATTTGCTCCGTAAAACATCGAAGATCTAAGATGTTTACTGAATTACGTCACAGAAATCAAATCACACGTGTCAAACGCGATTTAAACATTTTTTATTAAAACAAAATAAAAAATAAAACTTTATATTTAATTTTTATTCTGACGTTTTAAAAATTCATTTGATCACCCCAAAAATATGAATATTTTTCCCCGTAATTTTGAAACAAAAGAAATATTTTTTTTAAAAAAAGTGTTTTTTTCAAACAAAAATAAAATATGTAAAATAAAAAGTGGCATCTTCTCCTACAACTAAAATGTTCTGAATTGCACGGGCTAGTATATATATATATATATATATATATATATATATATATATTAAAAAAGGATTAATTCAAAGATGTTGAATAGCCATTTCGATATGAATATCCCCACGGGGGACGACACATCACCTCAGCAACAGAAAAAACCTTTCAGAAACTGGAGAAAAATTAGTCTACTTTTCCTTTTTAAATAGATTGCAAAGAAATTAAAAAATAAATAATAAAATAAAATAAAATAAAATAAAAAAATAAAAATAAAAATAAAGGGAAAGAAAAAGAAAAAGAAAACGAAAAAGAAAAAGAAAAAGATAGAATAAAATCAAATAAATAAGAAAAGAAAAAAAATTGACATCGTCTGGGTTCGCAAAAAAAAGGAAGAATGTAACTAAAAATTAACAGACAAACGCGTTAAATCGACGTAGTTTAGGCAATACGGAAAAAAGGTGGTAAGAGAGATAAAAGAAGGAAGGGAGGGTAAAAGAAAGAAACTAAAGAAAAAAATTTTTTTAAATATTACAGACGCTGGACAAATTCAAAAACCTAATTTCCCCAAAACGTTGAAGTATTAGAAAAAGGCCTTTACTTAAAAAGGCATAATTATTAATAAAAGGGAATAAAAAGATATAGGATTTAAAATAAAATTATTTTAAAAAAATTAGGTCATTTGAAATTAGACTAAATAAAGACAACACTAGGTAAAAAAAAAAAAAAAAAAAAAGATTACAATTATTATATACATACCTATAGAAGTACACACATACATACATATATATATACACACACACAATTCTACGAATAAGAATACATATATACACATACACACACATACATTCAATTTATTACACACTATTATACATATATATATATATATATATATATATATATATATATATAAATATATACACACATATATATTATTACACACCTATATACATATACATGCGCATACACACATATATATGTGTGTACACACCTATATACAAAAAATTCATATACACATAATATACATGTGTACACACACATGCACACACACACACACATATATATACATATATACCTATATACACATACATACACATATTCCATATGCACTCACACACATACATATTAATGAATATTATGAAAAGGAGCATTTAAATAGCTAAAAATTTTTTTTCCAAAATTACATATAGCCCACATACATAAATACATATACATACATATATATAAAAAAGTACATCCACACACAAACATACACAAAAAAAAAAAAAAAAAAAATTAAATTTAAAATTAAAATTAAAAATTTTTTTAAATATTAAAAAAATTATAGAAAAAATTTAGAATTTAAAAATAAAAATATAAAAATTTGAAATTAGAAGTTAAAATCCGCCCTATGGCGGCACTTGTTTATAAATTCCCTCCTAAAGTTCAAAAGTAAGTCCTGATGAGGATACTTCAAAATCAGAATCTTCTCCAATAAACACAGACGACACCTATCACGAAAATCCTTAGGGGTACAAGCTGAGCCTATTAATTTCCAGCTGATTATAGGGTCCTGCCCTTCCTCCCTCATTTCCCAGAACCTACGTGATAGTGCCGTCTGGAATCTCTGTTTAGGGTTCGAAAACGAGTACCTGTGATTATAAAGCCTCTGTTTGAAAGAGCCCGCGGACATGCCAATATAGGTCCGGTAACTGTCCTTGTTATTAGATGGAGAAATGCGGGCTTCATAAATTACATGGGTGGATTTACATTTGCCTTGCACCGGGCAGGCATCCACCGAATAACAATTGCATTTGTCGACAATTCCGGATTTAGCTTCCGTATTATTTAGTTTCATTAAAATTTGTTTATTGTGGGAATTAATTATATTATCTATATTTGAGGTGCAAGAATAACTAATTTTTAGGGTGAATCTATTAAAAATTTTATTTAAGGGATTGTTATTATTATTAAAATGTTTATCGATTAATTTGAGAAAAATTTATATTAGTTAGCTTACAATAAGGAGGGTTAAACCAAATTATCTTCCTTTTTCTACATTTTCGGGTGTTTTTAGTTTTTGATGATTCTGGGTTTATAGCAGGCTTATCATATTTTAACTTATTAACAAAACCGCTTTTCTGAAGGGCCTTATCGTAAATTTCTTTGCTTGCGTTGAAAATTCTTATATTGGAAGATAATTGGTTAACCCTATTATTTACTATCTTGGGTATTTGTCTTATAATATTCTTGGGGTGGTTGGATAAACTATTTATATAGGTGGGAGAACTAATTGTAAACTATCTAGACATCACCCTTAACTTAAATGATGGTTCCTACCAACCCTTTCTTAAAGAAAATAGTTCTCCCACCTATATAAATAGTTTATCCAACCACCCCAAGAATATTATAAGACAAATACCCAAGATAGTAAATAATAGGGTTAACCAATTATCTTCCAATATAAGAATTTTCAACGCAAGCAAAGAAATTTACGATAAGGCCCTTCAGAAAAGCGGTTTTGTTAATAAGTTAAAATATGATAAGCCTGCTATAAACCCAGAATCATCAAAAACTAAAAACACCCGAAAATGTAGAAAAAGGAAGATAATTTGGTTTAACCCTCCTTATTGTAAGCTAACTAATATAAATATTGGTAGGTTTTTTCTCAAATTAATCGATAAACATTTTAATAATAATAACAATCCCTTAAATAAAATTTTTAATAGATTCACCCTAAAAATTAGTTATTCTTGCACCTCAAATATAGATAATATAATTAATTCCCACAATAAACAAATTTTAATGAAACTAAATAATACGGAAGCTAAATCCGGAATTGTCGACAAATGCAATTGTTATTCGGTGGATGCCTGCCCGGTGCAAGGCAAATGTAAATCCACCCATGTAATTTATGAAGCCCGCATTTCTCCATCTAATAACAAGGACAGTTACCGGACCTATATTGGCATGTCCGCGGGCTCTTTCAAACAGAGGCTTTATAATCACAGGTACTCGTTTTCGAACCCTAAACAGAGATTCCAGACGGCACTATCACGTAGGTTCTGGGAAATGAGGGAGGAAGGGCAGGACCCTATAATCAGCTGGAAATTAATAGGCTCAGCTTGTACCCCTAAGGATTTTCGTGATAGGTGTCGTCTGTGTTTATTGGAGAAGATTCTGATTTTGAAGTATCCTCATCAGGACTTACTTTTGAACTTTAGGAGGGAATTTATAAACAAGTGCCGCCATAGGGCGGATTTTAACTTCTAATTTCAAATTTTTATATTTTTATTTTTAAATTCTAAATTTTTTCTATAATTTTTTTAATATTTAAAAAAATTTTTAATTTTAATTTTAAATTTAATTTTTTTTTTTTTTTTGTGTATGTTTGTGTGTGGATGTACTTTTTTATATATATGTATGTATATGTATTTATGTATGTGGGCTATATGTAATTTTGGAAAAAAAATTTTTTAGCTATTTAAATGCTCCTTTTCATAATATTCATTAATATGTATGTGTGTGAGTGCATATGGAATATGTGTATGTATGTGTATATAGGTATATATGTATATATATGTGTGTGTGTGTGCATGTGTGTGTACACATGTATATTATGTGTATATGAATTTTTTGTATATAGGTGTGTACACACATATATATGTGTGTATGCGCATGTATATGTATATAGGTGTGTAATAATATATATGTGTGTATATATTTATATATATATATATATATATATATGTATAATAGTGTGTAATAAATTGAATGTATGTGTGTGTATGTGTATATATGTATTCTTATTCGTAGAATTGTGTGTGTGTATATATATATGTATGTATGTGTGTACTTCTATAGGTATGTATATAATAATTGTAATCTTTTTTTTTTTTTTTTTTTTTTTTTTTACCTAGTGTTGTCTTTATTTAGTCTAATTTCAAATGACCTAATTTTTTTAAAATAATTTTATTTTAAATCCTATATCTTTTTATTCCCTTTTATTAATAATTATGCCTTTTTAAGTAAAGGCCTTTTTCTAATACTTCAACGTTTTGGGGAAATTAGGTTTTTGAATTTGTCCAGCGTCTGTAATATTTAAAAAAATTTTTTTCTTTAGTTTCTTTCTTTTACCCTCCCTTCCTTCTTTTATCTCTCTTACCACCTTTTTTCCGTATTGCCTAAACTACGTCGATTTAACGCGTCTGTCTGTTAATTTTTAGTTACATTCTTCCTTTTTTTTGCGAACCCAGACGATGTCAATTTTTTTTCTTTTCTTATTTATTTGATTTTATTCTATCTTTTTCTTTTTCTTTTTCGTTTTCTTTTTCTTTTTCTTTCCCTTTATTTTTATTTTTATTTTTTTATTTTATTTTATTTTATTTTATTATTTATTTTTTAATTTCTTTGCAATCTATTTAAAAAGGAAAAGTAGACTAATTTTTCTCCAGTTTCTGAAAGGTTTTTTCTGTTGCTGAGGTGATGTGTCGTCCCCCGTGGGGATCTTCATATCGAAATGGCTATTCAACATCTTTGAATTAATCCTTTTTTAATATATATATTTGCTCTGTAATATTTTATTACATGGAGCTCTCTTCCTGTATCATTTTTTAATATTAAAATAAATTTTTAATATTAATTAGGATCGGGTTTTTTGGAATTTACCTTCCTGCTTTTTTCCCTTGGATTGAAGTATCTGAATTAAAATATATATATATATAGTCATCTGCAGACAGATCTCTTTCGCTGTATCACAGCTCATCAGTACGGTTAGACGTCCGACATATATATATAATTTCACAAATTTTGTTTTTTGCAGAAACTCTGCAATTCAAATTACTTCATAACAACTAAGACCAGCCTTTATCCTCCAACTGTCTTACTGTCATAAAACAAAAAAACATGAAACTTAAGTAGTACTTTGGTTCTTGTGTCCATTACGAAATACTTGATTGTCGACCAGATTAATGGATCAGACTTTGACAAATGACAAACCTAGCAGTTGTGGGTGTCGGTAATTTTTATTTATTGAAAACCTGTAGAGTTTTGTTACGACCATATGCCTACTAACAGCCAATTAGCGTCGTTCTTCTACTAACTTAATATCACACATCAAATGGATGCATAAGACTATTATGGCATTGTCCATTTTTGGCTGTAGGTCACGTGATAAACATGAAATACGAGACAGGATTTACAAACAAAATTTGCGAATCAATTGTTGAGAACCATAATTTCTGACTATCGAAAACAAATCTAAACTTATTTATAAATGGAACTCTGTGTGTGTGTGTATGTGTGTGTGTGTGTGTGTGTGTGTCTGTCTGTGTGTATCCGTTACCTATAGACTCCGAAACGGCTGAACCTATTTTCTTGAAAATTTACACAGTTGTACTATAAGCGTCTGCGAGTGTTCTTAGCTAGGTTTTGTGTCGAGGTACCCCCGATAAATATCGAAAATCGATAATCGAAAAAAATCGGGTTATAGAAGTAGTGGTCCGATTTTAATCAAATTTGAAACACTCATAGACAAAGACATAAGAAACGATATTCAGAAGTTTCAAGGTTGCAGTTCTTACAATAGTGCAGAAAATCTATTATATATATATATATATATTATCGATTTTATATAAAAAGCAAGATATGTCTGTGTGTGTGTCTGTTTATCTGCCTGTATGTCCTTTATACTAATCCACAATTTTTATCCGATTCTCACCAAACTTCACACAAATATTCTTTAGGCTGAGTCTGAGCTCCAGGACCATACTGCTAGTTTATTATAAACTCAAAAGATTTGGTTACTACCAATACTATACTATAAGACTACTACTACCCCAAACATTATTATCTTAATAACCTAACTATCAAAAGTATATAAAAGCATAGGACTAGGGTTATGCATTGTATCAAATGGCTTCCTGATGTCATCAGTTCACAAGTAGATGACACTAACATTTACTCCTGTCTCAATAGCAAATTCGTCCGAGCTGATAAAGTAAATCTGATTGTCGTCCTTGAAAAGATTCCCAATCAGTAGTTAGTTGGGTTAGGAAATGGCGACTAAATTTTAAATTCTCCAAAACCAAACTGGTCTCATTTAACCATCATGGAGAAACTTTTCTGTCTGTCATCAACGCAGTGACACTAGACTTCTGGAGAGAAACACACATCACCTTCTTCGCCTCATGTTTTTCACCGACCTGAAGTGGGACGATTATATTGAATCCATAGCTGCATCTACTTCAAGGAAGTTTGGGTCACTTTGACGCATAAGAAAACTTTTTTGCTAGAGTCCATCTTTCGCATTTACAAATCTACCATTCGCTCGTGCATTGAATACTGCTACCGTATCTGGTATAGTGCTCCTGTTATTCATCTCGGGATTTTCAACAAAATTCAAAGAAGGATCTGTAACATAACCGATCTTGAACACTTTCTCACCAAAGAGACGTCGCTTCTCCCTTTCTTTTCTAGAAATATTTCCAAGGTAATTGCTTTGATGAGCTTTTTTTTCTGATATGCTGAATGCATGAATTAAGTGGACCACTAGATTCACATCTAGGCCCCACTCGTTAACGGCTGAATTAGGTAAATGCAACTGCCACATCTACTCCAACGGTTTCTTTTCTCGCACTTACCGCCTGTGGAAATCCCTTCCGTTTAATTGCTTCCATGATAGCTAGAATCTTCTGTTTTCTTGAATCCCGTTCATATTCTGCCCTTTCCTTAATCCTCCCTATAATCAGTCTTTTCTTTCAATTTCACTCCCTGTGACCCCCCTGCACACCAGTAGCATTCCCGTCTTGCTGAGGTTGAAATAATTACAAAAATAAAATAAAAAGAAGTTAAACATTGACAAAAATAATACCGTGACGAAGACAACGGATATTCAGTGAACCGTCTTAGCATTTGATACACTATTTTCGAAAAATATCCTAAAGCGCATTATACAAAGAAATAAAATATATCACCTGAGGTTAACAACGCTGTTAATTTAACAAATAAAGTGGATATAAGCTCAAGGCACAGGTAAAAGTATCACATTAATTTATTTTGCATACGTTAATTATGTTGGGTCCAGGTGGTTGAGTTATACTTCCCGTTTTATGTAATCACTAAAAATTACATTTAATTCATTGGGTTTGTTTTAATTTACAATATATCAACACTTCAATGGGTCATTTAATGCAAACAAGATTTTAGGATAGATTCGTATGAATAGAAAATGTATTCTTTGTAAGAAATCAGTTAGTAATTCAGTGTTTGGGGTTTATTTTGTTTTACAGCACATGAACCTCATTGGGTTATTTGATGCTGACAAGATTTTCAGGATAGGTTCGTATGAATAGAAAATGTATTCTTTGTAAGAAATCAGTAATTCAGTGTTTGGGGTTTATTTTGTTTTACAGCACACGAACCTCAGTGGGTTATTTGATGCTGACAAGATTTTCAGGATAGGTTCGTATGAATAGAAAATGTATTCTTTGTAAGAAATCAGTAATTCAGTGTTTGGGGTTTATTTTGTTTTACAGCACATGAACCTCAGTGGGTTATTTGATGCTGACAAGATTTTCAGGATTGGTTCGTATGAATAGAAAATGTATTCTTTGGAAGAAATCAGTAATTCAGTGTTTGGGGTTTATTTTGTTTTACAGCACATGAACCTCAGTGGGTTATTTGATGCTGACAAGATTTTCAGGATTGGTTCGTATGAATAGAAAATGTATTCTTTGGAAGAAATCAGTGTGTAGATTAAAGTTATTTTAAAGCTTATGAACCTCAGTGGGTTATTTTATGCTGACAAGATTTTCAGGCTAGATTTGTATGATACAAAATGTATTTTATGTAAGAAATCATTGTGTAGATTAGAGTTAGGGTTTATTTTGTTTTACAGCATATGAATGTCAGTGGCTTATTTCATGTTGACAAATATTTTAGGATAGGTTTGTATGAATAGAGTATGTATTCATTGTAAGAAATCAGTTTGTAGATAAGGTTTCATTGAGGTATTTTTGTAAAAAGGATTTTGTCGAGAGTCAGATGTATTACTAGTATATATATTTTTTTTTCAAATGTATATTACTGTTAATATTTTTTCTTCAAAAACGCATTGCTGGAAATTTTTTCTCCTTCAAAAACTCACTGCTGGTAATATTTTCTTTTTCAAAATTGTGTTACTGGAATTTTCACTATAAAAATCTATTTTTTTATTTCCATAGTCTTTTGACCCCATTTTGGGGGTTAACTATTTGCCCATAGCTGGGAGCTCAACAGTTGATAGCACCCCGGATAAGGATGAACCTTGCTTCAACAGCAATCAAGAGGTGGTTCCATGCTCCTCACAACTTCCCAATTAGAGGCCTTGCTGCCAGATGCAATTTGTCATCGTCCAGGACACGGGTGCAGTTTATTGTCATACCCAGAACGAAAATTAACGTTTATCGTGACAAGAAATAATGACAGATTTTTTTAAATACCTTAGAAATTATTGTTGTTTACGTTTCTCGAATGAAAAGGAAGATTTGTAGAAGTCTTAATAAGAAATTTGTTTTATGAAGATGGTCTCCTATGACCAAATTGGTAATTGAACCCTTAAGCTATAGTAGTTGTTTTTTTTTATACGAACATAGATACATGTTCAATTCCTGCCAGGAAACACCTTTTCCTTTAGTTGAACCAGGGACAATCTGGTTTTTCTCTGCTGAAAAATTTTTTTGTCAGGACCAGCTGCTCAGCAGCTTGCTTACATGAGAAAGGTATGGAAGACCCAGGCAAGAGAATGCAGGCTTTGACATGGGAAATTCCCACCATGAAGATTGTCCTGAATGAAGACCTCTGTTATTAGTCATATAAGAGGTGTAATAGTCAACTTCTTACATAAAAGGCTCGAGAAAACTGTCTGACAAAGGCAAAGAAACTCCTAAAAAAGTTGAAACCTCCTGATGATCCAGGGTCAATCTGGTTCTTCTCTGATGAAAAGAGTTTTTGTCAGGACCAGCTGCACAACACCCAGAACAACAGATAGCTTACCTAGAATCCATATGATGTTTCTCCTCTCATGAAAACCATCTTTCCCCAAACTGTGATGGTTTTTGGGTGGTCTCAAATGAGGGTGATGTAATGCTACTTGTTATCTTTGAACAGGGTTTTAGGCTCAATTTGGATGACTTTGTGGAGTTGCTAAGCGTCGTGATCTGTTTGGCTGGAGAGGGTAACTGCTGAAAGATCATATTTCTGCGTGGCAGCAAAATTCAGCTCCCTGTCACACCTCCAGGGTCAGAAGTGGTTGCCAGATACTTCTTACAACTTCACCAGCCCCAACGTATAGACCCCTACGCCGTCGTCTTGCGGCCATTAGCCGAGATAGAACTCACAACATCCTTCCAGTATTACCTATGCATTTAGGAACCCTGGCGCAGTTTGCAGCGAAATTCATAATCTTGTCAAATACTTGATGCTTAGCCAGGGCTACCAAGGGTGTTTTTATTGTGACACCAACACTAGATGGGTTGCCTCCAGGCCCCATCCTGTTATTTAACCCATAACTGAAGGGAAGTGACGGATTAATACCTTTCCCAAGGGTACCAGTGCTGAAGTGAATGCAGGGTACTCAACTGGAATTCGAACTCGGCTCACCGATTTCTCTTTCCAAGCCGATATCCACTGCACCACTACGCACGTCCGTCACTGAACACTTACAGCACCTGGTATTCCCAAGTGGTCACCCTTCTAAGTACTGAGCAGGCTCAACGTTGCTTAACTTCGGTGATCGGACGAGAACCGGTTTATTCAACTTGATATGGCCGTAAGCACGCACATCCGTCACTGAACGCTTACAGCACCTGGTATTCCCAAGCGGTCATCCATCTCAGTACTGACCAGGCTCAACGTCGCTTAACTTCGGTAATCGAACGAGAACCGGTGTATTCAACGTGATATACCGTAAGCTGACCCATAACTACCCTGATTGGATTATTATGTGTGGGATACAGTTGAAGAAAACACCAACCGCACTGCGTGCAAGACAAAGGCCCAGCTGTTTGACAGGATTAAGGAACCGTTTGAGATTCTCTCTCTAGAGACACTGTGAAGACAGTATATGCTAGATTTCAGAGCTGGATCGAGGCCATGAAAGGCGGATTTTTTTGAGTGAATTGTCTTTTGATTATTATAATTTATGTGCCACTTTTTGATTTTTCCAATAAATTGATTTTGGGCTTTGATACTGACTTTGTTTCGCTTTAAAAAGAAACTGTTAAATTTATCCGGAACACCCTGTATAAATGAATAGTAGAATAGGAAAAGAGAAGAGTACAAAAACATGAAAAAATCATTTTTAAAAGCTGTAATGGATGAGAAGTTGTAGAGAGCTATGACTGCCCAAGTAGATATAGAAAATTACAAATCAATATCTCAATCTGTGTCCATAATTATCTATGTGCATATCTATCTACATATCTATGTATGTTCATATCTATCTATGGTCATATCTATCTATGGTCATATCTATCTAACTGTTATATGTTCATATCTATCTACATATCTATGTATGTTCATATCTATCTTCATATCTATCTATGGTCATATCTATTTAAGTGTTATATGTTCATATCTATCTATGGTCATATCTATCTATGGTCATATCTATCTATGGTCATATCTATCTATCTGTTATATGTTCAGATCTATCTACATATCTATCTATGGTCATATCTATCTAACTGTTATATGTTCATATCTATCTACATATCTATGTATGTTCATATCTATCTTCATATCTATCTATGGTCATATCTATTTAAGTGTTATATGTTCATATCTATCTATGGTCATATCTATCTATGGTCATATCTATCTAACTGTTATATGTTCATATCTCTCTATGGTCATATCTATCTATGGTCATATCTATCTAACTGTTATATGTTCATATCTATCTATGGTCATATCTATCTATGGTCATATCTATCTATCTGTTATATGTTCATATCTATCTACATATCTATCTATGGTCATATCTATCTAACTGTTATATGTTCATATCTATCTACATATCTATCTATGGTCATATCTATCTATGGTCATATCTATCTATGGTCATATCTATTTAAGTGTTATATGTTCATATCTATCTATGGTCATATCTCTCTATGGTCATATCTATCTAACTGTTATATGTTCATATCTCTCTATGGTCATATCTATCTATGGTCATATCTATCTAACTGTTATATGTTCATATCTATCTATGATCATGTCTATCTATGGTCATATCTGTCTATCTGTTATATGTTCATATCCATCTA
Organism: Ascarosepion bandense; assembly: GCA_037127315.1. Taxonomy (NCBI): domain Eukaryota; kingdom Metazoa; phylum Mollusca; class Cephalopoda; order Sepiida; family Sepiidae; genus Ascarosepion; species Ascarosepion bandense. The sequence goes on from JBBBDQ010001420.1 coordinate 940,948, forward strand.
CATATCTATGTATGTTCATATCTATATAACTGTTATATGTTCATATCTATCTATGGTCATATCTATCTATCTGTTACTAGCACTATAGCCCGGCGTTGCTCGGGTGTAATGAAAGCTTTAGAACTAATCTATGGTCCTGGAGATCAGACTCATTGGACGTTGGCACGAAAGACTAAAATGCAATAGTTGTTTCCAGTTAAATTGAAACCGTAGACTAAAAGAAAAATGAATGGATGAAATTCAAATTTTGATTTCCTGGTATCGATATCAAATAAGTTTTTTCGTCGTAAATTGAATTTTGAAGGCTAAATAAGTCCTCTGAGTAAATGGTATCATGGCTGAAACTAAGAACTACAATTATATCTACTTAGAGCCAAACCCGAAGCAAAAACTAAAATAAAAGGGTTGATAAAATACAGACATATCGTCAGATAAACTCACACACACACAAACATCTTGCCTTATATATATATATATATATATATATATATATATATATATATATATACAATTTTCTGCACTATTGTAAGAACTGCAACCTTGAAACTTCTGAATATTGTTTTTTATGTCTTTGTCTATGAGTGTATCAAATTTGATTAAAATCGGACCATTTCTTCTATAACCCGATTTTTTCGACTTTCGATTTTCGATATTTATCTGGTCTACCTCGACGCAAAACCTAGCTAAGAACACTCGCAGACGCTTATAATACAACTGTGTAAATTTTCAAGAAAATTGGTTCAGCCGTTTCAGGTAACGGACACACACACACACACACACACACACACACACACACACACACACACACACACACACACACACACAAAGTTCCATTTATAAATAAGTTTAGATTAGATATGTTCGTATCTATCTTCATAAATTCACCAGCTGCCTAACCACAGTTATTGTAATCCCATGGATTATAATGTCTGTGTAGAAAGACAGAAACTGCACTGCCTTTAGCACTAAGGCCCAGCTGATCGACAGGATTAACGAGGATTTTGAGACTCTCGCCAGGGACACCGTGAAGGGCACATGTGCCAGATTTCAGAGCAGATTTGGGTAGAGGTCGCAGAAACTGGCTTCTTTAAGTGAATTGTTTTTGATTATTATAATCTGTATACCACTTATCGATTTACTCAATAAATTGATTTTTGGCTGAGATATTCAAAAATAATAATTTTAGTACCATGAAGTGCTTCTAAAAACACGGGAGCATAAAATTTGATTATTTTGGGAAAATAATAATTTCTCGTCTTTCATGATTGTATAAATTTCGAATCTTTTCTTTTCATGCTCAATGTAAATTTCTCTTCTGTTGGTGTTAAATTGTTGATTCCGCTAATCTGAAAACGCGTAGACAAAACAAGTGTCAGAGTGATTTGATAAGGTCACCCGGAGGCCACAGCCATTGTTGAATACAGCAGTCCGAAATAACCCTCCCTGGATTCAGTTCGATTTGAGTTGACATAATCTCATTGGTCGAGCTAAGACATTCACAATTGAGTGGGCGGAGACCGATTTTCATTGGCCGAAGACTGTGAGCTGGCCGGATCCCCAGAGAGGATCAAAATTGGTTCTAAAAATAGATGCTCGACACGAAAAAGTCAGTTGGAGAATCTGTGGAAGTTTTTCGAGTTGGGTGACAGTTTTTGAGTTAGAGCTGCTATCAGTCGAAATGTAGCGACTGGGGGAAAAATGGCCCAGCCGGGGAGCCATGACCAACGGCTGGTCGCCCACCATGGAACTTATGGCTAAAGAGTTAATTTTGAATGAAGCCTGCCGCAAATTAACTCAAAGAAGTTAATTTGGAATAATGCGCCATCGACATGAAACCCGAAAGAACGTTATTATTATTTTTTTTTTAATCACGGGAAAATCGAAAATTCTGAATCTTCGTTCGTTCAACCTCGGCAAACTCCGATAAGGACCCGAAAGAACTTTGCTGTTTTAGAAGTTACATAGGAAAATTGACAGTCTTGATTATAGAGAATTAATGAAAAGACTTTTAATGAAATACAAGAGACTTTGGCGAATATTTGAAGAGATCTGTTTATTTCAACGCTAATGAAACTTAGACAAATCATTTCGTTTAACGATTAGAAGCTATGATGCTTTTGGCGAACTTTCCCTCTCCGTTGTAAATATCATTTTCGACAACTGTATTCTTGGGAAAAGAAAGACATTGTTTTTTCTTTATATAAAGACATTCTACGTAGCTCTCCAGGCGTGTTCGGCTTGTTCATTTATTTTATTAATTTTTTTTTTTTTTTTTGGTGCCGTGTTTATTTTTTTCAACCCACAAGTGTACACCAGTGTCAGGAATGGCTAAAAGGGACGACTATTAAGATTGCAAGACGAGACCTCTGGGATCTAATCACAAGGTGAGACAGTGGCCCGTTGTTGCAAAGACGTCCTGTAACCCAGCTTTTGTGGCGACATCATCGGACGGGATCGTCCCGACCAGTGACAGCGACCAAACCAACCGTACGACCGGGTGGCAGTGTCTCAGCTGGGAACGTCACGACCGTCGGCGAGGACGAGTGTTACATTAGACAGACGGCCAGGATCCGGCGTGAGGCGTGTCAGCCAGGCTGAGGCGTCACATCTGGTGCCGTTTCGAGACGAGGATCCTGAGGGTCTGTCGCCGGGCGTGTCCGCCCTGTGCAGTGTTCACATTTGGGTGCCGTGACCAAGACGTGGCATGAGGGCAGCCAGCAGTCCGCACTGCGACGTCACACATATTTTCTTCATCGATAGCACCACTCGAGTTTTTATGTACGACGCAATCTTCAGGTATTTTATTAACACCACTACTAAATGAGCAATATATATATATATATATATATATATATATATATATATATATATATATATATACCAGGCTCTTAATAAGAACGGTGAAGCTCAAGCTGTTACGCTGGATATCTCCAATGCATTTGACAGAGTGTGGCACGCTATCTTTTTGCACAAACTACATGGCTATGGTATATCTGGACGCTTTTTTACTTAATTAAATCGTTCCTATCGAATCGCGTAATGAAGGTCGAATTGAACGGACATTCTTCCAGATCCTATCATACAAACGCGGATGTCCCTCAAGGCTCTATCCTAGGTCCTACGACTTCTCTGATTTTCATCAACGACCTCCCTGATGTAATCAAATCCCAAGTTGTTGCACACTTTCTTCTAGTGAGTGCAGAACCGGGGATCGAACCGCAGACCGTTGGATTTCAATTCAACGCTCTCCCAGCTGGCTTCTTGCTACGCCTCTTCCTCTTCCTACTCCACTTTCCTCCTTCCACCTTTTCACTGCGTCTCTCTGCGTCAGCTCCTCGCCAAGAAATTGACGCCACTGACTCCCGAGTGAACTTGGTCGGTCAGTTTTATAATCCATTTCTCTACCCATAATCCATTTCCTCAGTCTATAAAAATTCCACTCGAGGGCCTCCTCTCTTTTTTCCTTTAGACTGAGCTGAAGGTGGATTATTAAGACAGCGGTGAGTATTATTATTATTTTCTTTCTTTGGAACAGATTACTGCTCTGCACGCCAGACACAAACGAACTCTTTTTCCAGAGCCGCCGCTAGTCGCCCTTTCATGTTCACACAAGTAGGCATCTACGCTGACGACACCACCATTTACTTCCGCCTCTCTAAAAAAAATCTGCCGATGCAGTCAAAACAAACCTGCTCTCAAAAAGTACCTCTCAGGGGTAGACAGGGGCAAGAAATGTCTCGTAAACTTTAATGCTTTCAGAACGAAGCTGATATCCTTTAACCATTATAGATAGTCTTTCCTACCCGCCATCAGCATGGATCACGATGGTGTCACTGAGAGCAATAAACTGCACCTCCTCGGCCTCACTCTCTCAGCTGGCCTTAACTGGAACGACTAGAGTGAATTAAAAGCTAAATCTACTGCTAAGAAGGTTGAGTCTCTGTGTCGGTCCAGGATTTTCTCTTCTGAATCCCTCATGCACATTTACAAATCTATCATCCGCCTGTGCATTGAATACTGCTGTCATATCTGGTTGGGCGGCCTTGCTGTTAACTAAGACATAAGAAACGATATTCAGAAGTTTCAAGGTTGCAGTTCTTACAATAGTGCAGAAAATCGATAATATATATATATATATATATATATATATATATATAAGGCAAGATGTTTGTGTGTATCTGTTTATCTGCCTGTATGTCTGTATTTTTTTCAGTCTTGTAGTTCTTAGTCTCAGCCATCATACCATTTACTCAGAGGACATATTTAGCGTTCAAAATTCAGTTTACGACGAAAAAAACTTATTTGATATCGATAGAAGGAAATCAAAATTTGACTTACATCCATTCATTTTTCTTTCAGTCTACCGTTTCGCTTTAACTGGAAACAATTATTGCTTTTTAGTCTTTCATGCCAACGTTCAAAGAGTCTGAGCTCCAGGACCATGGATTAGTTTTAAAGCTTTCATTACACCCAAGCAACGCCGGGCTATACTGCTAGTTAAATATAAAGGCTCATTTTTTTTAATGAAAAATATTTTAGTCGCGTTTGACACTTATAATTTGATTTCTGTGACGTAATTTAGGAACCATCTTAGATCTTAGATGTTTTACGAAGCAATTGTAAACAATCGGTTCCATTGGCCAAAAAGTGCGAAAGGGAAAATTGCTGAACTTAAACTCAAAATCTATGTGTCTAGCTGACTTCCCTGTAGATATGTGTCCCCAGATAGTTTGAATGGCGTAGCTTAAAAATGTAGGCGTGCATAGGGAACAGTCACACATAGACTCACAGATTGCCTTTTATATATAGAGATTTGTGTATTTAGGCAGCAATTTCTTTTTTAGGTATGTCTGAATAAATATATCGCAAACATTGTCTGCTTATTTTTTATAACATCTATTCATACTCACGAATACCCTTCCGTGTATTATAATTGAAATATGTGAGAAATTTCCTGTTTTAACACAATTTTACAGTAAATATATAACAAAACTTTTTATGGTTGTTTTGTCACTACTACTTGAATCCATGAAGATGATCTCAAAAGGAGACTGAAAGTACTTGGGAACTTAAAAAATGGAAAATAAAAACATTATTAAAAGTTACAGCGTTTTACTCATGTTTTACTCATGTTTTTCAATTATAATACACAGATTATTCGTGAGTATGAACGGATTTTATTAAAAATAAGCAGACATGATCTTTAACACACACACACACACACACACACACACACACATATATATATATATATATATATATATATATATATATATGTTGTTTTTAATCATATCGTCCCGATCAAGACGGTAACGCCACTGATGTGCAGGGGGCTACGTAATAGTGAAAAGATTGGAAAAGAGAAAGCCGGAAACCACATCCAAAACAGGGAACAAGGGATGAGCCTCTTAACCTGTTCAATAGACGTGGGTGGAGTGTGAACTGGGCGATAGATAGATCTATCTACTCCAATAGATAGATACGAAGACGTGATAACACAGAACTGAAATAATTTTTTATATAGGAAGGAAACGTATTTTTTAATTCTCTTCTTAAACTTTAGAACCCTTTCAGCCAACACTTCATCAAAGTAAAACTTTGGTGAGGTTAATTCACAAAGAACGGAAGACTAACTGTGAAGACAAACTGGATATATATATATATATATATATATATATATATATATATATATATATATATATATATATATGTGGGAATCGTTTCCAAACAGTGCCGATTTGATAAGCTTATCAACTTGGTATAGACCCGATGAATTCAACGAGAATAGCTACTCTCAAAACTGACACGAATAATGAACCATCTTACATTTCTCTATAGATGTGGAAAGTTGAATCTAATTCTAACCACAGCTCGACTATCCAGACATCAATCGTTGCCAGAAGACAGCCGCGTAAAGAACATGACACAATCCTGATTAGGGAAAGAATCCGTCATGATCGCTGAACGGAACATCAATTACAAAGTAAGCAATCTAACCAGATGGAACCGTTCTTTGACCGAATAACATGAAAAGTGGATAGAAATTCAATCAAGATGAGTATGCAGAAATTATATAACAATTATTATTATTATTATTATTATTATTATTATTATTATTATTATGTTGTTGTTGCTGTTGTCATTTTTCATCATAATTCGATTTCTGCTATGGTCGCACTACATACCAAGTGTGCAGGAAGACCTAAGGTCGGTCGGGGTGTGTTATTATGACTCCATTTCTTGTTTTTTCTATCTCCCCTAACATCCCCAGCGTTACACAGACAAAGTTCTCCTGCGTGTGTGGGCTGTATTTAACAAGACAATTTTTTGTATATCTCTTAAGCTGGGGTTTCCAGAGATTCTTTCAATATGTTGCTTTGTTCCATTTTTTATCATTCTAAGTGCACCTACTATCACTGGCACGACTCTTGTTTTCAATTTCCGCATTTTTTCTATTTCAATTTCCAGGTCTTTATATTTTGACAGTTTTTCGAATTCCATGGTTGCTATGTTACAATCCGTTGGACAAGCCATATCAATTAATAAACAAGTTTTCTCTTTCAGGTTTTTAACAATAATGTCTAGCCTATTTGCTTCAGTTTTTCTGTCTGTGTAGATGGTGTAATCCCATAGAATGTTGACATCTTCTATTTCTGTAACCGGTGCTGGGTGATGCTCATACCAGTGTTTGTTTACATATTTTAAAACGTGTTTGCATATTGTCCAACTATTATTATTATTATTATTATTATTATTATTATTATTATTATTATTATTATTATTATCTTGTATTGTCTAGTAGAAGTTGTCCACAAGTCTCAAGCAGAAACTTCAAGAGGTAATCATCTATATTCTTTATGTGAAGCAAACAGATGCGTTGCCATGCAATCATAAATAGACACATTTATATAATTGTGGTTACTGCATGGAAAAATCTACACAAGATGCGAGAAGATATTTGTCTCTATTTCTGAGATGAGGTAGTATTTACAGTATTTACATTATTCGGACTATTGTCCTCATCTTTGTTGCCATTTGTACGACGTTTAATAATAGTTCATTCTATTTGTCCATATTTCTGAGATGAGGTAGTATTAACAGTATTTACATTATTCGGACTATTTCCTCATCTTTGTCAGGAACTATATTCACTGGGCCATGTGTACTTAAGGATATAGTTTTTGACTTGGCTCTTAGAGTTGTGAGTTCAATACCAGGCTACAGCAGTGGTGAACAATTAACTTGGAGGCTTAAAGGGAGGTAACTCATGATTTCCAGTCGAGGCTTTACGCTAGGAATGGAGTTTATACAGCCCAGTGATTGTAATAAAGGGTTCGGTTCGATATTCCTAGCACCTGAAGAAAGCCGGAGCGTACAACGGCTGAAACGTTGTACAAATGGGAACAAAGATGAGGATAATTGAATATGCGAGAAGATTTCTTGCATTTCGCATATTTTGGGGATGCTAAGAACAGTCCAAACAATGTAAATAGTGTAAATAATTACAATACCTCATCTCAGAAATATAGACAGATATTGAAGGTGAATATGGCAACAAAGATGAGGATAACAGTCCGAACCAGGTAAATAGTGTAAATAATTACAATACCTCATCTCAGAAATATAGACAGAGATTGAAGGTGAATATGGCAACAAAGATGAGGACAACAGTCCGAACCAGGTAAATAGTGTAAATAATTACAATACCTCATCTCAGAAATATAGACAGATATTGAAGGTGAATATGGCAACAAAGATGAGGACAACAGTCCGAACAATGTAAATAGTGTAAATAATTACAATACCTCATCTCAGAAATATAGACAGATATTGAAGGTGAATATGGCAACAAAGATGAGGACAACAGTCCGAACAATGTAAATAGTGTAAATAATTACAATACCTCATCTCAGAAATATAGACAGAGATTGAAGGTGAATATGGCAACAAAGATGAGGACAACAGTCCGAACAATGTAAATAGTGCAAATAATTACAATACCTCATCTCAGAAATATAGACAGAGATTGAAGGTGAATATGGCAACAAAGATGAGGACAACAGTCCGAACCAGGTAAATAGTGTAAATAATTACAATACCTCATCTCAGAAATATAGACAGATATTGAAGGTGAATATGGCAACAAAGATGAGGACAACAGTCTGAACAATGTAAATAGTGTAAATAATTACAATACCTCATCTCAGAAATATAGACAGATATTGAAGGTGAATATGGCAACAAAGATGAGGACAACAGTCCGAACAATGTAAATAGTGTAAATAATTACAATACCTCATCTCAGAAATATAGACAGATATTGAAGGTGAATATGGCAACAAAGATGAGGACAACAGTCCGAACAATGTAAATAGTGTAAATAATTACAATACCTCATCTCAGAAATATAGACAGAGATTGAAGGTGAATATGGCAACAAAGATGAGGACAACAGTCCGAACAATGTAAATAGTGCAAATAATTACAATACCTCATCTCAGAAATATAGACAGAGATTGAAGGTGAATATGGCAACAAAGATGAGGACAACAGTCCGAACCAGGTAAATAGTGTAAATAATTACAATACCTCATCTCAGAAATATAGACAGATATTGAAGGTGAATATGGCAACAAAGATGAGGACAACAGTCTGAACAATGTAAATAGTGTAAATAATTACAATACCTCATCTCAGAAATATAGACAGATATTGAAGGTGAATATGGCAACAAAGATGAGGACAACAGTCCGAACAATGTAAATAGTGTAAATAATTACAATACCTCATCTCAGAAATATAGACAGATATTGAAGGTGAATATGGCAACAAAGACGAGGTCAACAGTCCGAACAATGTAAATAGTATAAATACAATAACTCACGTCAGAAATATAGACAAATATATCAAAAGTCTTTTATGAAATAATCTTGTTTGTTTGTAAAGGTTTTAAAAACGAACATGCCCAGGAAAGTTTTTTTAATTTTAAAAATCCTAATCTCTTTTCCCAGATTTATTTATATTTTATGAGAGGTTTTCGCTTCAAAAGCCACTCACTGAATAAAAGAGTGAAAGTTTACAAATAAGCGTGGAAATGTGAGTATTCAGAAAAAAATATATTGCAGAAGTAAATGAACATAGAGATAAAACAGAATCAACCAAATGTTTGTTTACTATTAAATACTGATTACTAACAACGACGCCTACCTAAAGGCACAGCAGCTTTGCTAAATTTCGATTAGCTAGCCTTTAGACTTCAGCTACATCGTTTAATGAAAAAACAGAATGTCTAACAAATATAACGTTTATATTTATCTTATTCTAATTCAGCATGTCCCTCCTTTCGTTTCTTAGCTATTACGTACGTCACGCTCTGAAAGTAGTTCATAAATAAGAGACTATTCTGTTTTGATAGCCTGGAAAGACATCTCGGAGACGCTAACTGATTTCAGGGAATAAATGATTAAAGAACAAACGAAAAAAAATTAGGAGGGAAGATAAAAATGTTTAACGTCTGTTCCAGTGAAATGGAAAAGTTGTCAATAAAATAACATCGTCTGCTGAATTATCTTTTAAATAAATATGAAGGGAACTGTTCAGAAGACAGACTGAAAGAAAGAAAAAAAAGAAAGAAAGAAAGAAAGAAAATGAAAGAAAGAAAGAAAGAAAGAAAGAAAGAAAGAACATAAAAAAAGCATGACATCTATGGAGAAAAACACTACTTTATTTCAGTGAGAAAAAGACTTACATACATGCATACATAAATACATACATACATACACACATACATACATACATACACACATACATACATAAATAAATGCATACATACATATATACATACATAAATGCATAAATACATACATACATAAATACATACATACATAAATGCATACATACATACACACATACATACATAAACACATACATACACACATACACACATACATACATCCATAAATATATACATACACACATGCGCACATACATACATAAATATATACATTCATATATACATACATAAATGCATACATACATACATAAATGCATACATACAGTTCCAATGAAATAAAAGCCGCCGTTCTTCTCCATCCCAAGAGATTAAAGACCTTAACCGCAGCCAACCTCCTTCGCGCACCCCACACATCTTTCAAGAAAGAAACATTGACCTATCTTTCTTCTTACTAATAATGCTTTGTGACGGACGGACACATACGGCTCTTATTATAATATAGATTATTATAATTGCTATTAATTGTTTCTGACAGGCGTGTTTTATTTTAAGGAATATAAAAATGAGATTCAAAAGAAAAGAAATCATTCAGTTCATGAAGAAAGTGTTGAACGTCTCAAAAGTCGTCTGTAGCCTTCCGTGCTTCTTTACGGCCACTTGGTAGACCAATTGAGTTCTACAGCAATCAAACAAAAGAGAATAATTTAATAAAGATAATCAACTTTGTAAGACGCTCCCAAAAGACAACAGACTCAAAATATACTCAAGTTGATACTAATTTGAACTAACTTGGTTCTGTTAGTCGCTTTGTTGAGTGGCCACCATACAGGCAATGAAAAGTGGATGCTGCACAACAATGTGAAAATAAAAAAAGAATACGATGCAAGGCAAATTAAATCCCAGTCGTCTAAGTTTTACGCCCTTGCGCAAATTAACTGAAAAAAAAAAATTTTTTTCTATGATCTTTCACACTTTCCCTGATCACATATACGTCGTCTCTTGGCGTTGTTTTTCTCATCCGAACGCCTATTCTTTTACGTTTTGGATGGATGGATCCAGTTTGATTCTTTGCCTTGTTGACACAAGTGACAGTTAAAAGTCTGAAACCAACAACATCCAGGATGTGTCTGTAAGGCTTGCCATTGTGTTTGTGAAGCGTTAAAATTTTCAGACGCTTCCTTGGAATTTTCATACGTCTATCGCAGACAATTGCCGTAGGACAACTAATCGACAGTCGAGACAATAATGTCTGGGGGTGATAAAAATTTGATGCAATCATGGATGGCGCAATATTTTTTCAAGGACAAACAAATTTCATAAGACACCCCGAAAATAGATTCATATTGTTGCACATCAGTGCAAATGACTAAATCTGAGGAAAAAATAGAAATCAATTCCACCATGGACTCAAAAATTGACCTTTTAATGAAAGAAAGAAAACTAAAACAACTGTTTCAGTTGATTTGCACAAGAGTGTAGGTGAATATATCTATAACGTGAGATTATATTGAATCTGCTAAAAAATAACATGAGATTATATTGAATCTGCTGCAAAATAACGTGAGATTATATTGAATCTGCTACACAATAACGTGAGATTATATTGAATCTGCTTCAAAATAACGTGAGATTATATTGAATCTACTGCAAAATAACGTGAGATTATATTGAATCTGCTACACAATAACGTGAGATTATATTGAATCTGCTTCAAAATAACGTGAGATTATATTGAATCTGCTGCAAAATAACGTGAGATTATATTTAATCTGCTACGAAATAACGTGAGATTATACTGAATCTACTACGAAATAACGTGAGATTATATTGAATCTGCTACGAACTAACGTGTGATTCTATTGAGTCTGCTACAAAATAAGGTGAGATTATACTGAATCTTCTACAAAAGATACTTTTCTAAAAACTTAATTATTGATTTAAGCAAGTAATGTTTTCAGTTATTCTCTTCAAATGCAGCAACTAATGGACATTGTATTTCATCAGATGGACACAAGACTACATATTTATTTATGACCAATGATAATGTTTTACATTGCAGCTAAAAATTTAAAAATTATTATATTCAATACACAGCACTTTCGAACTTCTCTTTATTCCAGTTTCCTCAAATTTCTCAGAATTAAAAAATATCAATCTCCAGAAGTCTGTAAAAACACCGAAAATATATATATATATATTTTTTTTTTTTGCTAAAGACAGATTAAAAATTGCTGAAGGAATTATAAAATTGTCTAAAATATAATCCGGCAGCAAGGCCTTTGATTTGGAAGGTTGATGAAGCTGAAAACCACCTCTTAACTGCTGCCGTTTGCAGGACCACCTTGACCTAGAGTGATAGCACTTGTTAGGATCCCAGCTATGGGCAAGTGGTATATAACTGAGCTGGGGTCGGAGCACTGTGAAAGTATAAAAATAGACTTTTAAAATAAAAATTCCAGGAATACATTTTTCAAGGAAAAAAAATATTACCAGCAATAAATTTTGAAGGAATAAAATATTACCAGCATTAAATTTTTTGAAGAAAAATGTATTACCAGCAATAAATTTTTGAAAGGAAAAAAATTTACCAGCAATAAATTTTTGAAAGAAAAATATTATCAGCAATAAATTTTTGAAAGAAAAAAAAGTATTAGCAGCAATAATTTTTGTAAGAATACAAAATACAAAATATTACCAGCAATACGTTTCTGAGGAAAATACATATCAACAATACATCTGATTCTCAACAAAAACCGCTTTATAAAATACGTCAAAGAAAGCTGATCTACAAACTTATTTCTTACAAAGAATATATTTTTTATTCATACAAATCTATTGTAAAAATCTTGTCGGCATTAAATAACCCATTTAGATTGATATGCCATAAAATAAAATAAATCCAAAACCTGATCTACAGACTGATTTCTTACAAAGAATATATTTTCTATTCATACAAACCTATTGTAAAAATCTTGCCGGTACTAAATAACCTATTCAGGGTGATATGCCGTAAAACAAACCAAACCTATAATATAGCCTTAGATAATAATAATAAAAATGGTATATATCCTGTTTAATATTAGAAATAATTTTAAAAAATAAAATAAATAATAAAAAATAATTATTTGTACTCGATAAACCGAACGAATTTTCGATCCACACAAAAATCTTGTTGAAATATTTTTGTTCATAATCATTTCACCCCAAGCAAATTAGGACCGCCACTGATGCGCGGGGGGGGGGGGGTTACATTGAGTGGTCAAAAAAACTATGTACAGTCAAATATTGAATATAAAAGGATGGGAATGAAGGAGATAAAAGATAAATTGACATCGCATTTAAGCTTTTAGTTTGTAAATTTGTAAGGCGGTTCTATGACGTCCTTGTAACCTCTCTGAAGATGGCTCATGGGAGCCGAAAGCTTAGAACCAACTTAATAAAAAATTATCCAAATGTTGGAGAATTTTTGTCTTTATTTTCACATGAAATTAAAGCCAAAATACGACGTTTAGAACGGCTCATGATTAAACATAATAGACATTCATTGTCTCTTATATTTAACAATATATATATATATATATATATATATATATATATATAGAGAGAGAGAGAGAGAGAGAGAGAAAGAGAGAGAGAGATTGTAATTTTGTTATTATAATGGTTTATAAAAGCATAAAGTCACTACACACATTTTTTTTATATTTCAGAACAATGCTGTTCTTCTTCAGGTGATATGTTAAAATAAATAGTGAAAATGATTTATTTTTAAAATATAAGATTAATTCACGGTTACTTAGAAAATTAGGGAACAACAGTATTGTTCTGAAACATGAAAATTTTTCTGTAGTTGATATTAGGCTTTTATAAACCAATGTATAAACAAAATTACAATATTAAGCTCTACTCTGTATCGAGCACTTTTGATAAAAGTAAATGCTGAAACAGTTGGTTTTTAATCTACGTGTTCTTTCACTTTCTTTGTAATATATATATATATATATATATATATATATGTGTGTGTGTGTGTGTGTGTGTGTGTGTGTGTGTGTGTGTGTGTGTGTGCATATCTGTGGTTACTCTGTTTATCTAAAATTAAACAGTATCGACCCGAATATTTTAGAAATCTTGTCAGGAAAATATACATCCTTCGGTAGGGTTCGAACCTTATAGACCAGGGGAAGTCGCCAATTGATATGATGTGTCTAACCACTCGACAACGAAATAATTAGTTAGACAATATGGAATTAAGCCTTAAATACACAGATTCCCGATTTTTCGTAATATCCAAAACTGCATTGGTTCGTATCACAATGTAAACAAACGTAAATAAAATGTTTACGAAACCTTATGGAAAGTTACGAAATGTTATTAACTGCAATATTCATTTAAATTCATTTGTTTGAACAAATGTTTATATATATATATATATATATATATATATATATAGTAAAGTTTTGTAATTTGCTTGAAGCATTGTGTAAAATAGTTACATGGTTTATGTCTTGAAGGCTGTCACAATACGTTGAGTAAAATAAAGGAAGGTAAAAATGTGTTTGGGTATTACCTATTTATTGAACATTAATACTTCGAGATTAAAATCTCATCTTAAGAATGGCAGAGAAGCTTTGGTCTGTCCGGGTATCTTCACGGCCTTTCAAAGAATGGGTCTTCCTGGCTGTCTGCTGCTGCTGTATTTCTCTGCCATTCTGAAGATGAGATTTTGATCTCGAAATATTAATGTTTAATAAATAGGTAATACACAAACACTTCTTTACCTTCCTTTATTTTACTCAACGCATTGTGACAGCCTTCAAGACATAACCCATATATATATATATATATATATATCTGAATAGAATATATATATATATATATATATATATATATATATATATATATATATATCTGAGTAGGAAATTATATATATATATATATATATATAATCTGGAATAGGATATATATATATATATATATATATATATATATATATATATAAATAGGATATATATATATATATATATATATATATATATATATAGATATATATCTGAGTAGGAAATTCTATATATATATAATTATATATATATATATATATATATATATATATATATATATATATATATATATATATATATATATATATATCTGAGAAGGAAATTCGTTTGTGACAATAAAAAAATCTCTGAAAAAATTTTATTTGTAATTTGCCGCGGCTCTTAAGCCTTAGAAGTTTCTCGTATGTGATTCTGGTTGGTATGAAACAATTTCGGTCAGTCGTTCTCTCTGTAATAACTCTCTTGTAACGTGAGTTAAAGAAGACAAACTTCGGAGAAATGATTCTCAACATTAGCAGAACCTGAAACCAGCCCTTGTCATTATCATAAATCTCGTACATAATTAAACTGACAGAAAACTCATTAGGGACAGTTTGAGGAATGCTGGCGTTGATTTATTTTCTCTTTCCGGTTTGTCTAATACTGGTAAGTCATTATCCATTGGTCAATGTATATTTTAAAAGGTAATAAAAAAACTACTTAGTCGAGAAAGATAAATAATTTTTGCTGAAAGGACGTCACTGGATCAATTTGCAATCAATTCTGATCCTTTATCCGACTTTATAGTTCAATAGCATACTGTTTTGTTAAACCAATATCCTCTTGGCGTCAGTTAAAACCAACACCATTTCATTTCTCAAACAGTGAGCTTCAAAAGTAGGTATACAGTAAGTACTTACCAGTATTACTAGTAACATAATAGCGATTCAATTATCCATTTTATACTAGAATTCATATAATTCATTGGTTTGTTTTGAGCTTTTTTACGGCTATCAACCTCAATAGTTTATTTAATGCTGACAAGACTTTGGCAATAGATTTGTATGAATAGAATATATATTCTTTGTAAGAAATCAGTCTGTAGATCAGGTTTTGGATTTACTAACCCTAACCCTAACCCTAACCCTGCAGATATTGGAGGCCATGTACATCAAATCTAAAGAACCAACACTCAATAAAACCAACTTTAAATCCGGAAATAACATATTACATTGCATTTGACTACATGGTTTTGTTGTCATTTCGCGCTATCACGCGGTGTGACGTCATAAAACCGCATCGCAAATTTAAGAACTGCGTTTATTATTTTTGGTAACTATTGCCGTTGCCAAGCGGAGTTTTGTGTCAACACAAAATAAAATCGTCGGTGATGATGGATGTTATAATTTTTCAGTCTTAATCTCTCTGAAGATGGCTCATGTGAGCCGAAAGCTTAGAAGAAAATCAATAAATAATTATCCAAATGTTGGAAAATTTTTGTCTTTATTTTCAACTGAAATTAAAGCCAAAATACGACGTTTAGAACGGCTCATGATTAAACATAATAGACATTCATTGTCTCTTATATTTAACAGCATATGTTTGGAAAATTATTTGCTGCTTCGATACACTCTATATATATATATATATATATATATATATATATATATATATATAAGTAAATCTAGTGAGCCAACAAATCTACCAAGGTTTCACCTAAGCGGATCTTCAGGGAAGGAAAGCCAACATTACCTGAAGATCCGCTTAGGTGAAAGTTTGGTAGGTTTGTTGGCTCACTAGGTTTCATTTATTTATTCTGCTCTGATTACGTATTGAGCGCTTTTTTGTTAATTGATAATTCGCTTCGGGTTTTTTCTTTGGGCTACGTGCTGGCTCGGTCCGAATCCCTGTGGCTGATGTTCATGTGCTTTGTTCTTTCTTTTTTTACAACCATTTTTTCCTTCCACGTAGATATGCAGAGGGTTTTTCGAAACGAGTATAGTTATAAGTTTATCTTTATATATATATATATATATATATATATATATATATATATATATATATTATAAATTATGTTTTAGAACATGTACATAATTTTTTTAATATATGTCCTCTCCTCTACAATCATCTACAATCATATGTTTGTTTCAACGTTGGGTATCCAACATTTCATCAGGAGGAATAAGCAAGAGCTGGAATCATCCTCTGTTTATATTTGGTTCGTTGTTGTTGTTGGGTTGGTTATTATATATATATATATATATATATATATATATTGAAACAAACATATTATTGTAGATGATTGTAGAGGAGAGGACATATATAGAAAAAAATTATGTACATGTTCTAAAACATAATTTATAATAAATATTCACAGCTCTATATATCATATATCGAGCACTGTTTTAAATTAATGTTTTGGAAGGTGAAAAACATTTCTTTCTTCGTTCTGTACTCACTCGGATATATATATATATATATATATATATATATATATATATATATAAACCAATACAGAAATAATTAAAATTTTGAAATTTCAATACCAGAATATACCCCTAAATAAAGGGAGGGAGATCATTAGTATGTATTGTCATAGAAATAAGTATAAATTGCAATAACTATCCTATTCTTCCAATTAGTTACAATAACGTTTTTTTAAAAGATTTGGCTAAGCAGTTACTTCTCCCCTATTTACTACTAACTCAAAAGTCAAGCCACATACCTCCCACTACCAAACTAGAATGTACTACTAAAATTCCGCCAGCTTAACCATATAAAAACCAATGTCCCCCAATCCCTTCCTTCACTAGAGCAGACCTCTGGGCATAGAATCTTTCCTCATTAATTGTTTAAACGGGGCTGAGAATGCATGTCTTAAAATGACATGTTGAAAATGGCTATTTCGCCTCTAAATTTTATCTGAAATGATATATATATATATATATATATATATATATATATATATATATATATATATATATATATTTTGATTGTTAAATTACTTAGTTTTTAATCATAATAAGATTAGACCAGTGCATATTTGTATTAAAAACTGTTCAATACAATTATATTATAGAACCTTTGAATATTTTTCATTTGTAAACGAGTTATTACGTCACCTAGGCTATTGAAAATCGACTGAAGACACCACTCATGGTAGAAACCTAGGTCGCGTAATAACTCGTTTGAAAATGGAATATATATATATATATATATATATATATATATATATATATATATATGGTGAAAAAAGTAGAAAATCGTTAAATAAAAAATTGATGACTAAAAACATTAAAAACATTAAAAACATTAAAGAAAACTAATAAAAATAAATAAATTAGTAAAAAGAAAAGTGAAGAACCTAAAGAACAAATAGATTAATAAATAAATAAATAAAAACAAATGTTGGGGCGAAATAATTTAGTCAGGCTTTAAGCAAATATTTATTTTTACGTCTGCATGTAGTCATTAAGATACTTTTAGTGAATCACTATATATATATATATATATATATATATATATATGTGTGTGTGTGTGTGTGTGTGTGTGTGTGTGTGTGTAAAAATATAGTCAGTTATGATCTGAGATTAAGGACAGGATGGTTAAATAAAAAGAAGACAACTGCATTTTAAATCGCCTACGCGTTTCGTCCTGTGATGGACTTCATAATTTTTGCATTTATTTCTGTGAATCACTAATGCATTTGTTAGATTATTATTAAGACAAACTAACATACATAATATATATATATATATATATATATATATATATATATATATATATATATAAAATCGATAATATATGATAAGGACCTCCAACCTAAGACATATATAGATGCCACGCAGGACTCTTTAAAAAATTAGGTATTACAACCACTTAAGTACTTTTAAGCCCCATAAGTATAGTCGTAACACTTCTCTGGCGTCCTACGTGTGGGACATTAAAAATTCTACTTCTACTGATCCTATTTTAAAACGGGAAATTTTAAAACGATATTCCGAGTACAAGCCGGGAAGTAAATTTTGCAATTTATGCGGGGAAGAAAAGTTAGCCATTGCGTTTTTCGAACCCGCGCAGAATTTATTAAATTCAAAAACTGAAATTCTTCATAAATGTATCCACATGAAAAACTGTTTGCTCAATTAGCCTCCTGTTTAATTGTTCTCAATCCGTTTTTTCTCCCCGCGCCTTAATAAAGTTTATCCCCCCTATATTCCTGAGTTTGGTGTCTTCCTTGTTTAAGCTGAAATTCTACATATATGCTGCATAATTTCTAAGTCTTTAGCCAATTTTCCCTGACGAACTGTTAAACGAAACCGTGGTAGGTTATTTGCTCACTCTTAGATTTTCGATTTTGTTTGCTCTATTTTCGCTTTGAGTGCTTTGTGTACTCTGCTTTCGTATTGATCTCTTTATTGTTAGGGTTTTCGTCTCGGCTTTTTTTTCTTTCTGACGAATGCTTGACTTTTTGTCCAGGTATTTCGTTTGTTTCTTTTTTTCATTCCCTTCTTTTCCCTCCGGGTTCGTTCCCGGTGGGTTTCAAGACGATCTCATTTGTAGTTTAATTATTGCTAGTCTTGACAGAATTCGTTCTGTTGCTATTGGTATTATTACTATAATTAACATTACTTTATATATATATATATATATATATATATATATATATATATATATATATATTAATTCAGATACTTCAATCCAAGGGAAATGTATGTATATATGTATTCTTAATCGTAGAATTGTGTGTGTGTGTGTATATGTATGTATGTATGTGTGTACTTCTATATGTATGTATAATTGTAAATTAATTTTTTTTTTTCTTTTTACCTAGCGATGTCTTTATTTAGTTTAATTCAAATGACCTAACTTTTTAAAAATAATTTTATTTTAATTCTTATATCTTTTTATTCCCTTTAAAAATAATTATGCCTTTTTAAGTTTTTGGGAAGTTAGGTTTTTTGAATATGTCCAGCGTCTGTAATATTTTTAAAAAAATGTTTTCTTTCTTTTCTTTTCTTTTTCCCTCCCTTCCTTCCTTTATCTCTCTTATCTCCCACCTTTTTTCCGTGTTGCTTAACCTTACGTCGATTTAACACGGCTGTCTGTTAATTTTTAGTTACAATTCTCTTTCCTTCTTTTGCGAACCCAGACGATGTCAATATTTTCTTTTCTTGTTTATTTGATTTTATTTTGTTTTATCTTTTTCTTTTTCTTTTCCTTTATTTTTCCTTATTTTCTTTTTTAATTTCTTTGCAAATCTATTTAAAAAGAAAAGTAGACTAATTTTTCTCCAGTTTCTGAAAGGATTTTTCTGTTGCTGTGGTGATGTGTTATCCCCGTGGGGATCTTCATATCGAAATGGCCATTCAACATCATTGAATTAATCCTTTTTTAATTTATATATGTATATATACTAAGCATACCTTAACTGTGGCACAAGACCGAATGTATGAAGCGCTTAATGAGGATCGAACTCGCTACTCAATCTACATTGATCTAAGAAGCAAAACTTTGCTTAACATTACACCACGTCAAAATGCCCCCTCCTTCCCCCCCCCCCCCCCGAGAGTAAAACCCTACGCCTCCATGACCTTACACTCTCGGCGGATCTCAAATGGAATCACTATATCGAATCCATTGCTAAGTCCGCCCCCTGAAAGTCGGTTCTCTGTGTAGGGCCCGGAAGTTTTTCCTCTCTGAATCTATCCTGCACATATATAAATCTACCATCCGCCCGTGTATTGAATACTGCTGACACATCTGGTCGGGTGCTCCTGCTATCTCCTCGGGCTTCTTGACAAAATACAACGGAGAATCTGTAACGTGATCGATACTGACTTGGCAGACCGGCTGCAACCACTCTCTCACCGGCTTGACGTGGTTTCCCTGTGCCTCTTCTATAAATACTTTCACGGCTTCTGCTCCGATGAACTTAGATCATTGGTGCCGCCTAGGTACAAATTTACACGAGATACTAGATTAGCAACTAGGTCCCACGCTATTACAGTGAAACAGATAAGATGTAACCGTAATTTCTACTCCAACAGCTTCTTTTCTCGCGCTTCCCGCCTGTGGAATTTCCTTCCACATGTCTGCTTTCCCGACAGCGACAATCTCCAGGAGTTTAAATGTAAGGTCAATAGACACCTCTTATCACACTAACTTGCATCTATTCTCCCAACACTCTCACCATCTACCCAACCCCCATCCTTGGTATCCTTACCCGTCTATCACCCTCCTTCTAACATTTCCGATATCTAACCATCCTTTCTCATCACTTCTCCCTCTGTAACCCCCTGCGCAATAGTGGCAGTGGAATGCCTTGCTTGGGGGGAAACGATTATAAAAAAAAAACTTAAACTTTGCATTTTTTTAGATTTCTGATAAAAACGTTTTCTCACATACTTCCGCGTAATTTTTCACTTTCTAAAATTATAGTTTATAATTATAGTTTAGAAAAAAAAGTGTTACTTTAAATTGATGACGAGTTAATCTGACGCCAATCTTTTCCACGTGTGTTGACCATCTTACTTCAACATCGTAATTTATTGATTGCAGATGCTTGGTATTTTTGATAACATATCGGCAAAATTCTCACTCTCCGAAATTTATAATTGATAATAATAGCTTAGATCTACGGTAAAAAGAATGATCGGCTTTAAAGTGACATTTTTTGACTATACTGTGAGCATTATAATTTCAGATGAAACATTGCCAAATTTGCAATATATTTCAATCAAATGTTCATTTTCTCACCCTATACATTACTTATATAACACACAATCAATGGTTAGCTAGAGAAAAAATGGCTTGTAAATATTCATACCTTCGAAACAAAACTTTTAATCATCATAAAGAACGATTTTCTCTTTCATCATTATGGCTGATGATAACCCCCAGAACAACAACCCATTGTTTCTTCTTCGTCTGAAGATTATGTTGAATCAATTACTACGTCTTCTGCTAGGAATGTTCGTGCTAGGCAATTATTTTTCGCCAAAATTTATTTTTCACATTTATAAATAGTGCAATTCGTCCGTACATTGAATGTTACTGTCGTATATCCATTAGTGGTGCAATTATACATCTTGAAATTCTCTATAAAATCCAAAGATGTATCCACTTTCTAAATATATAAATACTACAATTTGTCCGTGCATTGAATATTGTTGCCATATATGCAGTAGTGCCTTAATAATATATCTCGAGATTCTCGACAAAATCTATATATGGGTCCACTTTCTACATAGATAAATATTACCATTCATCCGTACATTGAATACTGTTCCGGTATGTCTTCTGGTACCCTAACTATATATCTCGAGATTCTCGACAAAATCTATATATGGGTCCACTTTCTACATAGATAACTATTACCATTCATCCGTACATTGAAAACTGTTCCGGTATGTCTTCTGGTACCCTAACTATATATCTCGAGATTCTCGACCAAATCTATGTATGGGTCCACTTTCTACATAGATAAATATTACCATTCATCCGTACATTGAATACTGTTCCGGTATGTCTTCTGGTACCCTAACTATATATCTCGAGATTCTCGACAAAATCTATATATGGGTCCACTTTCTACATAGATAAATATTACGATTCATCCGTACATTGAATACTGTTCCGGTATGTCTTCTGGTACCCTAACTATATATCTCGAGATTCTCGACAAAATCTATATATGGGTCCACTTTCTACATAGATAAATATTACCATTCATCCGTACATTGAATACTGTTCCGGTATGTCTTCTGGTACCCTAACTACATATCTCGAGATTCTGGGAAAAATAAATACTACGATTCGTCCGTGCATTGAATATTGCTGCCGTATATCAAGTAGTGCCCCAATTATATATCTTGAAATTCTCGATAAAATCCGAAGATAGGTCCACTTTCTAGATATATAAATACTACCATTTGTCCGTGCATTGAATATTGTTGCCGTATATCCTCTGGTACCCCAACTATATATCTTGAGATTCTCAGCAAAATCCAAATAAGATTCCATAATTTGATCGGTACTTGCCTGGCATCTCGACTTTAGTTACTTTCCGTCGACCATAACGTGTCTTCCCTTTGCCTTTTCTATAAACATTTTCAGGGTAAATGTTATTGTGACTTTTTCTCCTTTGTACCTTAACCGTATTAATTTAAGCGGGCTACTTTCTAATTTTAATAATTTCACCCCAAGCAAGGCAATAAAGTCACTACAGCGCAAGAGAGAATTGTGTGTTAAAGAATCCGAGAAAAAATACTGTTAAGAAGAGAGGACAATAAAAGAAAAAAGAATTAAGAAAACAAAAAACAACGATTGACATTGCATTTAAATTTTTGAAGATCTGACTTAACTGGGATTTATGAAACTGGAAGAATTTCACAAACGAGAAGTTAGATAGAAGAAATTGTTAGGATGGAACTTACGGTTGCATCTAGATTACTAAATTGTCAAATAGATATCATTTTACTGTTGAATTAGCTAGATATAACGTACGTTCTATTTTAACAGTTTCTTTTCTCGCACGACTTGCTTGTGGAAACTTCTTCCGGTTTCTTTCTTAGTCAACTTGTTGTTGTTGTTGTTGTTGTTGTTGTTCTTCTTCTTCTTCTTCTTCTTCTTCTTCTTCTTCTTCTTCTTCTATGTAACTTGTCCTTTCAGAACGTAGGCGATCATGGCCTTCCACGTCTCCCTATCTCAGGTGGCTCTTATCACGTTTTCTCCTGTAACGTGTCTCAGCCCCCGTTCTGTCATCCACCTGCTGAGACCCTTCAAATATGTTATCCGATGCTTTCCTCTTTCTCTTATTCCCTCTATCTGGCCTGTTAGTATCAGGTTCTCCAAGCCTTCCTTCCTCACTGCATCTCCCAGGAACTTCAGTTGTCTCTTCCTGATGCTCAATATTAATTTCCTTTTCGGTTCCATTCTTTCCAACACCTCGTCATTGCACACATGCTCGGTCCACGATATCCGCAGCATCCTTCTGTAGAACCACATTTCAGCTGCTTCAAGTTTTCCCTTCATCTTTGTTGATATTGCCCAATATTCACTGACATATTGAAGAACTGACATCACATCAGTCAGTTAAGTGCCATACGTGATACACGCTTGGGTGATCATGTCTCGCAAGAGACATGACTGACTTGGCAGAAGATTATCCCGCAGTAGGTTGTCATTGCTTTCTGCGGTAGACTGATTGCCGACCAAGGCTATAGAACCCAATCTGTCCTGCTATTTAACCCAAAACTGGAAGGAAGAGACGGATTAATACCTTTCCCAACGGTATTTGCGCGTAAGTGAATACAACGGATTCAACTGGAATTCAAACTCGGCTGCCCGGTTTCTCGTTCCGAGCCGATATCCATTCACATAGCAATCCAGTATTCTCTTCTTTGTTTCTAGTGAAAGTTTCCTGTGTCTTAATACTTTACTCAGCTTCTGGAACGTGTTTTTCGCCATGCCAATTATCCTTCGGATCTCTGTGTCGCACTTTCCGTCTTCGGTTAGAATACTTCACAGGTATTTAAATTTTCGTACCTGCTTGATTTTAACATCCCCCAATGTTCAAAATTAATAAAGCAACATTAATCGACATGTTCCTTATCTCATTTTGAAATCTGTTCTTTTATTGTCCCTTTTCCTTACTGATCTTCTAAATCTTTTTTTCGTTCTACTGCCATTGCCGACTTGCTTATTATTATTATTATTATTATTATTATTATTATTATTATTATTATTATTATTATGTTGTCATTTTTCATCATATTTTGAATACTGCTATGGTCGCACTACCAACCAAGTCTGCGGAAAGACCTAAGGCAGGTCGTGGTGGGTTGTTATGGCTCCATTTCATGTTTTTCTATCTCCCCTATCATCCCTAGCGTTACATAGACAAAGTGTGTGGACTGTACTTAATAAGACAATTTTTTGTATATCTCTTAAGCTGGGGTTTCCAGGGTTTCTTTCAATGTGTTGTTTTGTTTCGTTTTTTATTGTTCCAAGTGCACCTACTATCACTGGCACGACTCTTGTTTTCAATTTCCACATTTTTTCTATTTCAATTTCCAGGTCTTTATATTTTGACAGTTTTTCGAATTCCTTGGTTGCTATGTTATAATCCGCTGGACAAGCCATATCAATTAATAAACAAGTTTTTTCTTTCTAGTTTTTAACAATAATGTTCAGCCTATTTGCTTCATTTTTTCTGTCTGTGTTGATGGTGTAATCCTATAGAATGGTGACATCTTCTATTTCTGTGACCGGTGCTGGGTGATGTTCATACCAGTGTTTGTTTACATATTTTCCATAATGTTTGCACATTGTTCAATGTAAATATTGCCCTATTCTATCGTGACGATTTTTATATTCATTTGGGGCAAGCACAGAACATCCTGAGATTAGATGGTTTATCGTTTCTTGGTGTTTATCACAAAACCTGCATTTTGAATCTACATTATTATTATTATTATTATTATTATTATTATTATTATTATTATTATTATTATTAATTTGGGTGGGCGTTATACGCAGGTACTTTTAATATGACGTCAATTAATTTGGATATGAGCGAAATGGCTTTGTTTAAAAAAAAGGTTTCAATATTCAATCGATATGTTGTACGGGTGTTAATAACTTAGCATATACGGAAAAGAATTCATTAATATCCATACAATGAAAGCATTCATTGATTGAAGAGGTAGGATTTCTCTTGATTGAAATTTTTAAAAATCTTTCTTAATATTGTTCGGGAAATGGGATTGTCATGTTTACTGTTATAGCACAATCATGTTCATATAATCCTCTCTATTATAATAAAGCCCGTTATCGTTCATTCAGCAATGAATTAGAACACTCTCAGCTATTGGGCAGGTATAATGATAATATACACCCTAAAAAGTCTGTCTCCTTCTAGTGAGCGCCCGTAGAATCGCCGAGTGACGCCAATTCGGTCGGGTTTCAATCTTGGATAAAAAGCAATCGGCTGTCTAACCGTACTGATGAGCTGTGATACAGCGAAACAGATCTGTCTGCGAATGACTATTTATGATCTCATACCCTGATTGAGCACTCTGGAAGAATGATAGACTTTGAAAAACAGTAGCTACTCTGGCATCTACGCATCGTTCATTCAGCAATGAATTAGAACACTCAGCTATTGGGCGTGTATAATGATAATATACACGCTAAAAAGTCTGCCACCTTCTACCGAACACTCGTAGCTCAGAGGTAGAATCGCCGACTGACGCCCATTCGGTCGAGTTTCAATCGGCTATCTAGCCGTACTGATGAGCTGTGATACAGCGAAACAGATCTGTCTGTGGATGACTATATATATATTTGATAATTTTGTTATTACAATGGTTTATAAAAGGATTATATAACTACACAAAAATTTAAAAAGAATACTGTTCTTCAGGTGATATGTTAAAATCAAATGGGGGAAAATGATTT
Organism: Ascarosepion bandense; assembly: GCA_037127315.1. NCBI lineage: Eukaryota > Metazoa > Mollusca > Cephalopoda > Sepiida > Sepiidae > Ascarosepion > Ascarosepion bandense. Next base: position 966,958 of record JBBBDQ010001420.1, read on the forward strand.
ACTTTAGACAAATATAAAATGAATTCATGGTTATTTAGAAAGTTATAGCATATCACCTGAAGAAGAACAGTATTTTTCTGAAACATGAAAATTTTTCTGTAGTGATATAAAGCTTTTATAAACCATTGTAATAACAAAATTACAATATGAAGCTCTACTCTGCATCGAGCACTCTTTATAAAATAAATGCTTGAACAGTATGGTTTTGATTTACGTGTTCTTTCACTTTCTAATAATAACAATAATAATAATATATATATATATATATATATATATATATATATATATATATATATACATTACCGGCCATAATTATCGTGTAAATTCATACCTAGGGGGCACCAGTGATATAAGTTCATTGGAAACAGAAGCCGTGAAAGTATTTATAGAAGAGGCACAGGGAAGCTACGTCACGCCGGTGAGAGAGCGACTGCAGCCGAGTATTACATTGTTCATTGCTTGTTCTGGTTTTTTTCTTAAAATTTTTTTAAATTTGGAATTTTATCAGTTCCACTTAAAAATCGTCGGTTATTCAATCTCTGGTTTGATTCGTTCCAGAGAGACCTCGTATAATGATTTTTAGGAATGAATGTTAAAAATTGATTGTTTCAATAGAAAAATGGACAGTTTCAAATCAATTCTGTGTTTTGGGATCGAGCTACATTTCATATCCGGAAGTCACTGGGTAAAAAAGAAAAAAATTAGATTGCATTCCTATAATAAAATCATTTCCAGTGCCTTCCTATAGTAAAATCATTTTCAATCTATTCTCATGATAAAATCATTTGCAATAAATTCCTACAGTAAAATCATTTACAGGGTATTCCCATAGTAAAAACATTTGTTTTTTCTTGTCTTGAAGTCAGAAGACTATAGACATTTGACCGTATCCCTTTTTCTTATCTTGTATCTTATAATTTTTTTCATTTTTCTATAGTATTATAGTTGCCTTGTCTCATATTACGTTGTTCATTTGTTGTTCTGGTCTTTTTAAAAATTATTTTTGTTGGAAATTTTATTAGTTCTACTTAAAATTCGCCGGTTATTCAATCTCTGTTTTGATTCGTTCCAGAGAGACTTCGTATAATAATTTTTAAGAACGAAAGGTAAAAATTGATAGTTTCAACAGAAAAATGGTTGGTTTATAATCGATTCTTTGTTCTGGGATCGAGCTATATTTCATATCCGGAAGTCAATGGGCAAAAAAAAAAAATTAAAAAAAGAAAGAAAATAAAGGAATAAATATAAATTAATTTCTTGTTCTACCTTTAAAACTGACGACACTGAAATGTAGAAATATTGATTTCTGCACAAAATGGAAATTAGTGTAAAGGTTACTTTTAATGACATTCGTGTGACATTTTGGAAGGTTACAAAAATTTTTCGAGACAGTTATGATGCGTTTCCTGTTTTAAAACTGTCTTATTTCTCATAACGAATTAAAAGAAAAAAGTATATATATATATATATATATATATCAGATTAAATAAATTGCAAACACTATATCTGCTTATTTTAAATAAAATCCGTTCATTCTCACGGATAATATTTCGCGTATTACATTCAAAAGATGTCAGAAATGAGCTGTAACATTGACAGATGATATTTTCATTCATTTCTTAAGGTACCCAAGTACTTTCAACCGATTTCCGAGGTCATCTTCAGGGGTGTGAGTTATGGAAATGTAACCGGAATATTGGGAGTATGAACGGAGCTTGTTAAAAATAAGCAAACATAGTGTTTGCAATTTATTTAATCGGACATATTTATAAGAGAATTTTCTGCCTAAATACACAAATTTATATATATATATATATATATGTATATATATATATATATATATATAGATAGATAGATAGATAGATAGATAAAGACAAAAGGTAGACTTGTTTTTACCAATGCGCTTTGTCTTCTAATGTACATTGCCGAACGTGATACAAGCTTAGGCGATCATGTCTCGAAAGTGACATAACTGACTTGTCAGAAGATTTTCCCGCTGTAGGTACCATTACTTTCTCTAGTCAACTGGTTGCCAACCAAAACTATAGAACTTAATCTCTCTTGCTATTTAACCCACAGCTGAAGGGAGAAGCGACGTATACATATCTTTCCCAAGGGTATTGCGCATCTGTGAATGCAACGAATTCAACGGAAATTCGAACTCAGTTCCTCGATTTCTCGTTCCGAGCCGATATCCGTGGTTCTCTAACGAACATTATCAAGCCAAATGTGAGGATCTTATTTTGAAATATATAAATAGAAATAAACTATCCTCAGGTTTTCAAAATTTTCAAATCCAAGAACTCTGAAAAATATTCTGAAAGCGTAATATCGGTATAAACTGCAGTGATGTTGATGTTAAGTTTCTCAATTTTTATTTTTTCATTTTTTTTATATTATTCATATATTTATTTACTTTTGGTTATTGTTTTAATTTAATTTGATAAATACTTTATGTATTTATTTCTTTTAAAAAACAGATTTTTATTTTACTGTATCTTTAAATGAAAAATATGTATGACCAAGTATTTTGGCCTGAAAAAAGAGTAAATCGTTGAGAAAAGATATCTGAAAAATAATTGGAGCTGCTTAAAATTTTGGCAAAATTCGATAGTGGCACTTTCAATAAGTTTCTGTCTAAGTTATTTCTCTTATATAGTTGACATTAGTGGGTTTGTACAAAATCTTTTTTGTGTTCATATATATATATATATATATATATATATATATATATATATATATATATAGCGGTGGCAAGAATACAGGATAGGATTGGTAAATAATCCAGGAGGACTCTAGTAATATCGTTAAAATATTAAAATTGATCCAATAGAAAGCTCAGTGTAGATTAATTTAATTTACAAAGCAGATATTTACTTATTTATCTGTAAATTTAGATAATTTAGATAAGACCTAGCGGGGAAATAGCCATTTTCAACATGTAATTTTCAGACATGCATTCTTCAACCGCTTATAAACAGAGAACCATATAAACAGAGATTCGCTGTTTATAAGGGGTTGAAGAATGCATGTCATAAAATTACATGTTGAAAATGGCTATTTCCTCGCTAAGTTTTATCTGAATTTCCATATATATATATATATATATATATATATATATATATATATATATATATATATTAGAAATTTTTTTAAATATGCTACAATTTCATGGGTAATAAATATTTCGCCATCAAATGATGACGTTGCGACTCGTCAGAACCAAATGATACAACAGTTAATCCTCAAAACATCCCCCCAAAATATTATTACACACAGATGTTCACATGTCCATAATTAGAATAAACATTTGTAATGGTCATTTGCAAAAAAATTCCTAGCTCATTAAAAAAAAAATAAAAAACAAAGAAATCAAAAAAGAAAAGAGAGAAAAACTGAGACAATTGATAAATGGAAAGAAGAGAAAAAAAGAAAGAAAAGAAATAGTACTAGAAAGATAAGGAACATTATACAGAGAAAGGAATATTAACATCAAGTATCGACATAGCGTCTATAGCATATATATATATATATATATATACACACAGTCAATCAGTGAAGTGCCATACGTGATACACGGTTGTGCGATCATGTCTCAAAAGAGACATGACTTACTGGGCAGAAGATTATTCCGCAGTAAGCTGTCATTACTTTCTGCGGTAGAATGGTTGCCAGCCAAGGCTATAGAACCCAATCTGTCCTGTTATTTAACCCATAACTGGAGGGAAGAAACGGATTTATACCTTTCCCAAGGGTATCTGCGCGTAAGTGAATGCAATGAATTTAACTGGAATTCGATCTCGGTTCCCCGTTTTCTCGTTCCGAACCGGTATCCACTGCACCACAAAGCACATCGCTCAACACACACACACACACACACACACACACACACACACACACACACACACACACACACACACACACACACATATTAAAATACAAAAGATCATCTAAAATACAATGAGCAGAACAAAACTACTGTATTCAATCTCAACTACCTCAATAATACGTTAAAACTATCTATCGTCCGGTTCACACTCCACCCACGTCTATTGAACAGGTTAAGAGGCTCATCCCTTTTTCCCTGTTTAGGATGTGGTTTCCGGCTTTATCTTTACCAATCTTTTCACTATTACGTAACACCCTGCACCGCCTTGCTTGAGGTGATACGATTAAAAAAAAACAAAAAAACGCACAGTCTCTAAAAACATTGCAACTTCGACAATGGAAAAAGTCTACTACCTAATGGTAAATGTAAATTCCTAAATGACAACTAAATGAATAAAAAAAATGATTGATTCTTGAAGATTTTTAGCTCTAATTTTAAGCTAATAGCAATAAAGTTTTAAAAATAAAAACGTTTTCTTGTTGAAACTTTTAATACTTTTAGCTTCAGTTGTGAAAGCTAAAAATGATTATCTCCAGTAAGCAAAACTCTGGTGGTGTATTTCAAACTATATTCATAAAATTAGATTGATTAAAATCTAAAATGTTTTAATTTTTTTTAATCTTTCAATTTTTTGGGTCATTTTTAAGCGACTGACACATTTGTAAACAAAAAGTTAATTCTCGGTTTTAAAAATCTTTCGACAATAGACTAATTGGAGTAGACAGACTAAACTATGGCCCGGTTCACACTCCACCCACGTCTATTGTACACGTGTAGAGGCTCATCCCTTGTTCCTTGTTCAGGGCGTGGTTTCCGGCTTTCTTTTTTCCAATCTTTTCTCTTTTCATTTTTTTTTCTTTTTCATTTTTTATTTTTATTTTTTTCTCAATTGGAGTAAATAGACCAAACTATCGCCCGGTTCACACTCCACCCACGTCTATTGTACAGGTTAAGAGGCTCATCCCTTGTTCCCTGCTTAGGATGTCGCTTCTGGCTTTCTCTTTTCCAAATCTTTTCACTCTCACGTAGCCCCCTGCACATCAGTGGCGTTACCGCCTTGCTCGGGGTGATATGATTAAAAAAAGAAAAAATATGTGGTTTCTCGCTTTCTCATTTCCAATCTTTTCACTCTTACGTAGCCCCCTGCACATCAGTGGCGTTACCGCCTTGCTCGGGGTGATATGATTAAAAAAAGAAAAATATGTGGTTTCTCGCTTTCTCATTTCCAATCTTTTCACTCTTACGTAGCCCCCTGCACATCAGTGGCGTTACCGCCTTGCTCGGGGTGATATGATTAAAAAAAGAAAAATATGTGGTTTCTCGCTTTCTCATTTCCAATCTTTTCACTCTTACGTAGCCCCCTGCACATCAGTGGCGTTACCGCCTTGCTCGGGGTGATATGATTAAAAAAAGAAAAATATGTCGTTTCTCGCTTTCTCATTTCCAATCTTTTCACTCTTACGTAGCCCCCTGCACATCAGTGGCGTTACCGCCTTGCTCGGGGTGATATGATTAAAAAAAGAAAAAATATGTGGTTTCTCGCTTTCTCATTTCCAATCTTTTCACTCTTACGTAGCCCCCTGCACATCAGTGGCGTTACCGCCTTGCTCGGGGTGATATGATTAAAAAAAGAAAAATATGTCGTTTCTCGCTTTCTCATTTCCAATCTTTTCACTCTTACGTAGCCCCCTGCACATCAGTGGCGTTACCGCCTTGCTCGGGGTGATATGATTAAAAAAAGAAAAATATGTGGTTTCTCGCTTTCTCATTTCCAATCTTTTCACTCTTACGTAGCCCCCTGCACATCAGTGGCGTTACCGCCTTGCTCGGGGTGATATGATTAAAAAAAGAAAAATATGTGGTTTCTCGCTTTCTCATTTCCAATCTTTTCACTCTTACGTAGCCCCCTGCACATCAGTGGCGTTACCGCCTTGCTCGGGGTGATATGATTAAAAAAAGAAAAAATATGTGGTTTCTCGCTTTCTCATTTCCAATCTTTTCACTCTTACGTAGCCCCCTGCACATCAGTGGCGTTACCGCCTTGCTCGGGGTGATATGATTAAAAAAAGAAAAATATGTCGTTTCTCGCTTTCTCATTTCCAATCTTTTCACTCTTACGTAGCCCCTGCACATCAGTGGCGTTACCGCCTTGCTCGGGGTGATATGATTAAAAAAAGAAAAATATGTCGTTTCTCGCTTTCTCATTTCCAATCTTTTCACTCTTACGTAGCCCCCTGCACATCAGTGGCGTTACCGCCTTGCTCGGGGTGATATGATTAAAAAAAGAAAAATATGTGGTTTCTCGCTTTCTCATTTCCAATCTTTTCACTCTTACGTAGCCCCCTGCACATCAGTGGCGTTACCGCCTTGCTCGGGGTGATATGATTAAAAAAAAAAATATATATGGTTTCTTGCTTTCTCATTTCCAATCTTTTCACTCTTACGTAGCCCCCTGCACATCAGTGGCGTTACCGCCTTGCTCGGGGTGATATGATTTTAAAAAAAAATGCAATTCCTGAATATCGGACAGAATTGACACCTCTAACCTCTAACCTACATACGACCCCATCCAAAAGAAAATCGAAATCGAAATACTCAACCAATCAATCTAAAAGCTGACAACGGAAAAATTAATTAAGGTAGACCCAAATCTGAGAGATCTTCTAAAAGTGGCAGGTTTGAAAAACCGTTCTCCACACAGCAAACACAATAAATATCCTCAGAAGCTCAAATCAGCTGCAAAAGAGTTACACAACAAATCCAATATCATCGGACTCGCTGACAAAACCAATAATTATGTAGTTCTTCACCAACAAGATTACAACCGAAAATTACAATCTACCCTATATAACAGAACACAATTCACAAAATTAAGAAAAAAATCTATCAAAATCGCCAAAAAAAAAATAAGTAAACAAACTGATTACAGCGAACAACGTTGATATTGGAAGCTTAAAATCAATAAGATTGTCAGTGATTACAAAATAGGATATCTGAATGGTACTGCAAAATCCGATAATCCAGGTTTTCTTCTCCGACCTATGATACCTCAAATACCTACACCTGTATTTCACTTATCTTCTTATTCTTCTATGTGGCCTGTCCCTTCAAGACCATGGTTCTCCACGTCTCCCTATCCCTGGTGGCTCTTAGTATGTTTGCTCTTGTTACACCTCGCAACCCCCATTCCGTCATCCACCTGATCAGGCCCTGCAAATATCCGCTGAAATACACTAAATGACATAAATTCTCTATACACACTCAACAACTACAGCATCGTGTCAACAAATGAATTCCTTCACATCTTAAAAGTAACAAATCCCACAGGTAGGACCCTAGCTTCGATTGATGCTGAAAATTTTTTTTACCAAAGTTAAAGTTGAATAAATCATTAACAAAATTAGTGACTGCGTCAGTCCTTCCTCTATATGTAGAAAAGACCCAGACATAACGTGGAGTATAGTGAAAAAAGCCCAGCCTTACAACGGTGGCAAAATATGTAGACTGTGCCAGGAAGAAAAGTTATCGATGTTATTTCCAAACAAAAATGAATTATTGAATGAAAGAAAGAAACTATGACTAAGTGTAACCATATCATAAAATACCTATTAGGTTCATACAACAATGGATGAAAACGTTTTAATTCCTTGTAATTTTAAAAATTATGCGTTTAAAAATTCCCCGTTACGTGAGCGTTCTTAAAAAAAAACCCGGTAAAATCAGTTATTGCAAATCGCCTGAACACACCGTATGGTAGAAACTTAGGTCGCGTAAAAGTCGTTTACAAATGAAGAATATATATATATATATATATATATATATATATATATATATATATATATAAGAAAAATTAAGGCAGACACGTTATTTCATGGTAAATCAGAAGTATAGGCCTATTTCAGGCGGGTAAAATCCCATGTACAATAAAGATGGAAGCTGATGATGGTTCGCCTGAAATAGGTCTATGCTTCCGATTTATTATGAAATAACGTGTCTGCCTTAATTTTACTTTTATTTGCTTTATATGTATTTATATACATGTATGTTTAAAGCTCTCTTAGAGAGTTATCCTACCACTGTATGCACAGGATACTCCTTTGGATTCTTCTATATCTACACCGCATGCTGATATATATATATATATATATATATATATATATATACTCTAGAAAATTTTTATATATTCTACAATTTAATGGGTAATACGTATTTCGTAGCAAACCTTGCTGCTCGTCAGACCCAAATATTTCGAAATAACAACATCACTTCAAAAGACACAAAAAGTGTCGAAACAAAATAGCTACTTTTGTAGTGATATTATAACATATCAATGTTATAATTTATTAATAAATATTATTATTATTATTAGCTCTACTTTGTATTGAGCACTTTTTAAAAATAGTGTTTCTTTGGATGGGGAATATTATTCCACCCATACTTGGATATGTATATATATATATATATATATGGGGGCCATTGAAAAATTGAATGGTTTGAAAAAGTCATAATAAGTTCATTTTCAATCTTTTTTATTTTATTTTTCTTGCAGGTTATAAAGCATTTTATGGAGATTAAAATGGCTCCGTTCGATGTCTAGCAACGAGTAAAACTTTTTTTCTATTCCAGTGAAAGATCAATTATTCAAACTATGGGTAAAAACCAACATTTGAATGTCAGAGTATCTCCTAGGGATAACATGATTCGGAACCAAATCGTCTGGTTTGAAAGAAATTGACCCGTCAACGATCTTCCGGGGAGAGGTCATAAGTGCACAGCACGCACTGGCGCATCGGTGGAAGTTGCAGGACAGAATGTCCTCGAGGAACCATCAGCTTCTCCCCTGTAGTCGCTCTGCTCAACAAAATATCGACAAAACATCACTTCAGAAGAATCTGAAACTGGATTTCAAAATAGGAAGGTTTTGTGATTTGCTTGAAGCATTGTGTCTATTAGGTGAATGGTCAGGTTTTGAAGGCTGTCACAATGCGTTTAGTAAAATTATTTTTATTAAACGCATTGTGACAGCCTTCAAGACCTAACCATAAATCTAATATAGGAAGGTAAATAAGTTGTTGGGTATGACCTATTTATTATACATTAATATTTCGAGATCAAAATCTCATCTTCAGAATGGCAGAGAAGCTTGTGGTCAAGTTCGTGCCTTTCAACGAATGGTCATTCTTGGCTGCTGCTGCTGCAGTCATTAATGTAGTGAGTGCGCGTGTGTGTGTGCGTGTAAGTGTGTTAGAGCATATATGTGTGTGCACGTGTTTATAGTATATATTTATGTGTGATTGACAGTTGGGACTTTTTTATAGTCTGATGATATCAGTCTGCTTTAATATGTGGTTTATCTAAGTATGCGTTGATCTGACCGATAGTTTGATTTAGAAATGTTTCTATCTTTTTCTTCTATGTGCCGTGTCCATTCAGGACGTAGGCGATCATTGCCTTCCGCATCTTGGCTCTTAGCAAGATTTCTCCTGTTACTCCACTCAAACCCCGCTTACTTACTCAGGCTTTTTGAGTGTGTTTCGGGCTGCTTTCCTTTGTCTCCTTTTCTCTCTATTTGACTTGTGAGTACAAGGCGCTCCACGTCCTCCTTCTTTGTTTTATATCCCAGGAACTTTAGCCGTCTTCTCCTTATGTCATATATTAGCTCTCTTTTCGTTTCTATCTTCTCAAAAACGTCATCGTTGCTCAGATGCTCAGTCCATGGTATCCTCAGCATCCTTCTGTAGAAACACATTCTCCCCTTCATTTTTTATGATATTGTCCAGCATTGACTGCCATATTGAAGGACGGACATCACATAACAACCCAGTAATCTCTTCTTTGTTTCTAGCGAAATTTTCCTGTCTCTTAATACTCTACTCAGCTTCTGGAATGCATTCTTATGCTTTTGCATCTCAGGAATATAAATGTATAGAAACCGCCGTGACCACAAAGTGAGGGGTCAGTTTATATATTGATTGTAATATGGAATTGATCCCCCACTTTATATCCAGTATGCTTCTGTAGAACCACATTTCGGTTGCTTCAAGTCTTTCCTTCATCTTTGATGAGATTGTCCATCATTCACTGCCATATTGAAGAACAGACATCACATAACAATCCAGTATTCTCTTCTTTGTTTCCAGTGAAATTTTCTTGTCTCTTAATACTCTACTCAGTTTCTGGAATGCATCCTTGGTCATGTGAATTCACCTTCGGATATCAAGTGTCGTAGTGTTAGAACATTCTTTTAGAACACTTCTCAGGATTTAAATTTCCCTACCTGTTTGATTTTAGTATCTCCCACCTGTAGTTGTCAGGAGATACTAAAACCAAGTAGGTACAAAAATTTAAATACCTGGGAAGTTTCCATCAGTCGAGTTGATGCACGCTTTGGGCGATCATGTCTCAAAAGAGACATGGCTGACTGGGAAAAAGATTATCCCTCAGTAGGTTACCATTGCATTCTGCGATAGACTGGTTGCCAGCCAAAGCTATAGACCCAATCTGTCTTGCTATTTGACTCATAGCTAGAGGGAGAAGAGACGTATTATATTATTTAGTAGTAAATAGTTGGGGATCAGTTTATTACTTCATGACAATAATTAAACTAATCCCCCATTTTATGCCCAGTAGAAGCTTTAATCATGTTTTCAACTATTATATTCAGTCAGTCAGTTAAGTGCCTTATGTGATACACGCATTGGACAATCATGTCTCGAAAAAGACATGACTGACTGGACAGAAGATTATCCCACATAGGTTGCCATTGCTTTCTACGGTAGCCTGGTTGCCAGCCAAGGCTATAGAACCCAATCTATCCTAGTATTTAACCCATAACTGGAGGAAAAAGATGGATTAATACTTTTCCAAAGGTATTTGTGCGTGAGTGAATGCAAGGAATTCAACTGGAATTCAAACCAGCACACCCGATTTGTCGTTCCGAGTCGATATTCACTGCACCACAAGATTCAAACGGCCAAAACTTTACTGTCATGGCAGCATCACCGACAGACTGAATGAAATCTTCCAACTATTACTTATACCTCCCCTCACAAGGGGTGAGAGGGAGTCGCCTGGGGAGAGCGTCCTTAGAGCGGCCTGAAATCAGCCGAGAGTCGGTCTACGAACACTGATACCTTAGCGACCATTATGAGTCTCAGTTCTAAGGCCGAGCGCCGAATGCCACACTAACTCGTATTATCGTCCCTACTAACCAAATTCCATGTATTGTATTCTTTCCGTATTTAATATATATTTGTATTTTCCTATTTGGTTGTTTTTGCATTATTCTTACTGGACATTTAAACGGGTCCACGACGCTACCCTAAGATACTCAGCAGCGTTTCATGCCTTTTAGACTTTCAGTGGCCACCCTTCGTATTAATTTACTAAATTTCTCTTTGTCTGATATAAATGCCGTAAAATCGGCGACCCAGTAAAAACTGGAGACACTGCATAAATCGGCAAGATGAAAGCTCTTATAATTGCGCTGTTGTAGGCGCCCTATTTTAATTTTATATTTATCTGTATTTCGGTAAACACAGGGGAAATAAAGAAACTAATATTTCGCTTCATCTCATATTTTTCAAATGTCGATTGAAGTTATTTTCGTTCGATTAATCAGTTTCCAATTACAGACTGGAATCAAAATGAGGACTTTTCCTCGTTTTAGAAAGAGAAGATATTTTTAAAACTAGAAAACATGCTATCGTTGTCTAAGCAATGTTCCATAACCTTCTTAAAATGTCGATAATCTTGATTTTCGAAAATGCCAAGCACTAGTGAACTCAGGTGTATTATGTTCAGCAACTAGAATTAAGCAAAAAGGTTTAAGGATGGAGTGATCAAAGAAAAACTTTTTCCACCCTTAGAACAATGACCAAATTAAAGGTTACTGACTCACTGTGCTTATATAAATGCGTATATAGTTGAGGATAGAAATAAATTTTCCATAGCGTCTCATACTTCCATTCAGTGCGTTTTACGATAAATGGAAAAAGAACTAAAACAAAACAAAACGAACGTTGATGAAAAATGGGAGGAGGGGGTATTAATTCAGAAATCTTCAAAAGTCACGTGGCCCACATTCGATGTGTCAGAATTCGATTCTGTGTAACATTCTATTTTCTGTTACATTTTTCGTTTCTGTCACATTTTCTTTTCCGTTACATTTTCTATTCTATTATATTTTCGTTTCTTATACATTTTTCCGTTACATTTTCGTTCCTGTCATAATTTCTTTTCTGTTACATTTTTCGTTTCTGTTACATTTTCTTTCTTTTTACATTTTTATTCGTATCACCTTTATCTGTTACATTTTCTTTTCTGTTACATTTTCGTTCTTGTCGTATTTTCTTTTCCGTTACCTTTTTTTTCTGTTACATTTTCTTTTCCAGTACATTACCTTTTTCGTTACATTTTCTTTTTTGTTACATTATCTTTTCCGTTACATTTTCTTTTCCGTTACATTTTCTTTTATGTTATATTTTCTTTTCTGTTACATTTTTTCTGTTACATTTCCTTTTCCGTTACATTTACTTTTCTGTTACATTTACTTTTCTGTTACATTTACTTTTCTGTTACATTTACTTTTTCGTTACATTATCTTTTCCAGTACATTACCTTTTTCAGTACATTACCTTTTTTGTTACATTTTCTTTTTTGTTACATTTTCTTTTCCGTTACATGTTCTTTTCCGTTGCATTTTCTTTTCTGTTACATTTTCTTTTCTGTTACATTTACTTTTCTGTTACATTTACTTTTCCGTTACATTTTCTTTTCCGTTACATTTCTTTTCCGTTACATTATCTTTTTCGTTACATTTTTGTTCCTGTCATATTTTTCTTTTTCTTCTGAAACATTTCCTGTTGGTTATAAAACAAGGCCAAAATAAAGTTCATTAAAATTTTATTCAATCGTTCATATTTTTTCTTTCACATTTTAAAATGTATAAAATAAACAACGTGGCCCTTGTCTTGAAATTTTCGCTGTATCATCAATCGAAGAATTTTTCATCGGAAGAATTTCCATGAAAGCTTTTATAGAGAAGGCGAAATCGAAGCTGCATTACGGCGGCGAGAAAATGATTTATTAGAGAATTGCTGTTTCTGGAATTGCTGGTCTCTATTGCCTGTTGTATAAATTCATACTTAAATATGCAACAAGAATGAAAACTCTAATTTTAATCTGTGCCATAGGATTTTGAAACATACACTACTGGCCATAATTATTAGGCCACCCCAATTTTTTAAAAGAAATTATGTATTTCAGACAACGTTTAGTATTTCTTGCCAACTAGATAATTCCAAATGAAAATAGCATGGTTCTTTTGTTATTATTACTTCACAAAATTTAACAAGGAAAATAGAGACAATTTACCAATCGCATCATGTAGGTTTCATATATATATATATATATATATATATATATATATATATATATACACTACCGGCCATAATTATTAGGCCACCCCAGTTTTTTAAAAGAAATGATGTATTTCATTCTATCTTTAGTATTTATTGCCAAGTGGATAATTCTAAATGAAAATAGAATGGTTCTTTTGTTATTATTACTTTGCAAAATTTTACAAGGCAACGAAGCAAAGATGAACTCGTTCGAATCACCCTAAATTTTCTTCATTCTTTCATTGATGAAACTGTAGTATAGGTAATTAATAAATATTTATAAATTAATTTGATGCACATGTTATTGGGCAGTAAAAAAAAAATAACCATTCTATTTTCATTTACAATTGTTCACTTGGCATAAATACTAAAAGATAGTATGAAATACATCATTTTCTTTAACACACTGGGGTGGCCTAATAATTATGGCCGGTAGTGTACCTCAAACTCGGATATTCCGTAGAAAAAGATGTAAGACTTACGCTGCAGACTAGATAAGGAAAATGATGACTTAAAAGCTATAGTCGCTCTTATCCCATAACGTAAATAATTAGGTAAAGGATACCCTGTTACAAAAGAAAATGAAGAAGCTTTTGTATACGTTTCTGTTTCATTCGAATGTCATGAGCTCAAACAGCTCAACCATGAAATAACTAACTTGTCATTTTCAATACCTCAAGAACTGGCACATCATGTTCAATACCTCGTGAACTGACTCATGTTCAATACCAAATGATCGGATCGTCATTTTCAATACCTCAAGAACTAGTACATCATGTTCAATACCTGGTGAATTGACTCATGTTTAATACCAAATGATTAGATAGTCATTTTCAATACCTTAAGAACTGGCACATCATGTTCAATACCTCGTGAACTGACTCATGTTCAATACCAAATGATCGGATCGTCATTTTCAATACCTCAAGAACTGGTACATCATGTTCAATACCACGAGAACTGACTCATGTTCATACCAAATGATCGGATAGTCATTTTCAATACCTCAAGAATTGGCACATAATGTTCAATACCTGGTGAACTGACTCATGTTCAATACCAAATGATCGGATAGTCATTTTCAATACCTCAAGAACTGGCACATCATGTTCAATACCTCGTGAACTGACACATGTTCAATACCAAATGATCAGATCGTCATTTTCAATACCTCAAGAACTGGTACATCATGTTCAATACCACGAGAACTGACTCATGTTCATACCAAATGATCGGATAGTCATTTTCAATACCTCAAGAACTGGCACATCATGTTCAATACCTCGTGAACTGACTCATGTTCAATACCAAATGATCGGATAGTCATTTTCAATACCTCAAGAACTGGCACATCATGTTCAATACCTCGAGAACTGACTGATGTTCAATACCAAATGATCGGATCGTCATTTTCAATACTTCAAGAACTGACTCGTCATGTTTAATACCCAATGATTGGATCGTTATAAAAAATATGGTTGGCTCATTGTGTCTCTCCAAGAAGTAACTGACTAACGTTATCATGTTTTATCTCATATTATACCAAAAATGGATTATCACAGCCTTATGTTAGATGGAACTATTTAATATACACTTCCCAGAGTTGATAGAACTCAAAATCGTTTGCACTGTCTTGTTGGGGGAAGATGTATTCTCCACTCGCCAAAATCGTTCTCTCGAATGCAACGTTACCGGCCTGTCGCTACCCGCTCGCTATTTCCTGAGTAAAGGCTACATGCAAAGGCTACATGCAAAAAGCTACATGCAAAAATTTCTCATTCCAAAAATTCAGATAAAATGCAAAATATATCTCGTCTAGGAAAATCAGACAGAATGAAAATAATATTTTCTTGTCCCAGAAAATCAGAAAGAAATCAAAAAATAATTTCTCGTCGCAGGAAATTAGATAGAATGTAAAAAATAATTTCTCGTCTCAGAAAATCAGAAAGAATGCAAAAAATACTTTCCCATCCCAGAATAACAGAGTGCAAATAATAATTTATCGTCCCAGAAATTAAGAAAGAATGCAAAAAATCATTTCCCATCCCAGGAAAACAGTCAGAGCGCAAATAATATTTTGTCGTCCCAGAAAATCAGAAAAAAAAGCAAAAAATAATTTTCCATCTCAGGAAAATAGAGTGCAAATAATAATTTATCGTCTCAGAAAATCAGAAAGAATGCAAAAGATAATTTCTCGTCCCAGAAAATCAGGCAAAATGCAAGTAATTATTTTTCCTGTCAGAAAATCAGGAAGAATGCAAAAAACAATTTCTCGTCCCAAAAAATCAAGCAGACTGCAGAAAATAATTTCTCATTCCAGTAAATCAGAAAGAATGCAAAAAATAATTTCCCATACCAGGAAAACAGTCAGAGCGCAAATAATATTTTGTCGTCCCAGAAAATCAGAAAAAAAGCAAAAAATAATTTTACATCTCAAGAAAATAGAGTGCAAATAATAATTTATCGTCCCAGTAAATCAGAAAGAATGCAAAAAATAATTTCCCATCCCAGAAATTTAGACAGAATGCTAATAATAATCTGCTGCTAAACGTCCCACCATTTCTAACGTTCGCAGCTAAGGATCGTTATACCCCGGAATATTGGGACAAATCATTGGCATTCACTTCATCTAAGGATCGTTATACCCCGGAATATTGGAACAAATCATCGGCATTCACTTCATCTAAGGATCGTTATACCCCGGAATATTGGGGAAAATCATCCACATTCACTTCATATTCTATTAGTAAGGAGGAAGATCCACTCAGCAAACTTTTTCCCAAGAACTGCTAGGTTTTTAATTATATTAATGACGTGGTACTTTGCTCACATGGTTGTAACCTTGTGCCGTTTCCATTCATACACAAGCACATAAATATTTTTTTCTCAAAGAACATGGCATCAAGTCATTCAAATCATCATTTCCCTAATGCGGGAACAGAATCATTTGTGTAGATCCATTTCATGTTAAACGGCTGGAACCTCTTGATCTCTGTTTACTTGACAGATGTTCAAAAGAGATATATTATTTAGTTCTACAAGCTTAGAATTTACAGTGCTGCTTCCACGAAGTCGAACCACACTTATTTTCCCCGTGTTTTAAATGTAAGGAGAAAATACCACTCAGTGTGCTTCTTCCTGCACCAAAAACTACCACTTTTTAAACAGTTACATGTGTCGTTGTTTCCAAGAAACTTACAAACTTAAATTTTTCTAGTCAAAGGTCTGCATCCGACAGCAAAGCATGGAACCACCTCTTAATTGTTACTGTTCCCTGGTCTACCCTGACCAGAGTGGTAGCACCTGTTAGGGTCCCAGCTATGGGCAAATAGTTAACCCCCAAACTTAGGTCAAAACACTATGAAATTATAAAAATACACATTAATAGAAATATATGCATAAAAATAAACTTTTATAGAAAAATATACATTTTTGAAGGAAAAATATGACCAGCAATAAATTTTTGAAGAAAAAATTATTACCATAACACATTTTTGAAGGAAAAAAATGAATACAAAACTAGAAGACATTTTCAGTTTTCTAAAATAAAAAAGAATAAAAACTAAAAAAATCATAAAATCTTACTAAATCAACCTTCTCACAATAACCGAGCATTAAAAAAAATACCTTAAAACTCCAACTTTTTGGCTGTAAATAACCCACAGATATTAAACAAAACTCAAACTCAAGTCAAAGGTCAATCGTGATAGCCTTTATTTCCTACCACCTTCTCTTCAGAACGTATCCATTGATTCTTGAAATAACGCTCAATCTTGAGTGGCTCTCCGTATTCTAAATGTAAGGAAGAAATTCCAATTAGTTCCTCGCCACCACCAAAAATATTTTCAAAATGATACTTTTTAGAACTGACTCCTGTGTGGATGCTTCCCTGTAAACTACAAACTTAACCACTTCAAGTCAAAATTCAATCGTTATAAACTTCACTTCCTACCACCTTCAGCACGTCTCATGCACCACATTTGCTGCTTACATATCACTCTACATTGAGTGGCTCTCGAGATTTCGCTGGGTGAAAGCGGAAAATAAATCGATACACCCAAAACTTATTAATCAACGTCAGTCGCTCACGGATGGATGTTAATAATTATAGAAACTCTGTCGAGTAATGCTCGTAACACGAGTGGAACATTAGGAAGCCATCTTGTAATTGTATGACGAGAGTTTTGTGCGTTGTCAAAAGATGGTTTTACACTTAATTACAGTAAATGACTTAATTAAGACAAGGAAAAACATTTGGCCTCAGACGAAAAAAATATCCACCTAATTACACTTGATGTTTTGTAAATGTCATATTGGTTGTTTCAGTTGAAATGACAGGTATGTGACATTAGATTTAAAACTTCTTGTTTCCACCGCTGAACGGTCCTGTTATTAACGGGGTCTAGCGATTCAAAGCTTTCTGAGTTCAATTCCAATGTTAGTGCGGAAAAATCAAATACTGCGGTTTAATGATATCAGTCAGTCAGTTAAGTGCCATACGTGATGCACGCTTGGGCGATCATGTCTCGAAAATGACATGACTGATTGGGCAGAATATTATCCCGCAGTAGGTTAGCATTGCTTTCTGCGATAGACTGGTTGCCAGCCAAGACTATGGAACCCAATCCGTCCTGTTATTTGACCCATAGATGGAGGGGAAGAGATGTATTATAATAAGTGGTAATTAATGAGTGATCAATTTATGACTTCATAAAATTGATTATTTTTTTAACTATTATATTCATTCAGTTAGTTAAGTGTCATACGTGATACACGCCTTCAGGGATCATGTCTCGAAAGAGACATGACTGACTGGGCAGTAGGTTGCCATTGATTTCTGCGGTAGACTGGTTGCCATCCAAGGCTATAGAACCCAATCTGTCTTGTTATTTAACCTATAACTGGAGGGAAGAGACGGATTAATAACTTTTCCAATGGTATTTGCACGTAAAGGTATTAATGTATTAAGGCATTAATGTATTAAGGTATTAAGGTATTAATGATATCACAAAGATGAATAATGATTATCTGTCTGGATTTATAGGGATAAGAAATTATTATTTACTTTCTGTCTAAACTTGTGAAATGAGAAATTGTTATTTGCATTCTGTCTAGATTTCTTGGATTAGAAATAAATTTGCATTCTGAGCGATTTTCTGTAATAAGAAATTATTATTTACTTCGTCTGATTTTCTCGAATGAGAAATTATTTTCTTTGTATGATTTTCTCGAATGAGAAATTATTATTTTCTTTGCATGATATTCTGGAATGGGAAACTATTATTTACTTCGTCTGAATTTCTGAAATGAGAAATTATTATTTGCTTTGTCTGATTTTCTAGAATGAGAAAATATTATTTATTTTGTCTAATTTTCCTGAATGAGAAATTATTATTTACTTTGTCTGATTTTCCTGAATGAGAAATTATTTGCTTTGTGTGATTTTCTGGAATGGGAAATTATTATTTACTTTGTCTGATTTTCCTGAATGAGAAATTATTTGCCTTGTGTGATTTTCTGGAATGGGAAATTATTATTTACTTTGTCTGATTTTCCTGAATGAGAAATTATTTGCCTTGTGTGATTTTCTGGAATGAGAAATTATTATTTACTTTGTCTGATTTTCCTGAATGAGAAATTATTTGCCTTGTGTGATTTTCTGGAATGGGAAATTATTATTTACTTTGTATTGTTTTCTGGAATGAGAATTATTATTTACTTTGTCTGATTTTCCTGCATGAGAAATTATTATTTACTTTTATTTTCTGGAATGAGAAATTTTTATTGACTTTGATTTTCTGGGATGAGCAATTATTATTTACTTTGTCTTATTTTCTGCAATGAGAAATTATTATTTATATTCTGTCAAAATGACCATAATGAGAAATTATTATTTACATTTTACCTGAAATTCTTGGATGAGAAATTATTATTTACATTTTACCTGAAATTCTTATTTACATAAATTATTATTTACATTATCTACATTTAGAGCAGTGTTCTCAAACTGGGGTTCGTGGTCCCCTAGGTGACCGGGAAGAGGGTTTCGAGGGGATTGCGAAAATGCCAGTCAGTTGAAATTATTGGCTATTTGAGTTTGTTACCAAGTCATAATGGCAGCGTTGTTGTTGGAAAGGGAGTTTATGTCTTTTCATCTCCAACTCTTCCTTATTTACCTTCTTTTTCCTTTTGTATGCATTATTTTTATTTTTTGAGTTACCTCCCTTAGTTCTATTTTGATCCTTGCTTATGTTTAGTTATTTAATAAGGGGAAGAAGCCGTTGCAAAGGTACGCTAATCTATACGAAGAAGAAGAAGAAGAAAGTATTTGTGTTCTACAGTTTTCGTGATTTTATTCTAGTTGCTTTGACTGGAGGGGAGGGGAATTGCGTGATTATATTTGAATTGCTTTAATTACAGGAGTAACGTGGGAGTTTAGATGGTAAACGTTTTGCTCCAGACTTCGTGGAACCGGCTATAGTACTCATGATATAAAAGGGTCCGCGAGCCACCTAAAATATTATAAAGAGACCGCCATGCAAGAAATCCTAAAATAGTTTGAGACCCATTGATTTAGAGCATTGTCATAAATCTTATTATCATAACATTTCGGCTACTGTCTTCCCAGGCCTTCTTTATTTGATCCAATAAACTTCAGTGGGGGTTTCAACTGAATCCTTTCGTTAATCAATAGGTTTACGCTGTACTAATTTTACTATGTTAAAAAAATATCTCGTCTTGTTTTATTTTAATGCTTCTCACTTACTGCTCCCGCAGTAAATCGCCATTACTTTCTGCGTTAGACTGGTTGCTCATCAAGTCTATAGAACCCAATCTGTCCTGTTATTTGACTCATAGCTAGAGGAAGAGATGTATGATATTATTAAGTAGAAATTATTGGGGGATCAGTTTTATATTGTTATGAAGTAATAAACTGATCACCCACTTTATGCCCAGAAGAAGTCTTATCATTTTTTCATATATTTTATTCAGTCAACCAGTTAAGTGCCATACGTGATACATGCTTGGATGATCATGTCTCAAAAAAGACATAACTGACTGGGCAGAAGATTTCCCCGCAGTAGGTTGCCATTACTTTCTGTGCTAGACTGGTTGCCAATCAAGTCTATAGGAACCAAACTGTTCTGCTATTAACCCATAGCCAGAGGGAAAAGAGATAGATTAATACTTTTTTCAAGGGCATTTGCGTGTATGTGAATGCAACGAATTCATCTGGAATTCGAACTCGGCTCCCCGATTTCTCGTTTCGAGCCGAAGAGCTAATAAAATTCTCTAAAACTTTTATGATTCTACCTCATGGAACGTTAATAAGTTTATAAAATGATGTAAACCAGAAACGGATTGTCCACATATATCATTAAAAATATCATAAATTTCTGTAAAAATAAATATGGATTGATAACATGGACTATGAAAAAGCCTATAGAATTCTATATAAACATTTGTTTATTCTCAATTTCTTTAAATTCTTTCCAACCCGATGAAAGATTCCAAAGACGAACTACTTCTAACATCTGTGTTTTGAATAGACATTCTTTTAGCAATCAATGATGTTTTTTTATTATTCTTAACAAGAGTAGTTGATCACAATGGTGACGTGACAAGGCACTTAATTAATCTTAATATAGTTTACAGATTCGCTCGCCTGACATTGTTTGGGTGAGCTGTTTTATATAAAATTTACAAAGAATTTTACTTTTTTTTTCTTTGTTTTCTAACATAACTAATATTATTCTTTTATAATAATTCAGTTTTTTTACATTAGTAATAACCGGTAGCTTCCATTTGAATAAAACGGCAATATGTCTGTTAATCAAGCCAGCAATTTCTTTAATATTTGATTTATTTGCTATTATATATGTCTTTAAAAGATAAAAAAAAATGATTAATAATACGTTTTTATACAATTTTTTTTATCTTTCTTGCCTATTTTTTACTACTCATTTTCTTAAATCGTTTCATTCCAAGCAAGGCGATAATTTCACCGGAACACGGTGTTGTGGTTACAGGGAGGGAAAATGAAAGCGAAAATGTCAGAGAATGAGTAGAATTGAGAAAAGAACAAACATGAATAGAGTTCAAAAAGACAGAAGATGGCGATTGGCGTTGTATTTAAATTTTTGAAAATTCTTGGTACACGTAATTAGGAAAGAGGGCCTGGAGAATTTAATGGTCACAGGACAGATGGAAGAAAAAAGAGACAACGGAACTCAAACAAATAACGGTGAAATAACTAACTTGTCATTTTCAATACCTCAAGAACTGGCTCATCATTTTCAATACTTCAAGAACTGACTCGTCATGTTTAATACCCAATGACTGGATCGTTATAAAAAATATGGTTGGCTCATTGTGTCTCTCCAAGAAGTAACTGACTAACGTTGTCATGTTTTATCTCATATTATACCAAAAATGGATTCTCACAGCCTTATGTTAGATGGAACTATTTAATATACACTTCCCAGAAGATGGCGATTGGCGTTGTATTTAAATTTTTGAAAATTCTTGGTACACGTAATTAGAAAAGAAGGCCTGGAGAATTTAATGGTCACAGGACGGATGAAAGAAAAAAGAGACAACGGAACAGACATACTTGACAGGCTTGAGCAAGTGGATTGCGGAGAGGGAAAATGCTGAGAGCGACAAGAGCCAAGTAAAAATCCGCGACCGCCAACGTCTTGAAGGGGCACGGCACATGACGAAGAAGAATAAAAATAAGTTATCAGGGAAGCAAGAAACCGTAAGATAGTTCTCCATGTGCGAGAAAAGAAACTGTTCGAGTGGATGTGCATCTCGCTAGTTCAACAATAAAAAGATGAAACCTAAGAAAGCTTAAATTCATGTAGTCGGGAAACCAATAATAAAAGCTCATCAGAACAGCTGCCATGAAAATATTTGTAGAAAAGATAGAGGGAAGCCACGTCACGCCGTTGAAAAAGTGAATGAAGTCGAGATGACAGTCATGTTCGATTACATTAGGGCCCTTTGTTTGGAATTTGTCAATAACCTTGCTGGCAGCTCGACTCCAGCCACTTTCTCACCGGCGAGATGTGGCTTCCCTCTGTATTTTCATGGCTTCTTTTCTGACGAAATGGTGCTCCACTCCACAAAAATTTACCCGGCAACCAGACTGGCATCAAGGTCCCACCCTTTTACAGTTAGATCAACCAAATGTAGCCGACAATTCTACTCCAGTAGCTTCTTTTCTTGAGCTTCCCGTCCATGGAACTCCCTTCCATATACTTGCTTTCATGACGGCTACAACCTCCAAGAATTTAAATGCAAAATCAATTCCCATCTCTTATCCAGCCCTTTCTACCTCGCCCCGTGTATCTTGTTCTTTTCCTTTCTCTCTATCTTCGCAACTGTCTTCACACCTGTGTTCTTATCCTTCTTTTATCCTTTCTCTGACACTCCCTGTAAATGGTTCGTCTTTCTCTTCACTCTCTTCCTGTTTAATACTTCAATTCTCTTATGTAGCCCCCTGCACATCAGTGGCGGTACCGACTTGCTTGGGATGAAACTATAAAAAATGTTTCACTCTCTCTCTGATTGCATGGTACCGCGTCTTTTTGGTTCTTATACAGCAAACTGGTTGCTTCTTGAATTTCTTTGCTTGAGACATAGAAACAACTACTAGACAAAGCAAAGGCAAAATACAACAACAACAGCAATAATAATAATAATAATAATAATAATAATACACAGACAAAACAATCAAAGCTGATCGGTCAGACATCGGGGGTTAAAGATCACAAAAAACAGGATATGCTTTCTTATTGATATGACAGTCCCATCAGATTGTAATGTGTCTTTGAAGATCTTCAAAAAAACTGTCAAAATGCAATGATCTTGAAGCGGAACAGTACGAAACTTCACAAAAGACTTTTAAAACGATCAACACTCTCTCCATAAAATGATTTTAAAAAAATGATGAACAGCAAGAGCATCCGACCAAATATGGCAACAGTATTCAATGCAAGGACGAATGGTAGATTTATAAATCGCCCTGATGGATTCTAACGAAAAAAACTTTTATGTCACGACGTAGTGAAGCAACTTTCTTTGCAGAAGACATAACTATTTATTCAATATAGTTGTTCCGCGTCATGTCAATGTTAATTGAAGGTAAAGTGAGGTCACTCAGTGGATTATTTGGTGCATAAAAATGGACCGTAATGCAGAAATAAAAGTTTAATTTAGTTAGTTTCTTTAGACATTATCTAAGCGAGATAATAGATAATGCCAATAATCATCAAAGGGCCTGCGGGATTTTTTCTACGTTTTTATTTTTAATAGAGAGAGAACAAAAATAAAGATGAACAAAATTTCATCACGTACGTTTTTTTTTTATATTTTTAATACTAGGTTAATGTTTAAAAAAAATTTCTCCATTTTTTTACCTACAGACAGATGAGAAAATACACACATAAAAGTATAAATGATTCAATTTAACTAAAATAAAATGGCGCCAAGATAAAAAAAAGTTCAAGTTTTGTTTAACGGCATATCAACCTCTGTGGGTTATTTAATGCCAAAAAACGTGGGCTTTTAAGATTTTTTTTACTATTCACTAATAGTGAGAAGGTTGATTTAGTCAGGTTTTATGAATTTTTTTGTTTTTATTCTTTATCATGTTAGAAAACTGAAAATGTCTTCGAGTTCCGTATTCAAAAATGTTTTACCGAAAATAATTTTTTTTACTTCAAAAATGTGTTATGAAAATCATTTTTTCTTCAAAAATCTATTGTTGGTCAGATTTTTCCTTAAAAAATGTATATTTTTCTATAAAAATCTATTTTTATATTTCTGTAAAAGTGTATTTTTATACTTTCACAGTATTTTGACTTCAGTTTGGAGGGGTAACTATTTGCCCATAGCTGGGACCCTAACATGTGCTACCACTCCGAGTCAGGGTGGACCTGAGAACAACAGCAATTAAGAGGTGGTTCCATGCTCCTCACAACCTCCCAATCAGAGGCCTTGCTTCTGGATACAGTTTACCGTCATACCCAGGACTAGCGCCCAGATAAACGTGGCTGAAGAGTTCAGGAGATGGACATTATTACAATCCCCCACAGAACAATTGTTTTCAGCAGACCGTAAAGATGGCGGCGGGGGGTAGGGTCTTTTCTAACCTTTGACTTCAGTGGAGGAAGCCCTCTGTCCGGTGATGCCGTGTCATCGTGGTACTGGAGGTAGCTCTACCCTCTCGGAAACTCTGACCACGCCGTAGTTTCCGTCAACATTTCATTCCATTCCCACTCTACCCAAGAAACCCAGACCAGCAGAATATCCCACTGCTACCAAAGAGAAGACTGGGATTCGTTCCGAGACTTCCTCTGTGACTTCCCCTGAAACAACGTTTTCAGTCTTCCCATCGAAGACTGTGCAGCCGAGGTCTCCTCTTGGGTTAAAGCTGGCATCGATGCTATCATCCCTGCCAGGAAATTTCTGCTTAATTCTCATTCATCTCCCTGGTTCTCGCCCGCTTGCTCGGCCGTCATTGCCCACCGGAATCATTTCTTCCGGCTCTATTGAAGCTACGCGTCTGACCAAAACAGGCGCCTTTTCGCCTCAGCCCGTAATAAGTGTAAAAAGATACTTAACGAAGCTAAGATGTTGTTTGCTGCCAGAATGAAGCAACGCATAGCATCCTGTAAGTTCGGCGTCAAAGACTACTGGCGACTCGGTAAAAGCATGCTTAACAAGAGTAAAACCTCAATACCCCCCACTAATCAATGAATTTGAGGTCCTCACCTCCTCAGTGGACAAGGCTGACTGCTTTGATCGCAGATTCTCGACCAATTCGAGACTGGATTCGTTTGGAGTTTCTACACCCGACTTCCCACTTAGAACTGAAGCTGGACTGAATGACGTCCACATAACACCCTCGCTGGTCTCTAACATAATCTCAAAACTTGACCCTCACAAAGCGAGTGGAGGGGATGGAATCCCAATCATAGTCTTGAAGAAATGTGCCCCTGAACTCTCCTCTGTCCTCTCTAAGCTCTACAACTACTGCCTATCTACTTCCTGCCTGTTGAAAGTCTTCCTCTGTAATTCCTATATTTAAGAATACTGGAGGACCCTCGGACACCGCAAATTACCGCCCTATTAGCCTTCTTCCGATCATCACCGAGTATATATACCAGGCTCTCGACAAGAATGGCGAAGCCCGAAACGTTGCCTTAGATATCTCCAAAGCGTTCGACAGAGTCTGGCTTGCTGGCCTTCTACGCAAACTGCGGAGCTATGGTATAACTGGATATTTGTTCGACCTAATCCAGTCTTTCCTTATCTAACCGCACAATGAAGGTGGTATTAAACGGACATGCCTCTCAAAACTACCATACGAACGCGGGTGGCCCTCAAGGCTCTATCCTAGGTCCTACGCTCTTTCTGATCTACGTTAATGATCTCCCCGATACCATAAGATCCTAAGTAGGCATGTACCCCGATGACACCACAGTTTACTCTCGCCTCGATCAAAAATCTGGTGTGGGCAACAAAGCAAACCTCGCTGCCGAGCTTGAAAAGGACCTCCAATCCGTAGTGGACTGGGGTAAGAAATGGCTCGTAAATTTTAATGCTTCCAAAACGAAGCTGCTATCAATTAACAATCATAGAAAATCGCGCCTACTTCCCATTAGCATGGAACAGGCTTGCCTCCCAGAGAGTAAAGCACTCGACTTAGTCTCCCCCTCTCAGCGGACCTCAAGTGGAATGACTATATCGAATTCATTGCTAAATCCTCTGCTATGAACGTCGGTTCTCTGTGCAGGGCCCGGAAGTTTTTTGTCCGTCTGAATCTATCCTGCATATATATAAATCTACCATCCGCTCGTGTATTGAATATTGCTGCCACATCTGCTCTGGTGCCCCTGCTATTCACCTCGGGGTTCTTGACAAAATCCAATGGAGAATCTGTAATGTGATCGATAACGACTTGGCAGACCAGCTGCAGTCACTCTCTCACTGGCGTGATGTGGTTTCCCTGTGTCTCTTCTATAAATACTTTCACGGCTTCTGCTCCGATGAACTTAGATCACTGGTGCTACCTAGGTACGAATTTACACGAGATACTAGATTAGCAACTAGGTCCCACCCTTTTACAGTGAAACCGATAAAATGTAATCGCAATTTCTACTTCAACAGATTCTTTTCTCGCACTTCCTGCCAGTGGAAATCCCTTCCATATACTTGCTTCCCCAACAGCTACAATCTCCAGGAGTTTAAATGTAAGGTCAATAGACACTTCCTAACACACTAACTCGCATCCATTCTCTCAAACACTCTTCCCATCTACCCAACCCTCATCCTCGGTATCCTTACCCGACTATCACCCTCCTTCTGACATTTCCTATATCTTACCACTCTTTCTCATCACTTTCCCCGATGTAACCCCCTGCGCAATTGTGGCAGTGGAATGCCTTGCTTGGGGTGAAATGATTAAAAAATATATATATGTACATATTTCTCCTCATCTATGGGTTAATTAGTAAGATCTGTCTCATTAAATCATTATCTCCAAAAAACTTCTTACGAACTAAAATACCTTCTGGCTTTAAATAACCTAAAAAGGGTTGATAAACAGTAGAAAATAATTCAGACAACTCTCAAATGGAACTGATATTATATAAAATTAATTTCTAAAGTAGGTGAGAAAATGTCACCAGAAAGCACATGTCTCATTCTGCGATTCTTTAAAAAGAAAATTTTGACGAATTCCAAATTGTATATCTGGTGCAATGAATATCGCCTCGGAATGAGAAATCGAAGAGCCGAGTTCGAATTCCAGTTGAATTTGTTGTATTTATTTACGAGCAAATACCCTTGGGAAAAGTAATTCATCTCTTCTCCCACCAGCTACGGGTTGAATAGCAGAACGGGTTGCGTTCTCTAGCCTTGGTTGGCAACCAGTCTGCTGCAGGAAAAAGCGGTATCCTACTGCAGGAAAATCTTCTGCCTAATCAGTCATGGATTGAAAAAGACATGATGGGCCAAACGCGTACTTAATTGACTGACTGGTTCGTATGTCCTGGCAGATCACATGTTGTATATATTAAAAACTAGCATCATAGCCCGGCGTTGCCCGTGCAACTCAAAAATTATTTATTTTGTTTTACTAAAATTAGAAATATAAAAACTATTACGATGTCAGTTTAGAAATTTTCGAGGAATATTTAAAAATGTAGACATTTAATTTTAGAGGAAAAGTTACATTAATGCCACACGAATTACAAACAGTTGATTTCCTGCATGAAATATTTAGCGAAAAAAAAGCTTTATTTTTTATCTTTTTTTTCTGAAGTATGAAATATTAAATCTGAAAAAAAAAAAAGACTTAAATAATTAAATTAACCATTGGCAATTTTTTTTTTTTTTACATATTTTGTTATTTTTGTTTTTGTTTGAAAATTTTTTTTTTTATATTTCTTTTGTTTCAAAATTACGGGGAAAAATATTCACAATTTTTTGTTGACCAAATGAATTTTTAAAACGTCGGAATAAAAATTTAATGTAAAGGCTCATTATTTTTTTTAATAAAAAAATAATTTAACCGCGTTTGACACGTGTGATTTGATTTCTGTGACGTAATTTAGCAACCATCTTAGATCTTACATGTTTTACGGAGCAAATGTAAACAATCGGCTCCATTGGCTAAAAAGTGCGAAAGGAAAAATGGCTGAACTTAAACTCAAAAAGTACGTGTCGACCTGGCTTCCCTGTAGAAAGTTTGAATGGCGTAGCTTAAAAAATGTAGGCGTGCATAGGGAACAGTCACACACAGACTCACAGATTGCTTTTATATATATAGATAATATATTTTATAGGACTGTAGTCTCCGATTATTCTGATAATTTCAAACGCTAAATGAAGATGTGCATTTGGTACTGTTTTCATTATGTAAGATTGTAAATTTTCCACGTTAAATTCTTGACTAATTCTTTTTCTCCTGTTCGTTCCGGTCGCATAGGGATAGTTACAAACCCAAACCATGAAACAGAATGTCGAGTTAAAGAGAGAAGAATAAAATTATTTTAAAAAATGCATTTTTAACTTAAAAACCTATATGAAATTTACTGTCGAAGGGTCTGCGACTAACCCGGCACCCCCTTTTTAATTTGTTGCAATTAAGGGGGTTTGTTAGTAGGGTAAAAAATAAGACCTATCAAAAAACGAAAGAACTCTTAATAGACCAACAGTTAGTTAAGTAGAGGTTGTGTCTCAATAAAATCACTGTGGAGAATACAACGGGGAACCATTCCACTATAAATCTCTAAAGCATATGTGGGTAAGATGAACACTCTCAGCCCTGGTGAAAGACTCTACTATAAAAATCAACTGGGTAGATACATCTTAATGACCATCTTAATGTTCATCGATCGAGTAGAAGGAAATTCTGATATAAAACTATTGTAGCACTAAAAGGTTACTGCGTGAGAAATCACCACAACAGAAGCTGAGAATAATTGTATATCGAGTCCATAGCTAAATCCACTACTAAGAAGGTTGGGTCACTGTGTCGGGCCAGGATGTTTTTTTCCGCTTGAATCCATCCTGCATATATACAAATCAACCGTTCGTCCGTGCATGGAATACTGCTGCCATATATGGTCAGGCGCCCCTGCAGTTCATCTCAGTGTTCTCGACAGGCTCCAAAGGAGAATCTGTAATGTGATAGGTACTGACTTGGCGGCTCGACTACAGCCACTTCCCCACCGACGAAATGTGGCCTCCCTTTGTCTGTTCTATAAATCTTTCCATGGCTTCTGCTCGAACGAATTTAAGTCACTGGTTCCTCCTCAACAGGTGTTTACTCGTGCAACCAGATTGGCAACTGGGTCCCACCCATTCACAGTTAGGTTAGACGACAATTCTACTCCTGCAGCTTCTTCTCTCGCACTTCTCACCTGTGGAACTCGCTCCCATATTCTTGCTTTCTTGACGGCTACAACCTCCAGGAATTTAAATGCAAGGTCAATACTCATCTATTAACCACTTGACTCTAGTTCTTTCACCACCCCCGTATATCCTTTCCTTTCTCTCCACCTTTGAAACTGTCATCACACCTGCATTCGCATCTTTCTATTGCTCTTTTCTATTGCTTCTATTGCTTCCTTTCTAACTGGTTCGTATTCCTCTTCACTCTCTTCTAATTAATCTTTTTACACTTATGTAGGCCCCTGCACATCAGTGGCATTACCGTCTTGCTCGGGGTGATACGATTAAAAAAATAGTATATCAACCAATATAAACTCGCATATTGCGTGAAGTAGATATACTGCTAGTGAATGCTAGTCAGTATAATCATTCTATGTTTTTACCACCTCTCCACTATGGTAGATCCCCAAGGCGGATGCAACACAAGGTCAATTTGTGTGAGAATTCCGAGCTCTTACACTCAGCCAAAAATATCCAGTAGACCCGACTCAAGGCTGGATCGGGTTCTTGTCTAGTCACCCCAGACGAGACTCTACTCTTGAACGGAGCATCGCCTAGGTTCCTATCCGCTCGAAATCATAGAGTCGACCAAGAGAGTTTGGATCAGTTTGATCACTCTACTCCAATCTCCAACAGTGTTCAAGAGGATAGGAACATATGATTACCGTATATTCACTCATCTATTAACCACTTGACTCTAGGTCTTTCACCACCCCGTATATCCTTTCCTTTCTCTCCACCTTTGCAACTGTCATCACACCTGCATTCTCATCTTTCTATTGCTCCTTTTTAACTGGTTTGGCTTCCTCTTCACTCTCATATACTTAATCTTTTTACTCTTATGTAGCCCCCTGCACATCAGTGGCGTTACCGCCTTGCTCGGAGTGATAAAATTAAAAATATATATATATAGGTAGGTATATAACAAAAACCAAAATTTTGAAGTTATGAGAATGCTTAAATATACTGCATCAGCCATCGTGCCGGTTAGCACGGAACGCGTCTTTCAGTGAGACACCAGGCCGATGTGGAAACATGTACTAAGGAAAGGTATAGTTACCCACCTCACCTATCAACATTAAAAAGTTCTTCAAATGAAAAATACGATAAATCAGTCAGGATCAGATGATTTTAGGCTGCCGTTCCCTTTGGGAGAATGCAAGAAAGCGAAACATGATGTTATCTGTATGCAAGATGTCTGTCGACTTGATTGTGACGCCATTTTGCATTTGGGATACCATTCATTTTTTGAGTGACTAC
Source organism: Ascarosepion bandense (assembly GCA_037127315.1). Taxonomy (NCBI): domain Eukaryota; kingdom Metazoa; phylum Mollusca; class Cephalopoda; order Sepiida; family Sepiidae; genus Ascarosepion; species Ascarosepion bandense. The sequence continues at coordinate 997,477 of JBBBDQ010001420.1, forward strand.
AAGGGAAAAAAAAAGATAACATGAAACTGGAATTGAAATACGCAGATCATCAGATATTGCAATAGCCAATACCGTACAGCAGTAGGAAAGGACAATGGCTGAAGAAATTGTTGTTAATAGCTGTAAGATCCGAGTGATATCAGTTTATGCCTCAACTGAACAATCGCTACCTCGAAAAAAAATAGAAATTCTTCACAAGATCGAATAAAATTTGCATATTAAAAAGACAGAAAAATATATAACCATGACTGCGGAAGTCACTGCCAACTAAATCATTATTAAACAGAATTGCTCCATAGGTTAAACACGCTTGGGCGATCATGTCTCGAAAGAGACATAACTGACTGAGCAGAAGATCATTCCGCAGTAGGTTGCCATTGCTTTCTGCAGTAGACTGGTTGACAGCCAAGGCCATAGAACCCAATCTATCTTGTTATTTGACTCATAGCTAGAGGGGGGAAGGATATTATTAAGTAGTAATTAATGGGGGATCAGTTTATTACTTCATAACAATATAAAACTGATCCCCCACTTTATGGCCATTAGAAGCATTAATCATGTTTTCAACTCTTATATTCAGTCGGTCAGTTAAGTGCCATACGTGATACACGCTTTGGGTGATCATGTCTCGAAAGAGACATGACTGACTAAGCAGAAGATCATTCCGGAGTAGGTTGCCATTGCTTTCTGCAGTAGACTGGTTGCCAGCCAAGGCTACAGAACCCAATCTGTCCTGCTATTTAACCCATAACTGGAGGGAAGAGATGGATTAATACCTTTCCCAAAGGTATTTGTGCGTAAGTGAATGCAATGGATTCAACTGGAATTCGAACTCGGCTCCCCGATTTCTCGTTCCGAGCCGATATCCATTGCACTACAACGCACATCCATGGATAGTACGAAGAAATAAACCTTTAAAATTGAAGCCACAAACAGCAATGGAAAATTCTTCTTCTTCTTCTTCTTCTTCTTCTTCTTCTTCTTCTTCTTCTTCTTCTATGTGCTCTGTCCCATCAGGACGTAGGCGATCATGGCTTTCCACGTTTCCTTATCCCTGGTGGCTCTGAGCACGCCTTCCCCTGTTACACCATGCAATCCTCGTTCCGTCATCCACCTGATTAGGTCCTTCAAATATGTTATCCGTTGCTTTTCCCTGTCTCTTTTTCCCTCTATCTGGCCTGTTAGTATCACATTCTCCAAGCCTTCCTTCCTCATTGCGTATCCCAGAAACTTCAGCTGTCTCTTCTTGATGCTCATTGTTTCCATCATTTCCAAGACCTCATCATTGCTCACATGCTCGATCCTTGATATTCGTAGCATCCTTCTGTAGAACCACATTTCAGTTGCTTCAAGTTTTTCCTTCATCTTTGATGATATTGTCCAGCATTCACTGCCATATTGAAGAACTGACACCACATAGCAATCCAGAACTGTCTTCCTTGTTTCTAGCGAAATTGTTGTGTTTCTTAATATCTTACTAAACTTCTGGAATGCTTCCTTCGCAATGCCAATTCGCCTTTGGATCCCTGTGTTTCACTTTCCGTCTTCTGTTATAACACTTCCCAGTTAGTTAAATTTTTGTACCTGCTTGATTCTAGTATCCCCGACCTGTATTTGGCATTTTGGGCTGCCCTTTTTACTGATGACCATGCATTCGGATTTCTTGCAGTTTATTTCTAGTCCTTACTTGTTACTTTCTTCATCTACCTTCTGTAGGAGGTCTTGCGGACTATTTACATTATTCGAAATTGTTGTCAGTAAGATTAGAGTGATATCAGCTTTTATGCCTCAAATGAAAAACGGCTGCCTCAAGAAGATAGAAATTCAACACTGCTCTCTCGAGGATCAAAATAAATATCAACATTTGAAACTGAAGCCACAAAAGCAATGGAAAATTCATATTTATATTCTTCGGAGTTTGTTGCTATATTCACAAAGTTTCGGCCAATTTACATTAGAACCTTATTAAGTGTTGCAGATTCTGGTTGAGAAACGACACAAAATAATAAATAACAAAAACAGATATAGAGATAGAAAATGTAAGTTATATTGAACAAAAATATACAAACTAGAACACGGGTTAGTCAATTCAGGAACACTAGGAATACTGTTAGTAAGAATCAATCTATACAATCTTGTAGTTAAAAAGTATGTCCGGGTAATGAGTCTATATCCAACAACTCCAACTTACTATGCACCAACTTACTGACCAACTAAGCGACTGTACAATTGCTCCTTTACAACTACTCTTTAAAACTACTACTACTACTGCCGTTCTCTGTATAGGCAGGATTATATGTACACATCAGGCGAGTCCATTCTTATGTGTAAAAAGGGGTGATCCCCAACATTAAGAGAATTGGAATGTATAACTGGATAGATTGTTCTTGTTCCACGAGTCATGCCACTTTCGGATGTTTAATTTATCTTCATTTATCTCCAAGTTTTTGCTCAAGCACTCTGAACTTTTTCGGTTAAGTAACTGGATCCGACCAATGCCTTTATCCAATGGGCCGTGTGTTCTTGAGAAGATCAGTGTATGGACTTTGGAGACTTATAAACCTACTATCTCAGTAATCTTTTTTTTTTTTACCTGAGCTTATATTACAATCTTGATGTTTGTAATTGTTTTTCTCTAACACTAAGTGTTACTGGTTCCCATAGTGTATTCATTTCTATGCTTAGCCGACTTAAGAGATATTTGCGGCCCTGATTTCTTTCGGTTTTTGTATTTTTCAATGGTGTCCTCAATTTATTATTTCAATTTCATCCCACAGGGAAAGGTCATTGCCCTTTTCTCTCTGTATGTGGCCAGCTACGGCTGATTTTTCTATTTCCCCTTCTGTTCTAATGACCTGAAGACGGTCGGAGTGTACAACGGCCAAAACGTAATGAATATGGCAACAAAGATGAGGACAACAGTCTGAACAATGTAAATAGTGCAAATAATTACAATACCTCATCTCAGAAATATAGCCAGATATTGAACGTGAATATGGCAACAAAGATGAGGATAACAGTCTGAACAATGTAAATAGTGTAAATAATTACAATACCTCATCTCAGAAATATAGACAGATATTGAAGGTGAATATGGCAACAAAGATGAGGATAACAGTCTGAACACTGTAAATAGTGTAAATAATTACAATACCTCATCTCAGAAATATAGACAGATATTGAAGGTGAATATGGCAATGAAGATGAGGACAACAGTCCGAACAATGTAAATAATTTAAAATATTACAATTTCTCATCTCAGAAATATAGACAAATATGGGAAATTTATGCTAAAATCTTGTTACTCAGAAACACACTACATCCTGAAGACATGACCGGACTACCCCATGAAACATCGCATCACGTGGCACAGCCTAGATAATGTAACAAAAAGATTATTGAATTCGGCATCTCAGAGTTTTGGATTTGGCACCTTGTGACAGATGTTAGAGGATGCAACTCACTCTTCGTATCAGATCACATACTACTTGTGATGAAACTGAAAACACTAGCCAAGAAAATAGCTCGCTTTCGCCCACGTAAACCAAGGAAAATTCTATAGTATAACATCTGAATCCTTAAAAATGAGAAGTTAAATTTAGAATAGACTAATAAACCAGAGGCAAAATTGAGATCAATAAATTTTGATTAAAACATAGAGGAATTAAATAACGTTATCTTCATTAGCTGAAGCCCGTAAGACCATTCCACGAATATTTAGAAGGAAAAAAATACACTGGATAAGATACATGGGACAACAATCCTGAGTTGAAAAACTTGATACAGGAAAGAAAGAAACAGAAGTGAAAAAAAAATGGAATGGAAATTACCAAATAATAACAAAGAAAATAAAAATAATAATTCATTCTTTCAGAAACGAATATCTCTAGGAAATTGGAAATTAAATTAATGACGCCAAGTAGCATAGACAATTTGTTAAAATGTGGGAAAAAGCGAAAAATCGCAATTATATCCTAGAGTCAAAACCTCCACAGATTAAATGTTCTTCTCTAAAAAAATTACTTTGAATCACATTTGATCCCTGACCACACTAAATTTAAGTTTGTACACAGAAATAGAAGAGATACCAAAATTCATCCAATCATGACAAAGTCTGTCTCCAAACATAAACTATAATGAACCTAGTGATGAGAAAATTAAGAACGCTATTAAAAAACTAATAAATAATACGGCATTACTCGGTATTGAGACAAAACTTTCGAAAATAGTTTAAATTCTCCCTGAACTAAATAAGTTCCTCTATTTTATAAAAGACGACTGGAATCAGAAATGCATCACTGAAACTTGAGGTTCATTAAATATGAAAGTTTTAACGAACGTCATATTAACTAGACACTCATTGTTTTGTAAAAATCAACTGCTCACGACCTAGTTTGACCTAGAGACCCGAATTCTGATAAATACAGGGCGCACTAGAATCAGGCCAGAGACAGGACAACAACAGTGCGGTTTCGCCAAGGACACTGGAACAAGGAACGCGATATTTATGTTCAGAATGTTATGAGCGAGGACAATACAGCTGCAGAAGGATAGAGACGACGCAAAGGTAATCGACAAAGTACACCACAAAGACTTGGAGATGCTCGGCAACCTGGACATATTTATGAAAACCTATGCTGGCAGCCCACTGCATACATACGGATAGGGCTTAAGGCCATATCACTTAAAAATACAATGGGGTAAATGTGCCTGAATTTTAGGCGAGATGATAACACGACCTGATCTATCAAGTGTGGCTTTATCGTGTTGGATTTATGATCAAGCCAGAAAAGAGTACGTGATGTTGTCTGGTATTAATTATGTTTGACATTTATTAGTTCCTATTCGTACGTAATTAATCCTTTCAATCAAGTTGAGAAAAGAAACGGAGAAAAAGATACCAAGAATTCAGAACCTAATAACGTAAGTTAAAATAAAATTTGAAGCAAGCAACGAGTTAGAAATTAAGCATAAAATATGTTAATAAACTACATCGACTTTGGACTTCCAGCCATATCCCGTTGAATACACCGGTTCTCGCTCGATCATCGAAATTAAGCAACGTTGAGCCTGGTCAGTACTTACATGGGTGACCGCTTGGGAATACCAGGTGCAGTAAGCGTTTATTGCTTACGGTCATATCCCGTTGAATACACCGGTTCTCGCTCAATCACCGAAGTTAAGCAACGTTGAGCCTGGTCAGTACTTAGATGGGTGACCGCTTGGGAATACCAGGTGCTGTAAGCATTTAGTGACGTATATGCGTTGTGGTGTGGTAGATATCGGCTCGGAAAGAGAAATCGGTGAGCCGAGTTCGAATTCCAGTTAAATACTCTGCATTCACTTAAGGACTGGTACCCGTGGGAAAGGTATTAATCCGTCCCTCCCCTCTAGTTATGGGTTAAATAACAAGAATAGGACTTGGGGACCCCGCCCTTAAAAACAAATCCCAATGAATCTTGATACTCGGAAAAAGAAAAAAGTATTACTAGACACAAAACTTATATAAAAGAAACAACAATAAATTGTTGAAAAAGAAAAAGGTATTACCAGCAATAAATAAATAAAATTTAGTTGACAATAAATGACCCGCCGAGGTTGATATGCCATAAAAACAAAACAACCAAACCAAACATACGGACAGAAAACGAGTTCAGCAGATATAGAAAGGGGTGTAAGGCAAGGATATGTTTTCTCACCGGATCTATTCAACGTATACAGCGAGATAATTCTGATAATTCTAGAAGTCCTTCCAGGATTCGTTATCGGTGGTCACAATCTGAACAATATAAGATACGCAGATGACACAATGCTGATAGCAGACACGGAAAGGAAACTAGAAGAAGTTCTATAGAAGAAAGCAAAAAAGATAAAATGAGTACAAATACACGAAAAGAAAACCGAATGCATCGTCATCATCAAAAAGAGGAGCTCAGACTACCAACTACAGGCGGAGGATAGAAAAAAAATCAAGCAGGTGCAAAAATTTAAATACCTGGTAAATGATCTCCCAGAAGAAGAAAAGGGTGACACTGAGATCCAAATGCGAATTAGCATGGCCAAGGATGCATTCCAAAAGTTGAGCAGAATATTGAGAGACAGGGAAATTTCGCTAAAAACAAATAAGAGAGTACTGGATTGTTATGTGATGTCTGTCCTTCAATATGGCAGTGAATGCTGGACAATCTCATCAAAGATGAAGGAAAGACTTGAAGCAACCGAAATGTGGTCATACAGAAGCATACTGGATATAAAGTGGCGGATCAATTCCATATTACAATCAATATATAAACTGACCCCTCACTTTGTGGTCACAGCAATTTCCATACATTTATATTCCTGAGATCCAAAAGCACAAGGATGCATTCCAGAAGCTGAGTAGAGTATTAAGAGACAGGAAAATTTCGCTAGAAACAAAGAAGAGAGTACTGGATTGTTATGTGATGTCTGTCCTACAGTATGGCAGTGAATGCTGGACAATCTCCAGAAAGATAAAGAAGAGACGTTAAGTGATCAAAATGTGGTTGTACAGAAGGATGCTGAGGATACTATGGGCCTAACATGTGAGCAGCTACATGGTTTTGGAGAGGATGCAAACGAAAAAGAAAAATTATACTTAATATCAGGAAAAGACAACTGGAGTTTCTTGGATACGTAATGAGGAAGGAGAGCTTGGAGAATCTAATACTCAGGGGATGGATAGAGGGAAAGAGAGCCAAGGAAAAGTAAAGCAAGATATTACAGTACAGCGCCAACACCAAGCTCAAGCTATACCAGGGCCGTGTTGTATCTCCTCTCCTCTACGGATCCGAGTCCTGGAGAATGACTAAGGCGGAACTCGCCAAACTTCGATCCTTTCACACCATATTCCTCCGACGAATACTGAGAATATTTTGGCCAGAGAAGATCTCCAATGAAGACCTGTTGAAGAGATGCAAGCAAGAGAACATAGGGCACCATCATTACAAGAAGGCAGTGGAGATGGATTGGGCATGTGCTCCGGAAAGATCCACAGTCAGTCACAAGAACAGCACTGCACTGGACCCCAGATAGCAAAGGAAATAAAGGAAGACCAAGAACGACATGAAAAAGTACGGTGAAGAATGAGATGAAAGCCATGCAGAACTCTTGGGTTTCATTAACTAGTTTGGCACAAGATAGGCAGAGGTGGAGAAGCTTTGTTGCTACCCTACACACCACTGGGTGTAACGGATGATGATGATGATGATGATGATGAAAGCAAGACATACTTGATGGGCTTAAGCAAATGGATAATGGAGCAGGGTTGGGAAGAAAAGTGTTAAGAGCGATAAGTGATATAGGTAAGTGGAGGTCTATGATCGCCGACGTCCTAAAGGAAAACGGTACACACACACACACACAAAAAGAAGAGATGCAATGATGGCATAAAAAAAATCTCCAGGAAATGGCTTACATCTCTAATAGGAAACGGTATATCTGCTTTGCCGACCTCACAGTAGCATACGACGACATCACCAGAGACATCTTAGCGTGATCCATTAGAAACCGCCTTCCAATCCCTGAATCCACTGAATACATTGATCTAATAGAGGAACGATATCGATCTATAGAATCTTACAAGACTGTCGAGGACCACAATATGAAAACGTTTCAAACCTCGTCAGCAGTACGACAATGAACAAATGAGAACGCTAATCGTTTCAATCTTTTCCTAGACTAAGCCCCTGCAATATATTTCTGAGAGAAGGTAGTATTTACAGTATTTACATGATTCGGACTTTAGGAATGTCAGGTGCTTTGATATTCGTACTATATTCAGGTAGGACTTTTCTCTTTGTCTCCATATTTTTGGTGTATCGGGTCCGTACCGATCCTTTAGTATTTGTCTATATTTCTGAGGTGAGGTAGTATTTACAGTATTTACATTATTCGGACTATTGTCCTCATCTTTGTTGCCATTTGTACGACGTTTAATAATAGATCATTCTATTTGTCTATATTTCTGAGATGAGGTAGTATTTACAGTATTTACATTATTCGGACAAATGGCCCAGTGGATATAGACGTTGGTTAGTTCCTTTGACTTGACCCAAAGAGTTGTGAGTTCAATACCATACAAATTGCAGAGTTAGAGGGAGATAATTTATGACTTCCAATCGAGGCTTTACCCACGGAATGAGGTTAATATACCCAAGGAATTGTGAGAAAAAGTTCGGTTCGAAATTCCTAGCACCTGAAGAAGGTCGGAGCGTACAACGGCCAAAACGTCGTACAAATGGCAACAAAGAAGAAGACAATAGTCCGAATAATGTAAATACTGTATGCCCTGCACATTTGCAAACACAGACGTGAGAAAATAGGGACTGGTCATTTAACCATTCCATACCACATCCCAAACGAATCTCAGTCAGTTAAATGTCATACGTGATATACGCTAGGACAATCATGTCTCGAAAGAGACAAGACTGACTAGGCAGAAGATTTTCCAGCATGAGGTCGCTATTACTTTCTACGGTAGGCCGGTTGCCAACTAATACTATAGAACCCAATCTGCCAGCTATTTAATCCATAGCAAGAGAGAGAAGAGATGGATTAATAATATTTCCAAGGAGTATCTAAACTTATTTATAAATGGAACTTTGTCTGTGTGTGTGTCCGTCACCTATAGACTCCAAAACTGCTGAACCGACTTTCTTGAAAATTTGGACAGTTGTACTATAAGCGTCTGCGAGTGTTCTTAGCTAGGTTTTGTGTTGAGGCACCCCCGATAAATATCAAAAACCGATAATCGAAAAAATCGGGTGTGATCCGATTTTAATCAAATTTGCTACACTCATAGACAAAGACATAAGAAACGATATTCAGAAGTTTCAAGGTTGCGGTGCTTACAATAGCGCAGAAAATCGATAATATATATATATATATATATATATATATATTTAAAAGGCAAGATGTTTGTGTGTGTGTCTGTTTATCTGCCTGTACGTCTGTATTTTATCAGCCCTTTTATTTTAGTTTTTGCTTCGAGTTTGGCTCTAAGTAGGTATAATTGTAGTTCTTAGTCTCAGCCATGATACCATTTACTCAGAGGACTTATTTAGCCTTCAAAATTCAGTTTACAACGAAAAAAACTTATTTGATATCGATACGAGGAAATCAAAATTTGACTTACATCCATTCATTTTTCTTTCAGTCTACGGTTTCGCTTTAACTGGAAACAACTATTGCTTTTTAGTCTTTCGTGCCAATGTCCAAAGAGTCTGAGCTCCAGGACCATGGATTAGTTTTAAAGCTTTCATTACACCTGAGCAACGCTGGGCTATACTGCTAGTTAATTGTATAAACGGTGGTCACAAAGTGAGGGGTCAGTTTATGTATTGATTGTAATATGGAACTGATCCCCCACTTTATATCCAGCAATTTGACTTACCTCCATTCATTTTTCTTTCAGTCTACGGTTTCGCTTTAACTAGAAACAACTATTGCTTTTTAGTCTTTCGTGCCAACGCCGGGCTATACTGCTAGTTTGTACATAAACGAATTTGACTGGAATTCGAACTCGGCTCATTCTGAACCGATATCCATTACACCATAACGCATAATAAAATAAATTTGCAAATAGTATTTACCTTGAGTTTATTGATAAAGTTCAAAGAAGAATCGGAATATTATTGGTCCGTATCGATCCTATCGTATCGACTTCAGTCACTTTCTCACCGCCGTAAGGTTACCCCTTTATATCTTTTTCTATCAATACTTCGTAATTGTTCATACGAACCCTTCACTGTGGTACCTAGACTTTTTAAATTTAAGTGCAGTACGATACTGGCATTGACATCTCAGTTTACAATTGAGTTGGTTTGATGTAGCCGTAAGTCAAGGGTTAGCAACTCATTTGACTCCGCGGGTCGGATCGTGTTATAATGGCTGGTCGCGGGACGGACGAAGGTCATTAATGAAAAATTAAAGAAAAATTACATATTTTTTTATTTTTTTATTTTTTACACAGAAATGGATGTGATTGGGTTTTGATCGTGTATTTGCAGTCATGGTATTCAAATTCGGTTGGGTGGATCAGAGGAAGATAACAGCAAGCCTTTTGTTGAATTCGAAAGCTTCTTCTCTCATGTTAAAAAAAAAGAGTCATTGGTAATCAGGCTCGCGGGCCGGTTAAAATGCCCTCGCGGGTCGGATCCGGCCCGCAAGCTGTAGGTTGCCGACCCTTGCCGTAAGTTCTATGCTAACAGTTTCCTCCCAGCTCCAGCTAATTTAAATGCAATGTCAATCAGTATCTGCTGTCCTCTTGATTACTCTTTTCGGTCGTTATTAATTTTTCTAGCATACCTCGCCGTGGTGTAATGGCTACAAAGATTGTCTCGCTAGAATAATTACGACTGAGTCGTGAGTTTGATCCTCACTGGGTGCCTCATACTTTTGGTCTTGTTCCGCACTTAAGTTACGCTTTGAAAATTAAGGGCACCTCGACGTGGTGTAATGGTTAGTAAGTTTGTCTTGCTAAAACAATTACTACTGAATAGTGAGTTTGACCCTCACTGGGTGCTCCATACTTTTGGCCTTGTGTCGTATCTAAACTATCCTTAGAAAATCAACATTATTAATATTTCTGTTACTAATTCTTCTACACCCTGTAATCCCTTGCGTCTTAGTGGCTTTATTGCTCTGCTTGGGTTGATACCGATCAAAAAAAAGGGGGGGGGTAAGAAGACACCGATCCGGCTTTCCCTCCCGAGGTTAGTATAAGGATACTGATTGGGGTAGGAGATATGCTGATGATATAAGTATCCACAGTTGGGATAATAATGATCTTGAACAACAAACAAACAAAAAAAATCAACATCCTCTTGTAAATGTTTCAAGAAAAACGTATCAAGATAATCCTTTCCATTATAAAATCTATGATCTGGAATTAGAACAAAAGCAGTAATGGCAGATACCCTGAATCCATCATTAAAATGTACTTTTCTGATGCAGTGGCTATCGACTCGGAACGAGAAATCGGGGAGCCGAGTTCAAATTCCAGCTAAATTCCTTGCATTCACTTACGCACAAATACCCTTGGGAAAGGTATTAATCCGTCTCTTCCCTCCAGTTATGGGTTAAATAATAGGACAGATTGGGTTCTATAGCCTTGGTTGACAACCAGAAAGCAATGGCAACCTACTGCGGGATAATCTTCTGCTCAGTTAGTCATGTCTCTTTTGAGACAGGATCGCCCAAAATTTGTATCACATATGGCACTTAACTGACTGAATGAATATAATAGTTGAAGACATGATTAAGGCTTCTGCTGGACATAAAGTGGGGGATCAGTTTATAACTTTATAACAGTATAAAACTGATACCCCACTAATTACTACTTAATAATATAATACATCTTTTCCCTCTAGCTATAAATCAAATAACAGGACTGATTAGCCTTGGCTGGCAACCAGTCTACTGCAAAAAGCAATGGCAACATACTACGGGATAATTTTTTACCTAGTCAGTCATGTCTCTTTCGAGACATGATCGCCCAAAGCGTGTATCACGTGACTGACTGACTGAAATGCGGAAGACTTGTGTTGTGATGCAGTGGATATCGACTCGAAATGAAAAATCCGAGAGACGAGTTCGAATTTCATTTGAATTCGTTGCATTCACTTATGCGCAAATACTCTTGGGGAAAGGTAATATTCCGTGTCTTCCCTTCAGCTATGGGTTAAATAACAGGACAGATTTGGTTCTATAGCCTTGCTGGGCAACCAGTCTACCACAGAAAGTAATGGCAACCTACTGCGGGAACATCTTTTACCCAGTCAGTCATGTCTCTTTTGAGACATGATCACCCAACCGTGTATAACGTATGGCACTTAACTGATTGACTGTACATAATAGTTGAAAACATGATTAAAGCTTCTACGCGACATAACGTGGGGGATTAGTTTTCTATTGTTATGAAGTAATAAACTGATCCCCCACTAATTACTACTTAATAATATAATACATCTCTTCCTCCTCTAGCTATGAGTCAAATAACTGGACAGATTGGGTTATAAAGCTTTGGTCGGCAACTAGTCTACCGCAGAAAGTAATGGCAACCTTTTTCCCAGTCAGTCATGTCTCATTAGAGACATGATCGCCCAACCGTGTATCACGTATGACACTGATTGACTGTATATAATAGTTGAAAACATGATTAAAGCTTCTACAGGGCACAAAGTGGGGGATCGGTTTTCTATTGCTATGAAGTAATAAACTGCTCCCCCACTAATTACTATTTAATACATCTTGTCCCCATCTAGCTATGAGTCAAACAACAGGACAGATTAGGTTTTAAAGATTGGGTTGGCAACTAGTCGCCCGCAGAAAGTAATGGTAACCTTTTTCCCAGTCAGTCATGTCTCATTAGAGACATGATCGCCCAACCGTGTATCACGTATGGCACTTACCTGATTGATTTAATGTACGGACGAATGGTAGATTTATAAAGGTGCAAAGTGAACAGAGAAAAGCTTTCTGACCCGACACAGTAACCCAACGTTCTTATAAGGGTGGTGTTGATTTGCTTCTCGGTCTAACCTTTCTTTAATAAAGAGTTTTGTTTAACAATATCCACACACGGCTTGAAAGTTATATATTAACTCAGCTTCTGTTTTCTTGTTTTATATAGCAATCCATTCCGTGTGAATAACATCTTTATGGCGTATAATAAATTTTCTCCGTCGGGAATTATCTTTGTTTATCCTATATTATATTGGCTAGCCAGCCTGTCCGAGAGGTTGGTCATTTCGGCAAACAAGTTAACAGATAAGATAACAACCGTTAGTCGAGCCGATCGATACACAACGAAGCAAGTAGCCAACCCAGGGTCCGCTAGTTGTACTGTTCACTGCTCCAACCACTAATCAGAGCAACCAGGCAAGACAGTGGAAGCATGTATATCATAGACGATGTTAACGGAATTTTGTATTTATTGGTTTTTCAGAGCAGTTCTCCACCTTCGTCATCGATCTGATCTGTTTGCCAGTGGCACAAGTGTAAAAAGATATAGCTAACATTAATACAGGTAGGTAAATCTAGTAGACAAGGAATCTTCAAAGTGTCTATATTGATCTGGGATGAGAATGCAAATTTCGATGCGTTATATCGATGTAGTGTGTAGAAACCTACTTACTGCCGAAGATGCAGTAATATCCAATGTTCACGATCCCCTCCTTAGCGTCTCTACCCCTTCGCCATATTGGCAGGCGAGGTGAATAGTAATGGAAAATTCTGTCCAGCAAGCATCTATTTAAACAGGTTATGAATGTAAGCATAAATAGATTAGGCTGGCACAAGGACACGATATAGAGAGTTAGTTTATAGACATTCCTTATAAGTTAAGGATAGTTTAGCCTGGCACAAGGACACTATTTATAGTTATTTGTAGACTTTTCTTGGAACACTTGTATAAGAAAATACACCACACAGAGAGTTAAAATTGTAGATTTAATTGGACACTCGCATGGGACTGTAGCGTGGCACAAGGACATTATATATAGATAGTAAAATTACTTTGTACGCTTTCCCTAATACAGACGCATAAAAGTTTAGCCTGGCTCAAGGACACTATATATAGAGTTATTTTGTAAACTTTTCTTAGTACGCTTGTACAAGAAAATGGTTTAACCTGGCACAAGGTTACTATAGAGAGAATTAATTTTTTTTTATTAAGGTTTTCTTTCGTATACTAGCATAGCAAACTTTAGCTTGGTACATACATATATATATATGTCTATATATATATAAAATATTTTGTTATCTTTAGTACATTTGCACAAGAAAACGGGAGTCCAGCCTGGCACAAGGTCACTTTAAAGAGAGTTATTATATAGGCTTTCGTTAGTACATACATATATATGTTATTTTGTTATCCTTAGTATATTTGCACAAGAATACGGGAGTCCAGCCTGGCACAAGGCCACTTTAAAGAGAGTTATTATATAGGCTTTCGTTAGTACATACATATATATATATATATATATATATATATATATATATATAAGTTATTTTGTTATCCCTGTTCAACCTGGCACAAGGTCACTTTAAAAAGAGTTATTATAAAGGCTTTCGTTAGTACACACACATAGGAGAGTTTAGCCTTGTACAATATATAGTTAATTTGTAAGCTTTATTTAGTACACTTGTGCAAAAATATGAGTGTTCAGCCTGGCACAAGGCTACTATATATATATATATATATATATATTAATAAATGTACATACGGGTGTATACACACAAGCACCTATATAAAAATATTATTCAAGTGTTAATAAAACAGTGACCAATGCAGTATAAACAGACCTATAAATTGCATATTAATAGATATACATATAATCCTATGTCGATGGCACGTCTCGTAGTTTTATGCACTACGCATTTATCAAAGGCATATTACAAACTGACCGTTTTTGTAATATGCATCTGATGAATACGTAGTGTATGAAAGTCAGTCGTTCAACCAACGCAAGATTATATATATATATATATATATATATTGTACGCTTATCTTAATGGTCTTGTCGAGAACAAAATGCACGTAAGTCTGGTACCAGACTTCGGTATAGAAAGTTATTTTACAAACTTATCTTTTTTGTATAAGAAAAAAAAAAGAAAGGTTTCTAGTCTGGCATAAAGTCAATGCATGTGAACATTCTTTAGTAGGCTTCCTTTACCATGATAAAAGAAAAAAAAGAGAAAGGATTTTGGCCTTATATTTATATTAGGATGTGCGTTGTGGTGCAGTGGATATCGACTCGGAACGAGAAATCGGGGAGCCGAGTTCAATTCCAGTTGAATTCCTTGCATTCACTTACGCACAAATACCCTTGGGAATGGTATTAATCCGTCTCTTCCCTACCGCAGAAAAGATAATCTTCTGCCTAATCAGCCATGTGTCTTTCGAGACATGATCGCGCAATGCGTCTATTACGTATGGCACTTAACTGACTGATTGACGGTAGATGGTGCTTTGCTATCACGCAGGCGAGGGAGGCTACATTTATAAGTTCTGTCCGATACTGTTGCGTTTACTTTACACTAATGCTCTTCGCAAAAGGAATGAATCCGTCTCTTCTCCCTCATCATGGGTAAAATAGTAAGGAAAAAACGGCAGATTATTCTTGGTTGGTAAGCAGTTAATGAAAAGGTAATCTAATTTAAAATTGTGTAGATATCAGTGTGAAACCAGTGCACTACTATTTCCAAAGAGATTCTGGCTAAGTAAATATTTTAAAGAAAATGAAATTGAGTCGTAGTAAGTATTTATTAGCAAAATGAGGAAAGGGCTTGAACTGGCACAAATCTACTTTTTCTTTTAATCATTTCACCCCAAGCAAGGCAGTTTTACTGCCACTGTTGCTCAGGAGGATACATATGGGGAAAGTGATGAAAAAGACGGGTAGGTTATATGGAATGTCAGACCAGTGTAATGGGGGTGGAGTAGATGGAAAAAAGAGCTTGAGGAGCAATATGTACATATATTTTTTTTTAATCATT
Source organism: Ascarosepion bandense (assembly GCA_037127315.1). Taxonomy (NCBI): domain Eukaryota; kingdom Metazoa; phylum Mollusca; class Cephalopoda; order Sepiida; family Sepiidae; genus Ascarosepion; species Ascarosepion bandense. Next base: position 1,012,996 of record JBBBDQ010001420.1, read on the forward strand.
TCACCCCAAGCAAGGCATTCCACTGCCACTATTGCGCAGGGGGTTACATAGGGGAAAGTGATGAGAAAGAGTGGTTAGATATAGGAAATGTCAGAAGGAGGGTGATAGACGGGTAAGGATACCGAGGATGAGGGTTGGGTAGATGGGAAGAGTTTTTGAGAGAATGGATGCGAGTTAGTGTGTTAGGAGGTGTCTATTGACCTTACATTTAAATTCCTGGAGATTGTGGCTGTCTGGGAAGCAAGTATATGGAAAGGAATTCCACAGGCGGTAAGTGCGTAAAAAGAAGCTGTTAGAGTAGAAATTGCGGTTACATTTTATTGTTTTCACAGTAAAAGGGTGGGACCTAGTTGCTAATCTAGTACCTCGTGTACACTATATAAAGAGCTATTTACCTTAGATTTTTATAAGCAAATAATGGAATAAATGGCACATAAGGTTATTTACCTATATACAGTGTAACCCTAATATAAGAGAGTTATTGGAATTAGGTAAGAATTATCTTATATCCGGGTTTGTTCTGTTTTATATACATTACCACAGGCTCTAATTTGAGACCAGAAAGAATCTCTCTTATATCGGGGTCTCATATATCCGGGTTATACTGTATTTAGCAATTTATTTGTCTTCGAGGCGCCTGGCTTCGGCTGGAGTAATTTTAAAATGTTATTGAGCTCAGGCACCAGGGAGGCATCTTTCAAGCAGTATCTCTCCCTTGGGAGTTGGCTGAGATCATTACCCGGCACCGGAGGAGTCTTTAAAAGGAAAGTGCGGAAGGTGCTTGAAGGATATTTTCCATGTTAACTCACTTTAAACTGTCCTTGTTTCATATTCGGTAACAATGTACATTACTAGCTATAATTATTAAACCGCCCCAGTTTTTTTTTTAAGAAATGATGGATTTCATACTATTTTTAGTATTTATTACCAAGTGGATAATTCTAAATGAAAAGACAATGTTTTTTTTTGTTGTTGTTGTTAATACTGCACAATAATATGTGCATTAAATGAACTATTCTGGTGTTCAGTTTTTGTGTTCTCTTCCCTATGCTAGTCTCTTCTTATTATTGGCTGGCCAAAGTAAAGGCTTCCTGGCTATCTTGTAAAATTTTGCTAAGAAATAATAATAAAAGAATCACACTATTTTCATTTAGAATTATCCACTTGGTAATAAATACTAAAAATAATATGAAATACATCATTTCTTTTAAAAAACTGGGATGGCTTAATAACTAAGGCCGGTAGTGCATATATACATATATATATATATATATATATATATTGTGTGTATTTTGGCAGCATTTTTTCATTAATACAGGTTTCATTGAATAATATAGACAAGTTCTGTCTATTTATTTTGTGTAAGATCCGTTCGTATGATCTGATTAGCTTGATAGTGTTGTCATGGAAAGACGACAAGAAATCGCAATAATTGTTGATTTTTTTTATCAGGTCTGAGCTTTCGGCTTACATAAGCCATTATCAAAGGATGAACATTTAATGTTCAGTGAACATAGAACATTTAAATTATTATTAACAGAGTGGAGTTATAAAGAGAAAATTAGACAGGTCCATTTTTTGTGTCGCACATGGCTGTAGGCCGAGAAGGAATGGTGGTAGTGGGTTTTTGGTCAATTGAGTGTATAGTGGCATGAGGGGATTGGTCTGGGGACTGCTACTACTATGGGTGTAGGGGGTAAGTATAATAACTATGACCTCTCCCGTCGATTATAGGCATTGAAGTATGTTAGTAGAGGTGTCGAAATTTATTTTATTTAAGCTAGGTTTAAACTGTTTGATGTAGATAGCTTCTAGAATTTTAAGTTTTCGTTTATTATTTTCTTGTCTAAGTATATGTGTATTTTCAACAAGTGTTTTCCTAAGAAGTGTGTGTTGATAGCCGTGGTGTTTTAAATGTCGGAATATGTTAGAATTTTCATTTAAGTGCAATGTAAGTCTCCGTGAAAGCGAGTTAGTAGTATGTCCAATGTAGGTATCATTTAGTTTGTTAGAGATACATTCTCGAAAGGGGCATTTGAATTTATAAAAAAAAATTAAAAATTAAAAAAAAATGCTGCCAAAATACACACAATATATATATATATATATATATATATATATATATATATATGCACTACCGGCCATAATTATTTGGGCACCGCAGTTTTTTAAAAGAGATGATGTATTTCATATGATTTTAGTATTTATTGGCAAATAAAAATGGAATAGTTCTTTTGTCATTATTATTTGTAAAAGTTTACAAGTCTAGGAAGCAAAGATAAACTCGTCCGAATCACCCTTTTTTATTCTTACATTGATGAAACTGCAATATAGGTAATTAATAAATATTTATAAATTCATTTGACGCACATGTTATTGTGCAATATTAACAAAAGAACCATTCTATTTTCATTTACAATTATTCACTTGGCAATAAATACTAAAAAATACTATGAAATACATCAGTTTTTAAAACATTGGGGTGGCCTCATAATTATGCACTGAAAAATTCACTTAGTGTTGTTGTATGCCTGGGAGTTTTAAATCTCTCTCTCTCTCTCTCTCTCTCTCTCTCTCTCTCTCTCTCTCTCTGTGTGTGTGTGTTGTGTCTCTCTCAGTTTATCTATCTATCTATCTATCTATCTATCTATCTATCTATCTATATATGGCTGTCTTTTTTTCTCTTTCTGTTTCTCTCTCTCTCTTTTCTTTTGGTCTCTATTTTCGCATTCCTCTTTTTGTTTTGTTTCGAAACGAATTCATTTATTTTTTCAGTTTTCCTTTCCTTTCTATCTGTTCCAATATGTCGATGCAGCAATTTTCATTTTTATCCGCTTGTCTTTTTCTGTTTGTCTTTCTCTCTCTCTTTCTCGCTCTCTCTATCCATTCCCTCTCTATTTCTTTCTGTCCATCCTCCGATCAATACAGACCATTGTAGAAGGCCTGTTTACGCTTGATATGTGCACATAGGCACGTCAGTAACTTCGTTCCCTAATGAGGAAAGAAAACGTCTATTTTCACGACGGATATAATTTTTTCAACACAATCTTCTTCCTTGCCAATGAACGCATCTTCATTAAGAATCTGACTCGAGCATTATACAGTGAAAATTTCAAATAAAAATTGATACTACTTAAATAGACTGATCCACTAATAAAAAATCGGTGAGAGATAATATGTGCCAATTTGCATTCCTTAGACATTGTTTAGGCCGCGACACTTCTTACAATCGAAAAATATTGGTTTTATATCGATTTACTAAGAGTGTATCCCAACTAGTGAGAATATAATATGAAGAGTACTAAATAATAATAATAATAATAATTCCAGCATGGGTCACTGAAGATATACTCTACCAAATACCGGCGAAACAGATGATCTATAAAATTATAGACCAATAACATGTCTGCCTATTCATATAAATTAATCACGTCTGAGTGTACTTATTCTTTTCTCAATTAAAAAGATGCCGAAGAGATTCATATTGTTACAAAGAACGACTACTGAAAAATAAAATGATCTTGAAAAAATATATTAAAAAAAGTAAAAATCCCATGGATAGATTATCGTATAGCTTTTGATAGTTTACAGAGGTATAAATTACAGATTAACAAATATACATATAATACGACTCGGAGTTTTATGCACTACGCAATCGTCAGATGCATATTACAAACTGACCGTTTTGGTAATATGCATCTGATGAATGCGTTGTGTATGAAACTCCGTTGTGCAACCGACTCGAGATTATATATATATATATATATATATATATATATATATATATATATATATTGTATGCTTATCTTAATGGTCTTGTCGAGAACAAAATGAACGTAAGTCTGGTACCAGGCTTCGATATAGAAATTAATTTTGCGAACTTATCTTAACATTTTTGTATCAGAAAAAAAAGGTACCTAGTCTGGCATAAGGTCAATGCATGTGGGCATTTTTAGTAGGCTTTCTTTACCATGATATAAGAAAAAAAAGAAAGAAAGAATGTTTACTTGGCACAATACCGATATATGTAGGGTTATTACTTATTCTGACCTTAGTACATTTATATAAGAAAAGATTGAGATGAACTCAGCTTGACACAAGGCCACTATTTATAGGGTTACTTTAATACACATATATCAAAAACAAAAAAAAGAGAAAGGAATTTAGTCGTTATATTTATATTAGGATGTGCGTTGTGGTACAGTGGATATCGACTCGTAACAAGAAATCGGGGTCTCTTCGACTCTTAAGAAATGTACAAAGGCTCAGCAGTGATAGTCAGTTGAGTGCCATACGTGATAGACGCTTGGGCGATCATGTCTCTAAAGAGACATGACTGACTGGGCAGAAGATTATCCCGCAGTAGGTTGCCATTGCTTTCTGCGGTAGACTGGTTGCCGACCAAGGCTATAGAACCCAATCTGTCCTGCTATTTAACCCATAACTGGAAGGAAGAGACGGATTAATATCTTTCCCAAGGGTATTTGCGCGTAAGTGAATACAATGGATTCAGCTGGAATTTGAACTCGGCTACCCGGTTTCTCGTTCCGAGCCGATATCCACTATCCTTAAATATACCATTGGAATGTATAAAAACACATTATACTTAAATCACACCAAAGGCACTGCCTCTTCTAATCGTTTGAATGTCCGACGAGGAATTTTCAAGAAGACACCCAATCAACCTTCTTCTTTTGTTTGTCCCGAGTACTCTTTTCGCATCAGCAAAATAATTAACAGAATATTTAATCACTTATCTAAACTTATTTATAAATGGAACTTTGTCTGTGTGTGCGTGTATGTGTGTCTGTTTGTGTGTCCGTTACCTATAGACTCCGAAACGGCTGAACCGATTTTCTTGAAAATTTTACACAGTTGTACTATAAGCGTCTGCGAGTGTTCTTAGCTAGGTTTTGTATCTTGGTATCCCCGATAAATATCAAAAATCGATAATCGAAAAAATCGTATTATAAAAGGAGTGGTCCGATTTTAATCAAATTTAATACACTGATAGACAAAGACATAAGAAACTATATTCAGAGGTTTCAAGGTTGCAGTTCTTACAATAGTGCAGAAAATCGATAATATATATATAAAAGGCAAGATGTTTGTGTGTGTGTCTGTTTATCTGCCTGTATGTCTGCATTTTTTTCAGCCCTTTTATTTTAGTTTTTGCTTCGGGTTTGGCTCTAAGTAGGTATAATTGTAGTTCTTAGTCTCAGCCATGATACCATTTGCTCAGAGGACTTATTTAGCCTTCAAAATTCAGTTTACGACGGGAAAAACTTATTTGATATCGATACCAGGAAATCAAAATTTGACTTACCTCCATTCATTTTTCTTTCAGTCTACGGTTTCGCTTTAACTGGAAACAATTATTGCTTTTTAGTCTTTCGTGCCAACGTCCAAAGAGTCTGAACTCCAGGACAATGGATTAATTTAAAAACTTTCATTACACCCGAGCAACGGCGGGCTATACTGCTAGTTAATTGTATAAACGGTGGTCACAAAGTGAGGGGTCAGTTTATGTATTGATTGTAATATGGAACTGATCCCCCACTTCATATCCAGCAATTTGACTTACATCCATTCATTTTTCTTTCAGGCTAAGGTTTCGCTTTAACTGGAAACAACTATTGCTTTTTAGTCTTTCGTACCAACGTCCAAAGAGTCTGAGCTCCAGGACAATGGATTAATTTAAAAACTTTCATTACACCCGAGCAACGGCGGGCTATACTGCTAGTTAATTGTATAAACGGTGGTCACAAAGTGAGGGGTCAGTTTATGTATTGATTGTAATATGGAACTGATCCCCCACTTCATATCCAGCAATTTGACTTACATCCATTCATTTTTCTTTCAGGCTAAGGTTTCGCTTTAACTGGAAACAACTATTGCTTTTTAGTCTTTCGTGCCAACGTCCAAAGTGTCTGAGCTCCAGGACCATGGATTAGTTTTAAAGCTTTCATTACACCCGAGCAACGCCGGGCTATACTGCTAGTTCTATACATATTCAACATTTTGTCAAAGACGAAAATAAGTAAAATGTTTAAGTGTTAATTCAGGATTATATAAATGTGAAAAAGTAACATTCAAGAACGAAAGAATGACCAAAAGACACCCATTAGATCTCGATTTTGTCACAAAGATTAGGGGACTAGAAAAGAAATACCGAGGACATGAAATACAGCATATCTAGTTGATGAAGACAGTAAGGAAGGAATACTACAGGTGTGTGCGTCTGGTATTAGATACCTAGTTGAATTCACAAAACAGAATATCAGCCATTAACCCTTTGATTGTCTCAGTGGTTTGATTTTGTTTAAACACCCTTAACTGGTTCATAGCTAACATTAAGCGAATTGATATAATAACGAAAAATCTCACTAGCCACTGTATTCAAAATTCTAAAGACTAGGTTCATCGTCTGTATGTGTCCAAATCCGAACGAGGCAGAGGATTAGTTCAGCTAGAACTGTTGTACAGTATTTACATTATTCGGACTATTGTCATCATCTATGTTGCCATTTGCACGGCGTTTCCGCCGTTGTACGCTCCGGCTCTTTATTACAATCACTGGGGTATATGAACTCCATTGTTTGCGTAATAATGCCTCGATTGGAAGTCAGGAGTTATCTCCCTCTAACCCTGCAAGTTACTTGTTTACCACTGCTGTAGCCTAGTATAGAACTCACAACTCTTGGGGTCAAGTCACAGGAACTAACCAACGTCGATATCCACTGGGCCAGGACTGAATTTTTGGGACTTATAAATCTAATGTCCAGTAACCCTTTTTTTACCAGAGTTCATATTGCAATTTTTTGATGTTAATGGTTTAGTATTTTTATGTTAATGGTTTTTCTCTAGTAATTTTTTTTTATTACCAGAGCTCATATTGCAATTTCTGACAGTAATGATTTTCTCTGGCATTCCATATTACTGGTTCCCATATTGTGTTTATCTCTATGTTTGGTCGGCTCAGGATATTTTTTTGGCCTAGCATAAGTGCTGATTCCTTAAGTTTATGTATTTTCCAGTGGCGTTCTCTATCTATTATTTCAACTTCATCCCATAGGGGGCGGTGAACCCCTCATCTCAGAAATATAGATAAATAGAACTGTTGTATAAAACTACAAGAGTCATCAAAGATATTTATAAACTATAGAAACTGGATGGTGATCTGTATCAGGGAACGGGAAAGAAAGGAGAAAATTTATTCAGTATTAAAGAAAGCCAACGAATTCGAAAATGAATTTCAAGTGATTGAAGAAGTGCAAATAAACCATAATACTTCTACTGAAGAGACAAAAACAAAATGAAAAAGAGGCAAAAGCAAATACGATTGATCAAAGGCAAAAAGAATGACAGACACATTTATGGCCAAATTTCTACCCATGTCAAACAAACTGATGCAAACAAACCCCGTACTAATAAGTGGTTGCGTAGTGCAGAATTCAATTTTTTTATTTTTGCTGCACAATGAAAATGTTGGGGCACCTTCCCTATTTACACCAAGATGGACTCTTCCTAAGACTATATATAGTAGTAGTCATTAATGGACTACAGAGGATTAACAGTGCTAGTGTATCCCAGCGATCTAGTCCTGAGGGTAACATTGCCAAATCTCACGTCTCGTATTATTCTCGTATTCGACTAACCATATTGTACAGCGTTCTACTAAGTTCTCTGTACATATTTCACTTCAATATATTGCGTTTTCTATCGTATTACTCTGCGTTGTGTATTTATTGGATCTGATCCCAGATCCACAACCGAAAATTATCAAGCAAATATACTGATAAATTATGTTGACCCCAAATGAATATTCTATGGTGAATATCCGGATACAATTGACCATCTTGTATCAGGTTACACGGTGTTAACATCCACCAAACATAAAGTGTATAGCAGGAAAATTTGCAACTTTTATGATAAGGAAACTGCAAGAAATTAGTATTAACAGTACCCAGACTAGGTTAAAAACACAGGAACTGTAACAATTTTATTTAAAACTAGCAGTTTAGCCTGGTTTCACTCGGGTAGTTTAAGGAATAATAAGAATAAAAAACATATGATGAATTTACATAGCAAGTACTTACACAACGTTCACCATCGTCACTTTTATAGATATAGACTAGCAGTTTAGCCCGGTTTCACTCGGGTAGTTTAAGGAATAATAAGAATAAAAAACATATGATGAATTTACATAGCAAATACTTACACAACGTTCACCATCGTCACTTTTATAGATACAGACTAGCAGTTTAGCCCGGTTTCACTCGGGTAGTTTAAGGAATAATAAGAATAAAAAACATATGATGAATTTACATAGCAAATACTTACACAACCTCCACCCTCTTCACTTTTATAGATATAGATAACAATATAAAATGTCTCTATTGGATTAGAATGGGAGGGGTAGCGGCAACATATTTAGATATAGATAATATAATGTGGGGTGATATTTTGTATATTATAATCAATACATAAACTGATCCCTGACTTTGTGGGGTGTTAATATATATTTTTCTTCCCCAAATTTTGGCTTTCTGATAAATTTCAAGCGTTCTAAAATTTTGATCTACATCTGAGCGCAACTCCCATCGAGCTAGACCTCAAAATGCAGACGCTAAGTCGAATCATCTATCAAACAAACAAATACTTACACAACGTTCACCCTCGTTACTTACTCATATATATATATATATATATATATATATATATATATATATATATATATATATTCTTATGGGACATAAAACAAAACAATCTAGGATAATCGCCTTGACATGGCGATCAAAAAACAGAATAGTACATTTGTTTTTTGTGGATTTTTATGTGTTGTGGATTCCGGCTGAGGAACCGCACAAAATAATGAACAACAAAAACAGATATGGAGATAGAAAAGTTGGTTATATTGAACGTAATATACAAACCTGAACGCAAGTTAGTAAATTCAGGAATACTATTTGTAAGAAATAACTATATACAAGTCTTGAAGTGACGCCGTTGTAAATAGAATATCCGTGTAGATTATTCTAGCTGAGTGGAGCTCAGAGCTAGTTTGACTTCTGATGCGGTAGTCTGTGGGTAAGTTCGGTATTTCTCAGTAATTTACGTATCAGTTTCAGTACTCTAACGGATTTCTACGAATACTCTTCTGCCAACTGGAACTACTGTTTTCTCTTTGGCAGGAGTATATACATACTCAGTCGAGTCTATTATCATATACAAAAGGGGAGATCCCACAGCAATATGGTTTGTAATTTTCTATTTTGACTACCAGTCCCAATACATTTCTGTTGAATTATACATTCGTATAAAAATGATAACATTGTATATATGCTTCCTACATATTGAATGTGCAAAAAAAAAAAAAAAAAAATAAATAAGTAAGCCTGTATATACACAACCGGCCATAATTATTAGGCAACCCCGGTCTTTAAAAAATGATGTATTTCATACTATTTTTAGTAGATGTTGCCAAGTGGATAATTATAAATGAAAATAGAATGGTTATTTTGTTATTATTACTTTGCAAAATTTTACAAGGCAAATAGCGACAATTCACCCATCGCACACTGTAGATTTGCTATATATATATATACTACCAGCCCTAATTATTAGGCAACCCCAGTTTTTAAAAAAATTATGTATTTCATACTATTTTTAGTATTTATTGCCAAGTGGATAATCCTAAAGGAAAATAGAATGGTTCTTTTGTTATTATTACTTTGCAAAATGTTACAAGCAAATAGCGACAATTTACCCATCGCACACTGTAGATTTGCTCTCTCTCTCTCTCTCTCTATATATATATATATATACACTACCATCCATAATTATTAGGCAACCCCAGTTTAAAAAAATATATATGTATTTCATACTATTTTTAGTAACTATTGCCATTAAATGAACTGTTATGTGCATTAAATGAACTGTTCTGGTGTTCAGTTTTTGTGCTCTCTTCCCCATGCTAGTCTCTTCTTCTTATTGGCTGGCCGAAGCAAAGGCTTCCTGGCTGCCTTGTAAAATTTTGCAAACTAATAATAACAAAAGAACCATTCTATTTTCATTTAGAATTATCCACTTGGCAATGAATATTAAAAATAGTATGAAATACATGATTTCTTTTAAAAGTCTGGGGTTGCCTAATAGTTATGACCGGTAGCGTATATATAGACATATATAACAAATCTAGAGGGTGCGATGGCTAAATTGTCGCTATTTGTCTTGTAAAATTTTGCAAAGTAATAATAACAAAAGAAACATTCTATTTTCATTTACAATTATCCACTTGGCAATAAATACTAAAAAATAGTATGAAATACATCATTTTTTTAAAAACTGGGGTTTCAGCTGGAATTCGAACTTGACTCCCTGATTCGATAGTCACTGCACGACAATGCACATTCAACTAAAAAAGGAAAGATTTGCGGGCATATGTTTGTGTGGACTTTCGTCTTTATTTTAATGCGAAGAAGCAGTCTCCAAAGTTTGTAAAGATATTTTTGATACAACCGATATCTTCTAACAAGACCACAACCAAAAAAACTGAAAATTCCGCCTTTGAATAATTTAAGAAGAATAAGGTTACAAAAATGAATTGGTTTTCTCAATCGGCTGACCTAAATCCAGCCGAACAATTACAGCACGAATGAAAAACTGTCCTTAGTAATGGGAAGCCATGAAATATGAGCGATGGTGAACGATTCTGCGTTCAGAATTGATCGAAAATATTTGTTGATTGTGTCAGAAGCCATATGAGAGGCTAAAGAAAACTTCTTAGGGCGCTGATTAATAACATAGAAGAAGCCTTAACTAAGTATTTCTTGAGGGAGTCAAATACTGATGCAAAAGTCATAAAATAATAATTATAGAAATAATAAGATTAATTCGCTTTCTATAGAAAAGCTTTATCAAATCAGGATCGGAATGAATATCGGAATATCGGAATGAATATCAGAATGAATATCGGAATGAATATCAGAATGAATATCGGAATGATTATCGGAATGAATATCGGAATATCGGAATGTCGGAATGAATATCGGAATCAGTATCGGAATGAATATCAGAATATCGGAATGAATATCAGAATCAGTATCGGAATGAATATCAGAATCAGTATCGGAATGAATATCGGAATGAATATCGGAATGAATATCGGAATATCGGAATGAATATCGGAATCAGTATCGGAATGAATATCGGAATCAGTATAGGAATCAGTATAGGAATCAGTATCGGAATGAATATCGGAATGAATATCAGAATCAGTATCGGAATGAATATCGGAATATCGGAATGAATATCGGAAAGAGAATAGGAATCAGTATCAGAATGAATATTAGAATATCGAAATTAATATCAGATTCAGTATCGGAATGAATATCGGAATGAATATCAGAATATCGGAATGAATATCGGAATCAATATAAGAATAATTAATATAGAAATAATGGAATGAATAACGGAATATCGTAATGAATATCGGAATTAATATCGGAATGAATATCAGAATATCGGAATGAATTTAGGAACATCGGAATGAATATTGGAATGAATATCTGAATCAGTATCAAAATGAATATAGGAATACCGGAATGAATATCTGAATATCAGAATGAGAGATATTCATTCCGGTATTCCCATAGCCTTGGGATCGTGTTATAAAATGAAGGTGGAATGTTTCCTTATATGGAAATTGTTAATATTACTATTACTAACAGATATTGAGGGAACACATACTACACATAGATCATAGCCCAGTAGTCGGACATTGAAAAAAAGCGTCACTTGAGTTGCATTGGTTGATCCGGGAATGAAAGTAAAATCTTTTTTTATATGGAAATGGTTAATATTAGAATTATTAACAGAGATAGAGAGAGAACATATACTACACTTTGATCGGAGCTCGATGGATGCAGGTTGAAGAAAAGCATCACTTGAGTAGTATTAGTTAATCGGTTAATTTATGCTGATTTTTTCTTTATAAGGAAACACCAAATATATATATATATATATATATATATATATATATATATATATATATATTACCGGGCATAATATTTAGGTAAACCCAGGTTTTATATAAATGATGTATGTCATACTATTTTTTAGTATTTATTGCCAAGTGAATAATTGTAAATGAAAATAGGTTTCTTTTGTTAATACTGCACAATAACATGTGCATTAAATAAATTTATAAATATTTAATAATTACCTATATTGCAGTTTCATCAATGAAAGAATAAAGAAAATTTAGAGTGATTCGGACGAGTTCACCTTTGCTTCCTTGCCTGGTAAAATTTTGCAAAGTAATAATAACAAAAGAACCATTCTATTTGCATTTAGAATTATTCACTTAAAAATAGTAAGAAATACATAATTTCTTTTAAAAAACTGGGGTGGCCTAATAACTATTGCTGGTTGTTTGTATATATATATATATATATATATATATATATATATATATATATTGTGTATTTGCGCTGCAAACTTTCTTCTATACACGTTTCATTGAAAATGACTTTTTTTCAGAACACAAATTATATAAAAATTGTTCAAATGTTTTGTTCTTCCGGGTGCTTACTTTTAGTCATTATTAAGGGTCAATTTTATTTTACATGTAAGTGAATATGTGTAGAGTTTATGTATGCAGAGTCATGTGTGTGTTTTATTCCGAACAGGGTAAGCACATTTTTACCGTGTTCATTTTATTAAGTGTTACATATATATATATATATATATATATATATATTGTGTGTATTTTGGCAGCATTTTTTCATTAATGCAGGTTTCATTGAATAATATAGACAAGTTTTGTCTATTAATTTTGTGTAGGATCCGTTCATACCGTCTGATATACTTGATGGTGATGTCGTTGAAAGACAACAAAAAATCACAGTAATTGTTGATTTTTTTATCGGGTCTAAGCTTTCGGCTCACATAAGCCATTATCAAAGAGTAAATATTAACACACAGTAAACATAGAACATTTAAGCTATTAACAATAAAGAGAATTGAATTGAAAATATAAGTCCATCCCTCCCGTGGCGGATGGCGGAAGACAGTGACAAAATAGTGGCGTTGTGGATCCTACACAAAATTAATAGACAAAACTTGTCTATATTATTCAATGAAACCTGCATTAATATATATATATATATATATATATATATATATATATATATATATATATATATATATATATATATATATATATATATAACACTGTGGCCTAATGATTGCGCTTAGCATGAAACAGTCTGTCGCCCTTGAGTGTTGACTTCAATGTTCACCCTTTTATATTTACATACACTATCTCTGATATTGAGCACTTTATCCTATAAATATAGCACACCTTAAAACTATATTTATTCATATATATATATATATATATATATATATATATATATATAATTCCGAACATGGTATGCACACTTAACCGTGTTCATAATCGGTATCATTAAGTGTTGTGTATATATATATATATATATATATATATATATATATATATATATATTATTCAGTATTTTTACGGGATTTGATAGGCTTAGTGGTGTCGCTGAAGACTTATCCTTGTTTGTCTAAAATTCTTTTGTAAGGATCTGATTTAGCTGACTCAGAAAAACAGTCAACGAAGTTCATAACATTGTCAAAAAAATTGTAATTTAAATTGTAGAATTTGTGATATGCCCCAAGCAATGCGAAAGAAAAGCAATCGTTTCTCAATCTATACCAGTATTTTTTGGCAAATCTTCTTTTCCCGCCTTTTTTTACCTCCCTCAACTAACCGCACCGTCGATTCTTAAAGGAAACGATCGATTTCTTTTTTTTATTAATATTTTACTTTTTTTTTAAATAGCAAAACTAAAATTAAGATAAAATTATTTTTCCTATTCTTCCTTATCCATTCATTAAATATTAATTTGGTTCAATAGACGCATTGATAAAAATGTATCGCCTTGGTGGCCTACCTAATGTCACGGTTCTCTAAAAGACATTCATTGTTTTTGACGTTTCCTGTGTTTCACAATTCTTATCAAGGTGGGGAATTTTTATAGATTTTCGTAAAATTAATATGTTTTTTTTTTTATTCTAGTCCCATTTCGTCTCATTGTGAAATTCTTTAATTTTGGTTTTCGTGTTTTTATCCCGATAATTCGTGTATTCAGTTTCCTTACTCGCAATATTTTAATTTTTAATTTGGAAAACACTTCATTACTTTATTTTATACTTAATTTGTTTAATACTATTTAATATCATTTTATATTTTATATTCATTTAGTATGTTAATTTAATTTTTAGTTTTCATTTTATTCTTACTTTCATTTCGATAGATTGTAATCCACCAGGGAGAAGTGTGAGAAAAGTTACTGTCAGCATATGACTTACGATTGCATCTATCCAATTAAACACTAAATGGAGGAGACCTTAGCGCCAATCTAGTACTGCGCTTAAATTCATAAAGTCTAGATACCAAAAAGGAAAGTTCATCAGAACAATTATCATAAAAGTATTTATAGAAAAAGAACAGGGAAGTTATGTTATATATAGCCATCTCGAGTGTGAAATGATGAGACCTTGCCGCCAATCTAGTACTGCGTTTAAATTCATAAAGTCTCGGTACTATAGCGAGGAGTTCATCCTAGCAATTACCATGAAAGTATTTATAGCAAAAACACAGGGAAGTTACATTAGCCGGTAAGAAATCGACTAAAACCAAGATGCCAGGTCAGGACAATTAACTATGCAGATTCCTTCTTTGGATTTTATTATTGAGCTCTAGAACTGCACGATATGATGCAGCAATATTCAAAGAATTGAAGAATAGTAGACTTATAAATATATAAGATAGATTTTTGCAAGAAAGATTGTCGAGAACCACAGTGAACCAACTTTCTTAACTGCAGACGTTGCAATTGATTCAATATAATCTTTCTACTTGTCAGCTGAGAATGTCAGAAGTGACAATGAGACATTCTCCTTAAGGTTAGCATCAAATATGGTAGACTTATATACAAAGTTCTGAAATTCTGAAGAAAAGAATTGTCTAGCAGGACACAGTGAAGTAACTTTCTTGGCAAAAGACCTCGAAATCGAAACACTATAGTATTCTCACTTCATGGGAGCCGAAAACATTAGCCCTAGACCAATGGGCGAGAAAGGCGTTCCTAAAGCTAAATAAGGTGTTGAGAAACGGTAAAATTTTGTTAGAAACAAAGAAATAAGTCTTGGATTGCTATGGGACATCCATCTATCCGGTGAACGCTGGATAATCTCTCCACGGATGAGGAGAAAACTGGAGTTGGCAGAAACGGTGAAATTTCGTTAGAAACAAAGAAATGAGTCTTGGATTGCTATGGGACATCCATCTATCCGGTGAACGCTGGATAATCTCTCCACGGATGAGGAGAAAACTGGAGTTGGCAGAAACGGTGAAATTTCGTTAGAAACAAAGAAATGAGTCTTGGATTGCTATGGGATATCCATCTATCCGGTGAATGCTGGATAATCTCTCCACGGATGAGGAGAAAACTGGAGTTGGCAGAAACGGTGAAATTTCGTTAGAAACAAAGAAATGAGTCTTGGATTGCTATGGGACATCCATCTATCCGGTGAACGCTGGATAATCTCTCCACGGATGAGGAGAAAACTGGAGTTGGCAGAAACGGTGAAATTTCGTTAGAAACAAAGAAATGAGTCTTGGATTGCTATGGGACATCCATCTATCCGGTGAACGCTGGATAATCTCTCCACGGATGAGGAGAAAACTGGAGTTTGCAGAAACGGTGAAATTTCGTTAGAAACAAAGAAATGAGTCTTGGATTGCTATAGCATATCCATCTATCCGGTAAATGCTGGATAATCTCTCCACGGATGAGGAGAAAACTGGAGTTGGCAGAAACGGTGAAATTTCGTTAGAAACAAAGAAATGAGTCTTGGATTGCTATGGGACATCCATCTATCCGGTGAACGCTGGATAATCTCTCCACGGATGAGGAGAAAATACTGCGGGCAGCGAAACACTTACCTGGTAAGCTTGTTGAATGAATACTAGGATCATGAAGCGATAACTAAAAACTCTTGGACAGATATTGAGGAAGGGGGGTTGGAAAACTTAACACTCACGAGGAATATTGAAAGCAAGACAGATAGGGGACTATCTGTCTGGCTATCTGTTTCACTAGGATTTCCTTCATCTTCATTTCAATTGCTTTATTTCCAACATTACTCTGTCAGTCATTATTATTAGTAGTAGTTTTTCTTTTTAATTATTTGTTTATGTTTATTTGCTTGGTTTGAAAAACAGATCTGATTTTTATTGAAAAATATATTTAAGAAAATTATCTTTTTTTATTGTGGATATTTATTCATTTTAGGTGAGAACTAAACAAAATGTAGATTACGTGTGTTTAAAAAAATTAGATTATAACTTAAAATAACAGCTTTTCGTCATTAAGATACGAAATTATCACTGGAACATCGTGCGTATATGGTTTTAAATCAAAGAACCTCTAATGATACATGTGCACAAAAATAAAACTTACTTGCTCTTTTGGTAAAAGGAGACAAGAATTAATTCAGCTTTGAAAATACTGGGCAGAAAATCAGTGGTTGTAATGACAATATTTTTATGTTTAAATACATTGAACAAGGTTTTCTTTTTTCTTTTTTTTTCTTTTTTTTCTACCCGCTTCGTTCGGTGACTTCCCTGTTCACGTGATATTATACCACGTGTTCTTAATAACAGATGTATCATGACAAACACTTGCAAAAACGGTCATATTCAAGAATATCCCAGCTGTCATCTAGCTGTCCACTTGACACGCATCACGCTTGCATAATAATGGAGTAATCGCAGAGTCACGCCTGAACGATATTTAACGAGATTTGTGGGAACAGAAAATTTCAATAAATGTCAATGTAAAGTAACGCCATTTGAAATTTTCGTATCGATTTCCTGTCGTAACTTTTGTCAAAATACAAAATGAATGTACTTACTTTGCTGTAAAAAAACGAAAGAGGATACCATATATACATATATATATATATATAAACACGTCTGTTTTACAGAGAACTTTTATACAGAGGACATCAGGGCCAACTTAAGAAACGGTACAAAGATACAATAAAAGCTAAACTCGACTGGTGCAACATTCGACTAGTGTAGTTAGCAGACACAAGACCTCCTACAGAAGGTAGCTGAAGAGAGTGACAAGAAAGGACGACAAATAAACTGCAAGAAAACCGAATGCATGGTCATCAGCAAAAAGGGCTGCCCAAAATGCCAATTACAGGTGAGGGACACTAAAATCAAGCAGGTACAGAAATTTAAATACCTAGGAAGTGTTCTAACAGAAGACGGAAAGTGCGACACTGAGATCCGAAGGCAAATTGGCATGACGAAAGAAACATTCCAGAAGTTGATTAAAGTATTAAGAAACAGGACAATTTCACCAAAAAGAAAGACGAGAATACTGGATTGCTATGTTGGTTCTTCAATATGGCAGTGAATGTTGGACAATATCTTCGAAGATGAAGGAAAAACTTGAAGCAGCTGAAATGTGGTTCTACAGAAGGATGCTGCGGATATCTACCGCAGAAAGCAATGGCAACCTGCTTCGGGATAATCTTCTGCCCAGTCAGTCATGTCTCTTTCGAGACATGCTCGCCCAAAGCGTGTATCACGTATGGCACTTAACTGATTGATTGAATATAATAGTTGAAAACATGATTATGGCTTTTACTGGGCATAAAGTGGGGGATCCGTTTTATATTGTCATGAAGTAATAAACTGATCCCCCACTAATTACTACTTAATAATATAATACATCTCTTCCCCCTCTAGCCATGAGTCAAATAACATGACAGATTTAGTTCTATAGGCTTGGTTGGCAGAAAGCAATGGCAACCTACTGCGGGATAATCTTCTGCCCAGTCAGTTATGTCTCTTTCGAGACATGATCGCCCAAAGCGTGTATCACGTATGGCACTTAACTGACTGACTTTATTCACTACATCAACAGCTAATTTTTTTTTTTAATTTCCTTGTAAAAAAAAATTAAAAGCAAGAGTGACTGTCTGAGGAGTTGCGATATAATGCAAATGAAATTACGATGAAAGGAGTGAGTCAAGTGCCATACGTGAAACACGCTTGGGCGATCATGTCTCTTTCGAGACATGACTGACTGGGCAGAAGATTATCCCGAAGCAGGTTGCCATTGCTTTCTGCGGTAGACTGGTTGCCAGCCAAAGCTATAGAACCCAATCTGTCCTGTTATTTAACCTATAACTGGAAGGAAGAGACGGATTAATAACTTTGCCAAGGGTATTTGCGCGTATGTGAATGTAATGAATTCAACTGGAACTCGAACTCGGCTCTACCGATTTCTTGTTCCGAGCCGATATCCACTGGACCACCACGCACATCCTGAAAGAAGTACTATTCAGAAATGGTTGACAATATTTAATCTAATAAAAATTCCAGATATTATTACTACTCTTGATTCTACTAGTGGAAATAAACCAATCGCGTTGAAAGAAGTTCTATTTAAAAATTAAAAATGGGTGACAACATTTCATATAATAAAAATCCAAAATGGTATTACTATTACTAATACTACATAAAACAAAAGAAGCGAGATCAAAATAAAAAAAAAACCCTGTTCAAAAAATTCAATAATGTCTGACAATATAATTAAAACTGTTATAAAAGAAAGTCCCCTACTAATATCATAATTCATCTAATAAATTTCGACATCATATCTCTTCCGTCCTGACCAAATTATTTCAATATTTACAATTATTCCATTTTTCCCACGACCTTTGGTATTTAGCTTTTGAGTTATTGATCCCTGTCTATCTATTTAGAAAGGCATAGAAATATACAGTGACCGACTATAAAAAAAATGTGCTGTCTAAACTGTTATAAGTTTTTGTCAGCCATTTTGAAGATTCCTAGACGCAAGTCGAGGAAAGGAATAAAGTTATGATTTTGCCACAAGCCAAGGTCATCCGGGAAAAGGCAAAGAAAAATTGACTGACTTTCATATGAAAAATGTATTTAGAGAAGCTATTAATAGCCAGGAGTTAATCATTGAATTGCTTACAGCCGGTTTTATTCACCTGCTTTTGAGGATTAATTTTTTTTTTATCGATAAGCAGATTTCATCTTTTCTATGTACCCTTCGATTTTTATTGGCATTCTTAATTTTCGCTTTCGTTTTTTTCATTTTATCTATTACTCCGTTTTTCCTTATCATTTTAAACGATTATTATTTTTCGTCTGCCAAACGACCTATGTTTTTTTAATTTGTTTTTTCTTTTCAATATTAGATTTAAATTGTGAATATGTAGTGTATTGAGAGACAGGAAAGTTTCGCTGGAAACAAAGAAGATTGTGCTGGGTTTTGTGATGTCTGTCCTTCAATATGGCATCGAATACTGGATAATCTCATAAAAAAGGATAAGGAAAGACTTGAAGCAACCGAAAGGTGGTTCTACAGAAGGATGATGAGGATATCATAAACGGAGATGTGAGCAAAGACGAGGTTTTGGAGAGGATGGGAACCAAAAGAAAATATACTTAACACCAGAAAAAGACAGTTGATTTTTAATTATTTAAAAAAATACGATGGCTGCATTTGAATTAAGAATACTATGGCTTGATTTGTATTAAACTTTTCAATTTTTGATTAGTAAATATAATCTTAACTTAATAACTTAATAACCTAATGCCTACAAATCTTTGAAATATTTTTAAAATAGTTTTGAAACTTTAAAAATTATTATAATTAAAAAATAAAAACAATTTTTTAAAAATGTAAATATTAATCGAAATAAATTTCTTCAGACTATAACGTCCTTAATTCATATTATTTATTAAACCGATGAAAAGCTTAACTAATTAAATAAAGTTATAATTTTATTGCATTTTTATTTTACTATTAGGAGCAGATTCTCAGAAAAAGGGTCAAATGGTTGAAAAAAAGAATAGATGATTTACATTCCTTAATGGGTCCTGCGATTGACAAATAAAGCCAATTTTGCCTACAAAATTTAATTTCTTGAAATTTCTTGAAGATACGTGGAAGTTGGGGTAACAGAGGTTAAAAAATATTTTTACCAAGATTTTAAAAAAATAATAATTTCAAGAATAATTTCATTCATTTTTTAATAAATTCTAAACGTTTCATTAAAATCCGAAAATTATTTTATTTTTTTGCAAGAATTTCCAAATTAATGTCTTTCACCGGAAAAAAAAAGTGAGTTACGTAATATAAAATTTTCCATTCTAAATTATCGTGACGTTTTGGTTACCCGCTAATTAAAATCAAAACAAGATTTATTTTACCAAGATTTCGAACGTGTTAGAAAGGAATAAAATATTTTTTAAAATAATTAAAAATTACTAGGATCTTTCCTCTTAATGATAACATGAACGTTTTGATGGAAAAAGTTCGTTTTGTCAAGTTTGAAGCCATTTTTCTTTATACGTTTTCATCGTTTTAGTCGAAGTGCCTATTTTGCGACAAAGAAATTATTGTTTTAATTTACAATCTCGTAGCATTTCATATATTATATTGGCAACATTTTTGTTCCATCATAATTTAAACTGATAGAATTGACACTCCCTGTTCTGTCTACATGCTCACCCTTACCCACATCACTACACATAAATGTCTCAATATCCATTGTTTACGCGCACAAATCTTTTCAATTCTAATAGCCTTACACTCCACCACATTTACCGAATAATGTAGCATCCATGTTTTTGATTTGAAATTTCCATAACATTATATATATGACCCGGTAACTAAAAATTATTTCACTGTCTGATGATAGTGCACTTGGCACCGAAACTCGAAATCTTTTCAGTTGCAGTCCCATATGTTATTATTATGACCCCAATAATCTATCTATCTATCTATCTATCTATCTATCTATCTATCTATCTATCTATCTATCGTCAGTCTGTTCATTATCTATCTATCTATCTATCTATCTATCTATCTATCTATCTATCGTCAGTCTGTTCATTATCTATCTATCTATCTATCTATCTATCTATCGTCAGTCTGTTCATTATCTATCTATCTATCTATCTATCTATCTATCTATCTATCTATCTATCTATCGTCAGTCTGTTCATTATCTATCTATCTATCTATCTATCTATCTATCTATCTATCGTCAGTCTGTTCATATCTATCTATCTATCTATTTATCTATCTATCTATCGTCAGTCTGTTCATTATCTATCTATCTATCTATCTATCTATCTATCTATCTATCTATCGTCAGTCTGTTCATTATCTATCTATCTATCTATCTATCTATCTATCTATCTATCTATCTATCTATCGTCAGTCTGTTCATTATCTATCTATCTATCTATCTATCTATCTATCTATCTATCTATCTATCTATCTATCGTCAGTCTGTCATATCTATCTATCTATCTATCTATCTATCTATCTATCTATCGTCAGTCTATTCATATCTATCTATCTATCTATCTATCTATCTATCTATCTATCTATTGTCAGTCTGTTCATTATCTATCTATCTAACCTATCTATCTATCTATCTATCTATCTATCTATCGTCAGTCTGTTCATTATCTATCTATCTATCTATCTATCTATCTATCGTCAGTCTGTTCATTATCTATCTATCTATCTATCTATCTATCTATCTATCTATCTATCGTCAGTCTGTTCATTATCTATCTATCTATCTATCTATCTATCTATTTTCCCTGCTGTCACGCTCATGTGTGTGTGTGTGTGTGTGTGTGTGTGTGTGTGTGTGTGTGTGTGTGTGTGTGTGTGTGCGTGTAAGTAATCTGTCTGTGCTTGTATGTGTGTCCATAAGAGTCGAATGTTATGATTATATATATGTATGTATATATATATATATATATATATAATTATGTCAAAGGAGAATCTGTAATGTGATCAGCCCTGACCTGGCAGCTCGACTCCAGTCACTGTCTCACCGGCGGGATGTGGCTTCCCGTTGTCTCTTCTACAAATATTTTAATGGTTTCTGCTCAGAGGTCACTGGTTCCCACCCCCACAAAAATTATTCGTGCAACAAGGTGCCACTCTTTTACAGTTAAATCAACCAAATGCAGGCGACAATTTTACTCCAGCAGCTTCTTTCCTCGCACTTCCCGCCTGTGGAACGCCCTTCCGTATACTTGCTATCCTGACGGCTACAACGTCTAGGAATTTAAATTTTCAGTAGAGGCAGAGAATTATTATTATATATATATTTTTTTTTTTTATTATAACGTCAATGGTTTCTCTAACAGGAACGTTAGTGAATAGATTTTCAACATCAAGTTTGTTTCATTGTTAGGTTTTTCTGTTTTTAATCTAAACTTATTTATAAATGGAACTTTGTCTCTGTGAGTGTGTGTATGTGTGTGTGTGTGTGTGTATCCGTTACCTGTAGACTCCGAAACGGCTGAACCGATTTTCTTGAAAATTTACACAGTTGTACTATAAGCGTCTGCGAGTGTTCTTAGCTAGGTTTTGTGTCGATATACCCCCGATAAATATCGAAAATCGATAATCGAAAAAATGTGGTTATAGAAGGAATGGTCCGATTTTAATCAAATTTCATACACTCATAGACAAAGACATAAGAAACGATATTCAGAGGTTTCAAGGTTGCAGTTCTTACAATAGTGCAGAAAATCGATAACATATATATATATATATATATATATATATATATATATAAAAGGCAAGATGTTTGTGTGTGTCTGTTTATCTGCCTGCATGTCTGTATTTTTTTCTTCCCTTTTATTTTAGTTTTTGCTTCGGGTTTGGCTCTAAGTATGTATAATTGTAGTTCTTAGTCTCAGCCATGATACCATTTACTCAGAGGACTTATTTAGCCTTCAAAATTCAGTTTACAACGAAAAATACTTATTTGATATCGATACCAGGAAATCAAAATTTGACTTACATCCATTCATTTTTCTTTCAGTCTACAGTTTCGCTTTAACTGGAAACAACTATTGCTTTTTAGTCTTTCGTGCCAACGTCCAAAGAGTCTGAGCTTCAGGACCATGGATTAGTTTTAAAGCTTACTTTACACCCGAGTATTTGTATAAGTTCAAGAAATGATTTAATGCTGTATTTGTTTAGATATGAATGGTGTAATTAATTGGTTAATTGTTTTAGTTAGTTGATATATAGGAGTGGGTAGATAAAGAAATAAGATGATATTTTCAAAAACCACGATATACACCAAACAAAATATGGTAATTCTACAAAAGACCCTAAACATATCAAACTCTTCTATTGCAACCAGATGAACGATGACTACAAACAGGATAAGAAAATAATTAAAAAAATCCCATTCATACTAATATATCTTCCGTTGATCCTAATAAAAAACTAAAATTAATAATATATTATAAAAAGGTACAATACTACTGATTTGATTGTCCGTAATAATTCCTCCCCACCAACTGATGTGTTACGTAAAACCAACATTGTATATCAATTCAAATGTCCCTTGGGAGAATGTATCTCCGACAAAACAAAAAACAAATATATGTTGGATTTGCAACAACCACATTAACTAGACGTCTTACGTTACATTTGTCCGACCATTCATCTATTTGTAGACATCTACAAAAACATTCCTGTCTACATTCACAATATAAAAATATAATGATCAATAATACAACTATCCTACACCAAGAAAACAACAAAAGCAAACTACAGATTCTCGAGGCAACATTCATTAAAACACTTAATCCGTCAATTAATAGCATCAGATATAAATAATGTAGTAATGTTCTAAACTGTTTGTAAAAAGAACAATTTTTTCATGCTTTACCACGTGCATGACCATGACAATGCAACATATTGAACAATATTAGCCGCCATAATGTCAATTTGCGCTCCGATTTTTTCCCAGTCTCACCTTTGCTTATGGAAATGATACTGAATTAGACTAACATACATAATAAAAAGTCCAAAGAAAACAGTTGAATTCCCTTCATTTTAACATCTCGTGACTTTGCACTACACATGAAGGAGTTCTAAAACTAAAATATTCTGTTAATCTTTTTGAATAATTTTTGAGCGTTTTTATAGTTGCCAACACTGTTTGTTTATAGATACGTAATTTGGAATAAAGCTCATTTCGTCTTTTTGCCTTGATAAAGTCCATCACAGGACGAAACGCGTAGGCGAGTTAAATACAGTTTTCCTCTTGTCTTCTTTTTATTTAACCATATATATATATATATACACACACATTTTTAAATTCATATTTAGTTGGGGATTTGTTAATCGCAGAACAATCTCCCATTTATTTTTTATTTTTTATTTTTTGCAAAGAATTTATATAATAGCAAGTGGAATTTCTGCTGTGAATCCAAATGTTTTAAAATGTTTTTTAAAAGAATTCTCCCTTCTGACGTCAATGCTTTTCACCATTTTTAAAATGATGTCGGCATTCAGAAAAAAGATGCAAAGTTTTCCGAATTCATTTTCCAGTTCAGTAATTATTAAGCTAGTTAACACATTGGAAGAACATTAAAAATACATCTTCTTCTCTGCTTGGTAACTCTGGCGTATTTGGGAAGGATATTAGAATAATCCATAACATATACTAGCAGCAAACCGTCTGCATTCGTATAGAAAATGACTTTAGCAGATACACAAAATAGAAAGTGGTGTAAAACATGGAGGTGTCTTCTCACCAGATTTGTTCAGCTTATCAAGATCAGCAGTGCGGAAATAATTTGATGTCCTGGCGTGACTTGTAGTTGGCGGCCACAATTCTAATAAAATTATAATATTAATATTGGCAGGACGTAATGGTCGTGCTAACTAAGAGAGGGACAAGCAGAATTGTAATAAAATTATAATATTAATATTGGCAGGACGTAATGGTCGTGCTAACTAAGAGAGGGACAAGCAGAATTGTAATAAAATTATAATATTAATATTGGCAGGACGTAATGGTCGTGCTAACTAAGAGAGGGACAAGCAGAATTGTAATAAAATTATAATATTAATATTGGCAGGACTTAATGGTCGTGCTAAGTAAGAGAGGGACAAGCAGAATTCTAATAAAATTATAATATTAATATTGGCAGGACGTAATGGTCGTGCTAACTAAGAGAGGGACAAGCAGAATTGTAATAAAATTATAATATTAATATTGGCAGGACGTAATGGTCGTGCTAACTAAGAGAGGGACAAGCAGAATTGTAATAAAATTATAATATTATAACCTAAATTAAAGGCTAATTCTTTATTTCGGATAAACATAGCCTGTTGAATGTAACACACACAATAATCTGAGCATTATGATAAACAAACAATAAAAATATTTATGAGAGAAACTAGTTAACAATCCAGAATAACAATACTTCATAACGTAGCTAAACAAACACATTGCTGTTTATGTCCTCTTGTATCGAGGTTAATTTCCTCAGTACAGAATAGGATGGTAAGCGAAGTAGTCGTAAATTTCTCTTGTCTATTAACCATGACCTTTTGACATCTTACTAAGAGGTCCTACCATGGGAATTTTTCTAAGCGCAGTTTAGATGTGGCACATAGTCGAAAGTATGGGACACCCAGTGAGGATCGAACTCACTACTCAATTGCAATGGTTCTAGCGAGACAAGCTTGCTAACCATTAACGACCTCGAGGTGCCCAAAGAGGTCCTACCATTATTCATTATTAGTAGCCACAATCTCAACAATATAAGATATGCAGATGACACAGTGTTGATAGCAGACACGGAAAGGAAACTACAAATGCTCTTGCAGAAGGTACAGAGGGAAAGCGAGAAGAAAGGACTAAGCATCAATTGTCAGAAGACAGAATGCATGATAGTTAGCAAAAGACATGAACCCAAAATGCAAATTACAAATCGGGAATACTAAAATCAAACAAGTAGAAAAATTTAAATATCTGAGAATTGTTCTAACAGAGGCCGAAAAGTGTGACAGTGAGATCCGAAGATGCATTGGGTTTTTCCCAAAATGTTTTTAGTTCTTAATTTCTTGTCCCTACAGAACTACGTAGTAATTTTACTACGTAATTTTGAAAATTCACGTACCAACTGTCAGAAAGGAGAGCTGAACTCAGCCAGGGGTCGTGTTATATTTATGTCGAGTGTAATTTTGCAACATATCCATTTCAATTTTGTGTAGATGGAGACCGACTACCCGTAAAAGCAATCAATCTAGGAGAAGGAAACCTGTGATTTTAATTCTCTGCTGCCTTGCAGTTATATCTAAGTACGGAAAAGTATATAGAAATAAATCCAGACAAAAAAACCGGAGTCGAATACCAAATGTGGTTGGTTGTCCAAACTTTCCGGCGACTGATTCAGCCAAGCCGACCCCTAATATCAGTCAGTTAAGTGCCATACGTGATACACGCTAGAGCGATCATGTCTCGAAGGAAACATGTCTGACTGGGTAAACATTTTCTTCCATAATAGGGGATAGACTAGTTGCCAACCAAGTCTATCGAACCTAATCTAGCGTGCTATTTAACCCATAGCTGAAGGGAGACACGACGTATTAATACATTTCCCAATGTTATTTGCGCGTAAGTGAATGCAATGAATTCAACTGGAATTCGAACTCGGTTCTTCCATTTCTCGTTCCGATCCGATATCCACTGCACCACAACGAAAACCAGCAGCTCGAAATGTAATGGACTATATTCCTTTTGATATTTTCATTAGGATTGAGAAAGGGGCTATGTGGTCTGGGTAACGCCCGACCTCTGTATAACATGGCCGAAGTCTTCACACTGAAGCGGTCACCCCAATCTTAATACCAAAGGACAGAAGGTGCTAGTATCATCTCACGAAATAAATAGATGTTTATATCTACTATACATTTCGAGCAAAACTTTTTCACTGCCACTACTTTTGCGAATATCTCGGCCACAGTAACCATTCTTGCATAAATAATGCCATCGATCGTTTTTGTTTTTCCATTGATCAGTAATCCTGCTGGTGTTGCACCAATTCCATCTCTCTCAGTGATCCGAATAAAATGCTACAGAGACGTATTTTCATGAGGAAAAGGAACTAAAGGTCAAATTTGTGGAGGCATGTCTTACATTAATCACTGATCAATGGCAATCCTTTTCTCGGGTTTTTTAGTACACTTCTATAAACCATTATCGATGCATTTCTACAGTAAAAACTTTTGCAAGGTATTTCTATGATAAAATAATTTACAATGCATTCCTATAATAAGCCAATTATCAACGCGCTTCTATAGTAAAACCATTTGCAAAGTATTCCTATAAAAGTAATCATTTAGAATGCATTCTATAATAAACCCATTAGCAATGCGTTTCTGTAGTAAAATCTTTGTAAAACATTTCTATAAAATCATTTACATTGCACTCTTATAATAAATCAATTAACAATGAATAAAACATTTGTAAACTATTTTTATAAAATCATTTACAATGCATTCCTATAATAAACTAATTAGCAATGCGTTCCTATAATAAAATCTTTCAAAGTATTCCTATAATAAAAATCATTTACAATACATTTCTATAATGAAGCCATTAGCAATTCGTTCCTATTTTTAAGAAATATAGCAAAGTATTTCTATAATAAATCATTTACACTGTATTCCTATAATAAACCCATTAGAAAAGGGTCCCCATAGTGAAACCATTTGCAAAGTATTCCTATAAGAGTAATAATTTAGAATGCATTCTATAATAAACCCATTAGCAATGCGTTTCTGTAGTAAAACTTTTGTAAAGTATTTTTATAAAATCATTTACAATGCATTCCTATAATAAGCTAATTAGCAATGCGTTCCCATAATAAAACCTTTTACAAAGTATTTCTATAATAAAATCATTTACAATGCATTCCTATAATAAGCTAATACCTTCATGGCTTCTGCTCGGATGAGCTTAAGTCACTGATGCCTCCTCAACAGGTGTTTACTCGTGCAACCAGACTGGCAACTGGGTCCCACCCATTCACAGTCAGGTTAGCCAAATGCAGACGACAATTCTACTCCTGCAGCTTCCTCTCTCGCACTTCTCGCCTGTGGAACTCGCTCCCGTATTCTTGCTTTCCTGACGGCTACAAACCTCCAGAAATTTAAATGCAAAGTCAATACTCATCTACTAACCAGTGGACTCTACCTCTCTCCCCACCCCCCGTATAACCTTCTCTTTCTCTCCACCTATGTATCTGTCATCGTACCTGCTTTCTTAGCTTTCTGTTGTTCCTTTCTAACTAGTCTGTACTTCTCACTCTTTTCTTATTAATCTTTTTACATTTATGTAACCCCCTGCACATCAGTGGCGTTTCCGCCTTGCTCGGGGTGAAATGATTAAAAAAAAAAATTAGCAATGCGTTCCCATAATAAAACATTTTGCAAAGTATTTCTATAAAATCATTTACACTGCATTCTTATAATAAATCCATTGGCAACGCTTTTGTATAGTAAAGCCTTTTGCAAAGAATCCTATAAAATTATTTACAATGCACATCTATAATAAACTCAGCAGTGCAAATGAAGAATACTTCAAGCAGCTTTCATCTGAAACGTTTGCATTCATTCGTAATCTTCAATACTTTCTTCTTGATTTGAATGCATTCTTCTTCTATGTGCCCTGTCCCTTCAGGACGTAGGCGATCATGGCTTTCCACGTCTCCCTATCCCTGGTGGCTCTGAGCACGCCTTCTCCTGTTACACCATGCAATCCTCATTCCGTCATTCACCTGATTAGGTCCTTCAAATATGTTATCCGTTGCTTTCCCTTGTCTCTTTTTCTCTCTATCTGGCCTGTTAGTATCAGATTCTCCAAGCCCTCCTTCCTCATTGCATGACCCAGGAACTTCAGCTGTCTCTTCCTGATGCTCAGTATTCATTTCATTTTTGTTTCCATCATTTCCAAGACCTCATCATTGCTCACATGCTCGATCCATGATATTCGCAGCATCCTTCTGTAGAACCACATTTCAGTTGCTTCAAGTTTTTCCTTCATCTTTGATGGTATTGTCCAGCATTTACGTCAATGCATTACTATAGTTTAAAATGATACCATGTTATTTCTATAGTAAAATCAGTTGCAAATCAGTACTATCAAAAATATTTTTAGTAAAAATACTATCAATGTTTTACTAGAATAAAAATCAATAGCAATGATTTATATAATGTATTCAAGGTCACTTTTCAGAGAATGATGGCTAATGGTAATATTAGCCGCTTCCTTATTCGGAAACATTCGACATTCATTGACATTTTGGAATTTGAAATAATTTTTAAAATTCCCAGGAAAATAGGTTTCTCAAGTCCACTAAATGTTATTGCTCTTTCCAGTACTGATGAAGTTTTCTTCCTAACTTGACCTCGTGTGGAACGTCAGCATCTTGGTCATGTCCTTATTCTCTTGTGCAGTTACATTTGATATTCATTTTTGTTGTTGCTGCTGTTGTAACTCCTCGAGTGACGTCTCTCTCTCTCTTTCTCTCACTCTCTCTCTCTCTCTCTCTCTCTCTCTCTCTTCGACAACGACGCCTCGCTATCGCACTATGTTCTGGGCTGGCTCGCTGTCACTTATTCAATCATTGATCTATGCAAGCTGTTATATAGTTGGCAGTTAACGTTTCTGAATGAGTGAGGCGTCATGCATATTTGACGTTATTTAAGAACGAGGTTAATGTTTTGGTTCTGTAGCATCTTGTAGTATTCTAGAAAACTACCCGTAGTGAAGCTTATTCTCTGTTCAATTACTTTTTCTTCTATATTATTTTTATAAATTATTCATACACCAAGGAATTTAAATTCCACACCATAAATGTGTCCATCCTGTATACGTCGATTAATATCTGGGAGCAATGTCTCCTACTGGGTGTTTTTGGTTAGCTTGGAACTACCTGTTAATTGCTGTTGTTCCCAGGTCCACCCTCTCCCAGGACACTAACACCTGTTAGGGTCTCAACTATGGTCAAATAGTTAACCCTCCAAACCTGGGTCAAAACACTATGAAAGAAAAAAATATTTTTATAGTAAAAATACCAACTACACATTTTCATAGTAAAAATAAATATGACCAGCAATACATTTGTGTAAAAAAGTAAACGGAATCCCAATCATAGTTTTGAAGAAATGTGCCCCTGAACTTTCCTCTGTCTTCTCTAAGCTCTACAATTACTGCCTATCTTCTTCCTACTGTCCTGCCTGTTGGAAGTCATCCTCTGTAGTTCCTATATTTAAGAATCCTGAAGAACCTTCGGACCCCGCTAATTACCTCCCTATCAGCCTCCTACCGATCTTTGGCAAAGTGTTCGAAGCCATTATCAACGCCGAGGTGGTTCAGCATCTCACAGCCCTCAGAATCTTCTCGGACAAACAGTATGATTTCCGCTTCACCAAGTCTACTGCTGATATGCTCACGACCATCAGAGTATATACACCAGACTCTCGACAAGAACGGCGAAGCTCAGACTGTTGCCCTGGATATTTCCAAAGCGTTTGACAGAGTGGCATGTTGACCTTCTACGCAAGCTACGGAGCTATGGTATAATTAAACAATTGTTTGACTTAATCTAGTTATTCCTCTCTAATCGCGCAATGAAGATAGTATTAAACGGACATGCCTCCCAAAACTACCATACGAACGCGGGTGTCTCGCAAGGCTCTATTCTACGTCCTACGCTTTTTCTGATCTACATTAACAATCTCCCCGACGTAATAAGATCCCAAGTAGGCACGTACGCTGACGACACCACCGTTTACTATCGTCTTGATCAAAAATCTGCTGAGGTTGAAAAAGCGAACCTCGCTGCCGAGCTCGAGAAGGACTTCCAATCTCTGGTAGACTGGGGTAAGAAATGGATCGTAAATTCTAATGCTTCCAAAACAAAGCTGCTCTCTATTAACCATCATAGACAATCACTCCTACCCACCCACCCCATTAGCATGAAACAGACTTACCTCCCCGAGAGTAAAACTAAACTTCATTGGCCTCACACTCTCAGCGAACCTCAAGTGGAATGACTACATCGGATCCATTATTAAATCCGCTGCTAAGAAGGTCGGTTCACTGTGCAGGGTCAGGAAGTTTTTCCCGTCTGAGTCCATCCTGCACATATATAAATCTACCATCCGCCCGTGTATTGAATACTGCTGCCACATCTGGTCAGGTGCCTCTGCTATTCACCTCGGGGTGCTTGACAGAATCCAACGGAGAATCTGTAATGTGATCGATACCGACTTGGCAGCACGGCTACAGTCGCTAACTCACCAGTGTGATGTGGGTTCCCTGTGCTTCTTCTATAAATACTTTTTCACGACTTCTGCTCTAACGAACTTAGATCACTGGTGCCCCTTAGGTATGAAATTACACGAGCTACTAGATTAGCAACTAGGTCCCACACTTTTACAGTGAAACCGATAAAATGTAACCGCAATATCTTCTCTAACAGCTTCTTTTTACGCACTTCCCGCCCGTGGAATTCCCTTCCATATACTTGCTTCCCCGACAGCTACAATCTCCAGGAATTTAAATGTAAGGTCAATAGACATCTCCTATCACACTAACTCGCATCCATTCTCTCAAGCTCTTTTTTCATCTACTCCACCCACATCATCAGTATTCTCATCTGTCTATTACCCTCCTCCTGACATTTCCTAAAACTAACCCCTCTTTCTCATCACTTTCCCCTATGTAACCCCCTGCGCAACAGTGGCAGTAAAATGCCTTACTTGGGGTGAGATGATTTAAAACAAAAAAGAAAAGATTACCTCCAAAACATTTTTGTAAAAAGAATTACTAATTCTCTCAAGAACATTCAATTTCAATATTAAATTACCCATAAAGAACTGATATACTGCAAAACAAACAAAAATAATTTTATAGGCTTTTTAATGTTTCATGTGGGGTAGCACCAATTAGGGCCCCAGCTATGGGTAAATAGTGAAACTCGTGAACTGTTATAAAGATATGAATATATAAAATACATTTTAAAAAATGACCAGCAATACAGTTTATAGTAAAAAAATAAAAATAAAAAGATACTATTATTGCAAAAAAAAACTAAAAAAATTATCAGCAATAGATTCTCGGCGTAGATAGTAAAGCTCACAAGAAAATAAAACTTCAGCATTAAATGACCCACGAAGAATTGATATACCGTTAAACAGCATTCAGTTAGTTCAAGCTATACGTGATACAGGCTGGGACGATCATGTCTCTGTCGAGATATGACTGACTGATTTTCCATCAGTAGATTGCCATTAGTTTCTGCGGTAGACTGGTTGCCAACAAGGCTGTAGAAACCCAATCTAACCTGTTATTTAATCCATAGCTGGAGGAAAAAGTCAGATTCATACATTTCCCAAGAGTAGTTGCGAGTAAGTGAATGCAACAAATTCGACTGGAATTCGAACTCTGATCTCCAATTTCTCGTACTGAGCCCATCAAAAAAACCTAAAAAAATTACTCTGAATGGGACTAATGCAAACAATGATCTGCATCTTTATTGCCACTGATGAAATAGTTTGGTTAAGATCTTTTTGGCCTTCCATATATATATATAAACCCCACCATTTTTACAGGTTACTTACACTTTTCTCTATCAGCCCAACAGGAAAATCCCCTTTGGCAAGTTTACAAAACTAAATGTCCAGGCGTTATGCTTTGCGGGAGAATATGTTTATTTTAAAGAAGAAAATTTCAGCAATCTTACATCTTGTATATGGAAGACCGTAACAGTTAAAATCTAATTTACCTAGTTTCACTAGAGTTTTAAATTTTCTTCTACTTTTCCTTTTTCATTGGTGTTCGGATAACCCAGCCAATTCTACCTTGCAGATGTTAAACTTTATTTTAACAAAGTCAATATATTTTTCATCTTTCCAGACATGGTCAACTAAGTTTAATTGTACTGTCTCGCAGCAAATAACTTTCCGTTATCTTTTACATCAATTCTTCTTTTTTAAAGCAATAATAAAAAAAAAGCCTCCATTTTAACTAAAAATGAAAATAAAATAGATTTATTTTGCAGCTAGTTGAAAAAAAAAATGTTTCTCCGAACTAATAGACCGGCTCCACAAGTTGTCAGAAATATATTGTATTTCTGAAAGACGGTATATAAAACAAATTAGCTGCCTTTCTTGATAGGAAAACAACACGAAAAGATAGTATCTGGCAGGAATTTTTGGTCTTAAACGCCGAATAGATTATAAAAGAGGTACCCGATCACCCCTCAGTCAGACTGTCTCTACTTTAATTTGCTAGTATGTCTACCTGGGTTTCGAAGTTTCGCCTACGCGTAAAAATCCTAACCTCAAGAAAAATTAATAACTAAATACTACAACTACATAATAAACCGCATATTGGCAAACGTAATGTAAATTATAGTAAAGATGGACTAAATTTCAAAATTCCTTTACGCGAAAACAAATTCTTTCATGAACCTGCTGCAGACATTCCTACCTACAAGAGTAGCTTCCAATAGAAACTTCTAACTCCCATTGTACCTTACAGCAAAACATTTTTATAGTTCAACGTAGCTTCAAGCAAATCATCATACCCTTCGATACATCTTACAGTGAAAACTAAATAATTTTAAAAGTACTTTTAAGCGAAAATATTTTCTTAAATTCAATCTTCAGCAGACATTGTTGTAAGAATTTATGATGTTGGGAAAAATAAAAATAAAACAAAACCGTCGAATTTAAAAGAAACGCCAATTAATGCATGTTGTTCCCAAAAGGAATTATATGTGACGTCGTTAGCAGCGACCCTGAAATCCTATCAAAGAATTTAATTTCTTCTCGGCTGAACGCTTCCTACATTATGATGGCGTTGATAACTAAATAGACCAAGTCTTGCATGGAAGAGCTGGTGCCATTGACTGTATAGTAAGTTCGGGACAGGACGGTATGACAAGGTAAACCAATTATTGCTTGACAAAAGTCAGTAGCATTGAGTGCATAGTAAAGGTGACAGAGGTCTGGGTCGATTCCTTCTTTCCTTATCGCCTACTTTATGATACCGTTGATGACAAGGTAGACCAATTATTGCTTGACAAAAGTCAGTAGCATTGAGTGCATAGTAAAGGTGACAGAGGTCTGGGTCGATTTCTTCTTTCCTTATCGCCTACTTTGATACCGTTGATGACAAGGTAGACCAATTCATGCTTGGAAAAGGTCGATGGCATTGAGTGCATAGTAAAAGTGACAGTGTTTGTGAGATGTGAAAGAAAATAGAAAGTGCTGATGGCGTGTACCGGTTTAAGTTGGGCCTCAACTTTCCAGGAAATGGCCCAAGCACAATGTTATGACTCCTATTCGGCAGATGCATATTTTAGCTACGAAACTGCAACGGATTGCCACTGATTCGATAATGATTTCGAGTTTCGTTTACTGTAGTATATCCGTAATGTGTAGCCCTTTTCATCAGTTGGTTCAACCGTTGCACACATTTGGAATAAAAAAAAAAAAAAAAGGCGTTAAAATTAGGTAAAAGATTGTGCTTGCTTGTGTGTAGGTTGGTTGGTTGGTTTGTTTTATGGCATATCAACCTCGGCGGGTCATTTATTGCCAACTAAATTTTATTCATTTATTGCTTTTTCTTTCAACAATTTATTATTTTTTTTTTTATATAAGTTTTGTGTCTAGTAATATTTTTTTTTCTTTTCGAGTACCAAGATTCATTGAGATTTGTTTTTTAAAGGCAGGGTTCCCAAATCCTACCCTGTTATTTAACTCCTAACTGGGGGGAAGGGATGGATTAATACCTTTCCCAAGGGTACCCGTGCTTAAGTGAATGGTGGGTATTCAACTGGAATTCGAACTCGGCTCACCGATTTCTCTTCCCGAGCCGATATCCACTGCACCACAACGCACAACCGTCACTACACGCTCACAGCACCTGTATTCCCAAGCGGTCACCCATCTAATACTGACCAGGTTCAATGTTGCTTAACTTCGCTGATCGAGCGAGAACCGGCGTATTCAACGTGATATGGCCGTAAGCCGTGTGTGTGCGTCTGTATGTGTGTGCGAGAATTTAGTCAACAAAGGTCAAGAGAAGCGAACGAGCCTTGACAGAAACGTTCTTCCTATCTATGTTGAATTATATCTGAAAGCAAGAGAAAAAAAAAACGAGAAAACGAGAGAATATGTTAACCTTACAGAAAAAAAAGTCACGCCAGTCAATCACATCTTTGTTGCTGTAATTACCTCTTTGTTTGCGAGTTGGATGGATCTGAGTCCGCCAATATTGTTTTGCGGGTCAAATGTTCCAGGCGCCCATATTTTTTGAATTTGAAAAATACATCATTTAGATGCAGTTAGGACACATCAGTGATGTTACCCTGGGTCATTGACGGTTTCGGTCCTTTAAAAACATCATACCGTCTCTCCAGGTTGACCCAGCCAAGGTTGATCAGGCCCCGGCCTGTGTCCTAATCTCTATTTGCTACGTTATTGGAATGCAAAATGTTTTGGTTGCACAGGAGAAGAGAAAAAATTCTTGAATAAGGTCATCCACAAATAAATGAATGTCCAGTGATGATAATATGTACATGGTTCCAGTAAATATCCGGAAATATTAAAATAAATTGATTTTTCGTGATATTAATGTGAAGATGAATGGTTAAAATAGCT
This sequence comes from Ascarosepion bandense, assembly GCA_037127315.1. Lineage (NCBI taxonomy): Eukaryota > Metazoa > Mollusca > Cephalopoda > Sepiida > Sepiidae > Ascarosepion > Ascarosepion bandense. The sequence goes on from JBBBDQ010001420.1 coordinate 1,048,671, forward strand.
AAATGACGAGATAGTGAAAAAATAACTCATTAAATATACTAAAATAAATACATAAATTACGATGTGGAAGATACCATTCCATAGGGATGAAGGAATATGTCTATTAAAAAAAATCGAAAATCGTACCGAATACGGTAGATATGTAAATAACTAGAATAAAAAAAAAACGAATGGTATTAGTGTAATGTTTCTGTTTTAAAAAAAAAAACTACTGGGATTGTAAAGATAAATGAATAGATAAAAACTGGAACAAAATACAAAAGTAAAGCGAATGATATTAATATTGTTTTGCGGGTCAAATGTTCCAGGCGCCCATAAATATTTACTATCAATCGTCCATACACCTCGGAACAAAGAAACGATTCCCGTAACATATTTCTATCTACCGAATTAACTTCCAACTTAAAAATCATCATTTCTAATGTACGATCCAGCAAAAACTTCTGACAATCTCCAAGAATTTAAATATAAGGTCAAGTGTCATCTCCTATCTCTCTGTCTCGCATCCTTTCCCTCATGTTTTCTCTTCATCCACACTACTCTCATCACACAAGTATTCCCATCCTTCTCCTACCCATTCTCTGACACTCCCTATAACTTGTTCCTCTTTCTCATCCATTTCCTCCTATGTAACCCCCTGCACACCAGTGGTAGTAAAACTGTCTTGTTAGGGGTGAAATGATTTTAAAAAATCACCAAGAAAAGAAGTAATCATGTCCACACAAATATGTATATGTACAAAAGCTGAGTATTATTTACCATGTATTCAATTGTGGAAGGAGAATAACATTTTTTAGTACTTCAAAGCTCCTAAGAAAATTAAATTTCTGCATTAAATGACCCATAGGGAGTTGATATTCTATTAAACAAATCAAATACACATACACATACACACAAACAGCTTTGAGTGTGGAATCTGATATATTACTGATAGATGCTCAGCATATTGAGAGAAGTTTTCATTAATACCTGTGTTAAATATATTTAACATGAAATTTTTGTTTTAATTTTATACCAAAATGACCAACAGTACATTTTGTAGTAGAATGATTAACAATACATTTTATAGCAAAATGGCCAACAATACATTTAACTGTAGTTGAACGCATCTGATTGCGTTTAAAATATTTAGATTTCGGCATTGAATAACCCATAAAGCTGTTGATATGTCGCTAAACCAAACAACCAATATGAAACAACGCTTTCATGACAATAATCCATAGAATATCTTACAACTTCTTAAATCAAATTGTATTCCAAAATATAACTTCAACAAAACTACAACATAAAAGAACTCTTTTATGACAATAATCCATATAATATCCTAAAATTTCTTAAAGACATCAAACTGTATTCCAAAATATAACTTCAACAAAACTACAACATAAAACACACGTACCACCCACTTTAGTAATCAAGTCCACACAAACATGTACATGCACAGAAGCTGAGTATCATTTACCATGTATTCAAATGTGAAAACAGAACAACATATATCATATTTTTATTACTTCAAAACTCCGAAGTAAGTTAAATTCTTGAATTAAATAACCTATCATTTAAGTTAGTTAAGTGTCATATGTAATACAAACTTGTGCGATCATGTCTCGAAAAAGACAAGATTGGCTGGGCAGAATATTTTCCCGCGGTAGTGTGCCATTACTCTCTACGGTAAACTGGTTGCTAACCAAGGTTATAGAACCCAACCTGCCCTGCCATTTAATCCATAACTGGAGGAAGAAGAGACGGATTAATACCTTTCTCAAGGACATTTACGCGTAAGCGAATACAAATAATTCAACTGGAATTTGAACTCGGCACGCCTATTTCTCGTTCCGAGTCGATAACTACTGTTCCACAAGGCACAACGCAAATAACCATAATGTACTGATATGTCGTTAAGCCAACAAATCAAATCAATGCACCTTTAAGTGAAAAATGATTTTCGAAGTTACGTTACTGTGGGCATTCCCAACTTCTAAAGCACCTCCCAAAATCACTTCGTCGCTTCTTAACATACTTTCCAATAGAAATGATCTCAATTCCAGAGCTCCTTCCAGCAATAAAAACTTTGTAGCTGTCGGCGTACCTTCAAGCAAAAGCTACCAACCTTTTGACATCGAAACTGGTTGCCTTTCAATCTCTTCTCTAACATAAATCCCCTACATTCGTTTCCATGTCGGCCATATCAAGTTAATTAGAATAAATATCAATGAGGATATATTGCGATTGATATTGTGATCTATTTCCCATCGAAATCTGTGAGAGTTGGGGGGTTATCCAGTCGATAAAAAAACCAGAATTTTAAATGCTGAATTTTCAAGCAGTGGGCATCTTTTATTTACAAATTTAGATTGGTCTGCCAAAAAGGCAAACAGAAAAATAAGGAAAATATAGGGGGTGAAAGAACACCCAGCTCCACACTTTGGCCTTGCGCCATGTTAACTTAAACTCAGTAAATATAAATACGAGCAGATGTGTGCGCATGCGTGCACGCATGACTGTATTAAAAGGGAAAAGAACTAAAAAAAATATGGGTGAATGTAAAAAGAGGGATAGAAAAGCGAGTTAAGAAGGTTTTGGGCATGAACGCACACAAAGCTGCGAATCTTATCCTCGACTTAAAATAACTGGTATTTACTTGTTGCTGCAGTGCAAAGCCCATGTCCTTTCTGTCTTTGCTAGAGGTCACCGGCGCACTAGAAAGGCGAGGAATGTTTGCTTTTCCCAAGAGCAAAGAACAAACGTTTCTATCCAAGCGACTCCCGTTCCTCCCTTTTGAGGGGAGCGTTGTTTTCTTGTTTTAGTTTCCTTCGATGTTGCGAGAATGGACAATATAATCTGCTTATGGCGTACCATTACCCTTTGAAGATTTTATTCATAAAATATTTATATCTTGAGTTTTTAAGAAGAAAAAAATTCCTGCACTGTAATTTAATTTTTAGAGAATAAGCTTCTACAAATGGTTTCCTCCGAAAATTATGGCTCTGCGTATAAAGATATTCTTGTAGCTCAGTTTTCAAGTGCTTTGTGGGCGAGATCTTGACTGTGTTCAGTCAGTTACGTGCCATGCGTGAAACACGCTTGGGCGATCATGTCTCGAAAGAGACATGACTGACTGGGCAGAAGATTATCCCGCAGTAGGTTGCCATTGCTTTCTGTGGTAGACTGGTTGCCAGCCAAGGCTATAGAACCCAATTTGTCCTGTTATTTAACCCATAACTGGGAGGAAGAGACAGATTAATACCTTTTGCAAGGGTATTTGCGCGTAAGTGAATGCAATGAATTCAACTAGAATTTGAACTGCACCACAACGCACATCCTGACTGTGTTACATGGTATAAAATGAACTCCTATTTACATTTTTTTTAATTTCAATTTTTTTTAATGGTGTTCCTCCAAAGGTCCCAAGAGTAACCCAAGCTAGAGCCGTAGTGAATAAGGTTTGGGATATGCGCTTAGAAGCAGTAAATAGGAAATGAAAATTCTGAAGCTAGGGAAATAGATAACGATCTATCTCCATAGCTTCATAATAGCCATAAAAAACCTTGAAGAGTTTAAAATTACAGTGTTCTAGGAAGCATCCACGCTGGAGTTTTCCACAAAATACTGGGAAGGATCTTTCGAAGTTGAATACCTTTCTTATATATGTGTAAGTGTGATTTTGCGTTATTGCTTATAGACTAAATAAAAACACCAATTATTATTATTTCTGAAATGAGGTAGTATTTACAGTATTTACATTATTCGGACTGCTGTCCTCATCTTTGTTGCCATTTGTACGACGTTTTGGCCGTTGTACGCTCCGGCCTTCTTCAGGTGCTAAGAATTTCGAACCAAACCCTTTATTAAAACACTGGGGTATATCATTCTCATCCTTTGCATAGTAGTGCCTTTTTGGGAAGTCATGGGTTACTTGTTTTCCACTGCTGTAGCTTGGTATTGAAGTCACAAGAACTAACCAACGTCTATATCCACTGGGCCATTTGTTCTTAAGGACAAGAACTGAATGTTTGGGGGTTATAAACCTAATTTCCAATAACCATTTTTACCAGAGTTCATATTGCAATTTTTGATGTTAATGGTTTTCTCTAGTATTCTTTACCAGAGCTCATATGGCAATTTTTGACCCTAATGATTTTCTCTGGCACTCCGTATTACTGGTTCCCATATTGTGTTCATCACTATGCTTGGTCGGCTGAGGAGAATTTTGTAGCTTAGCATATGTGCTGATTCCTTAAGTTTACGTAGTTTCCATTGGCGTTCTCTATTATTTCAATTACATTCCATAGGGGGCAGTGATCCCCTTTCTCCCTCCTTCATTGTCTCTTATATTTAACAGTATATGTTTAGAAAATTATCTGCTGTCTCGATACACTATATATATATATATATATATATATATATATATATATATATATATAGTTAAATACACTAGCGTAATCGGGTGATCTCTCAAACTATATATATATATATATATATATAACTCTCTAACTATATATATATATATATATACTATAGTCATTCGCAGACAGATCTGTTTCGCTGTATTACAGCTCATCAGTACGGCTTAGACTCTGTTCGCTTCCTAACCCAGGATTGAAACCCGACCGAATCGGCATCAGTCGGCGATTCTATCCCTAGGCCACGAGCGTTCGGTACACACTATATTATACTCACCCGTCATTTTCTGCGTCTGAGCGTCAAGCGGTTTCAGTTTCTAGAACCGACCGCCAGACTATCTTATTTGTAAAGGCTTGTGCAGAACCAACCACACTTTTTGGAAGAGCCGAATGCAAAGATGTATTCGGCTCGCCCACAAGGTCCCAAGACTACCCTGCTATTTACCCATAGCTGGAGGGAGAGGAGATGGATTCATGCTTTTCTCAAATGTACTAACATGTAAGTGAATGCAACCAACTTGACTGGAACTCGAACTCCACTCCCCGAATTCTCAGTCTGAACTGCTATCCATTACACCACCATGGAAGACAGATTGAGTGGCAACCAGTAGAGGAGAACGATAACTCAGTAGCTGCCCGAACTACACCCCAAGACGGGATTCTGCTGGTTTATAACGTAGAGCAGGTGTCGGCAACTCATTCGACCCCGCCGGCCGGATCATGTTATAATGACGGGTCGCGGGACGGACGAAGGCCATTAATGAAAAATTAAGGAAAATTACATATGCAGAACCCTGTCAACCTAAATATTTAAAACCATAATGAAAAAAAAAAGATTGAGAAATCAGAAAAGCAAAAGAAAATCTAAAATTAAAAAAACCACCCGACAAAAATTCCTTTTCCTCAACGAACGTCAAAATACTTCAAAGTGAAAAAAACATCAACCGAAGTGAAATGGATGAAATTATGACGTGTAGGTTTGAAACTATTATTGAAAATTGTACCACAAACAAACCACAGACACACATTAAGCAAAAACGAAACACATATACTCATAAATACCAGTACAAACAGTTGCAAACATATACACTTATGGATGATAAGATAAGAACGTGGCCCATTGAAAGATTCCAGGAACTTACATTGTGGCAGGGGTAAGCAATGGTGGGGGGTCGCTATTGGAGAAATGAAATAGAAAGCAGAGACAATGAAATAGAAAGCTGAGACAACATTGTCGCTTTAAAGTTGTCCCCGCCTAATGTTTGTCGCCGGTCAGTCGGTCAAATCGGCTCTCAGTTTTTGTTTTATGTTGTTTTTTTTATGCAGAAATGGAGGTGATCGGGTTTTGATAGTGTTTTTGCGGTCATAGTATTCAAATTCGGTTGGGTTGATCAGAGAAAGATAACAGCAGGTCTTTTGTTGATTTCGAAAGCCTCGTCTCTCACGTTAAAAATAGAGTCATTGATAATCAGGCTCGCGAGCCGGTCAAAATGCCTTCGCAGGCCGGATCCGGCCGCGGGCCGTAGGTTGCCGAGCCTTGACGTAGAGCATTCCGAGCGCCTATGCAAAAAATTCCGCGTAGACTACGCATAAGCGGGATAGGGTCATGTTTATTTACCCCAGAAGAGACTAAGCCTTTCGGCATAGCCTTCTCTTCGTTCCTCTCTGCCCAAAACGCGAGCGACTAGATCTCTGTAAGGGTAACTGAATTCAAGACCTCCAAATACCGATGAATAGCCATACTATCTTGCAATTGGCCACGTATGATGAGAACAGGAATATGATTATGGCGAAATATGGTCCTAAATCTGCTTCTTTTCTAATGAGCTTTCATTGCTGAAACTCTCTCTCTCTCTCTCTCTCTCTCTCTCTCTCTCTCTCTCTCTCTGTTATATATATATATAAATTAATTTGGTCTGATGTGCGGTGAGAGCCGCGAAATATGATATTACGAATGGATTTGTAAAAATATCCAACTTCTGTTTCTTGATTATAATACTCTGTTTAATTTAACAATAGATTTTAACATTGAGTTTTCTTTTGAGTTAGTCTCCGTTGGAATTTAGCTTAACAAATATCAAGGGTTCTACTTGATATATATATATATATATATATATATATATATATATATATATATAAACTTATTTATAAATGAAACCGCTGAATTTTCTTGAAAACTTACACAGCTGTACTATAAGCGTCTGCGAGTGTTCTTAGCTAGGTTTTGCGTCGAGGTACCTCCGATAAATATCGAAAATCGATAATCGAAAAAATCGGGTCATAGAAGGAGTGGTCCGATTTTAATCAAATTTGATACACTCATAGACAAAGACATAAGAAACGATATTCAGAAGTTTCAAGGTTGCAGTTTTTACAATAGTGCAGAATATCGATAATATATATATATATATATATATATATATATATATATATATATATATAAGGAAAGATGTTTGTGTGTGTGTCTGTTTATCTGCCTGTATGTCTATTTTTTCAGCCCTTTTATTTATTTTTTGCTTCGGGTTTGGCTCTAAGTAGGTATAATTGAAGTTCTTAGTCTCAGCCATGATACTTAGGTTTGGCTCTAAGTATGTATAATTGTAGTTCTTAATCTCAGCCATTTACTCAGAGGACTTATTTAGCCTTCAAAATTCAGTTTACGACGAAAACAACTTATTTGATATCGATATCATGAAATCAAAATTTCACTTACATCCACTAATTTTTCTTTCAGTCTACGGTTTCGCCGCTTTAACTGGAAACAACTATTGCTTTTTAGTTTTTCGTGCCAACGCCCAAAGAGTCTGAGCTCCAGGACCATTGATTAGTTTTAAAGCTTTCATTACACCCGAGTAACGATGGGCTATACTGCTAGTATCATACAAAAAGCAAGTAATATTTGTAATAACAACAATAAATCTACACTTTAAACAAAACCCTCATGGATTCTCGCACTTTTTACTCTCTCTCTTTCTGTCTGTCTGTCTGTCTGTCTCTCTCTCTCTCTCTCTCTCTCTATATATATATATATATATATATATATATTGTAATGGTTGTTCCAATGGTTTATAAAAGCATAGTATCACTACACAAAAATCTTCGCGTTTCCGAGCTACGTGATAAGTGGAAATGAAAAATAAATCGTGAAAACAATTTATTTTTGGTAATATGATATGTAAGTGAATGTGGGATGGGAGTTTAGTATGATTTAGCTGGCAGTTTGTAGCCATAGTGATACAGCCTTGGGTAAGGAGAGGGGTGCGGAGCAGCTTAGTTTGGGACAGGTCACTTTTTAGTTTTGTCTGGGTAATTCTTATATTGGGATGTAATGTATTTTAAGAAAGGGTAGATACTTTTTATTTTACTGCTATCTATGAGTGGATGGAATATAATTGGTATTAATGTTGTGTGGGTTTATTTTCTTTTATTTATATGATGTTTGTTTTTATTTTGAGGATTAAACATGAGTATTAATTACCTTTTTGGAGAGGATTATTTTATGTGAATAAGGTATTGTTCGGTTAATTAAATTTTAACGAAAATATTTTCGATGTTTACATAACACTGCTAATTTATCTCTACGATTCAATAGTTCGCCATTGTTGGGGTACTTTAGAATGTGCAGCTTTTCACTTAAGCATAAAGAGCAGATGTCGTTAAGCAAGTTGCAGGTTCTAGTTTTTTCCAAGATTTTCCATTTTACTTTGGGATTCTGTTTTGTGTCCTTTAATTTCCAAAAGTATGCGGAAAGGGATGTTTGGTTTCGATATAAGTTGTTTTTGAATGAAGTTAAGTGCATGTACCAACGCCGCTTAAAAGTGTTCTTAGTTGATCCGATATACACTTTATTTATAGTGGGATTTTCTATTGATGTTATATTGTATTGATAGACAATTGAATTTATTTTACATCTATTTTGTAGTGGGCAATTATTGGGGTTTCTACAATTGATAAGTTTTTATTGTTATCCTTTTTATTATTTTGGTGGTTAATTTTATTTCGATCCACGTGTTGATTTAAGATATATTTATTATGATTTTCTCGAGGTTATTTGTGCAACTATAATTTAGTTTAAGTGTATTTTTGTTAAAAATTTTACTTAGAGGGTTGTTAATGGGGAAGTGTTTTTTAATTAGATTGAGGATCTTCTGCCATAAGGTGGTGTTTACCATTTGGTTGAAAGGAGGTGTATACCAAACAATTTTTCTATTTCTATTTTTCTTGTTAAGGTTATAGTTTGTTATATATTTCATATCTTGGTTTTTGTAGCCACTTTTTTTAGGGATTTATTGTAAAGACTTTTGTGTTTGTAAAATATTTCTTCACTCGAAGAGTTTTTACTAATTCTATATTCTATGGAGGAGGGTATATATTTGATTATACTGGGGGTGAATTGACTTTAGGTGGATGTATAATAGATATTCATTAGGTTTTATGTATGGTTGGTAATTATTACTTACTAAGTCGAGTGTTACATCGAGGAAGTTTACTACTTTTAAATTAATGTTGACTATTACTTTTAGGTTTCAACTTTTAAATTCTCTGTGGATAAGTTTTCTTATTTTGTCTGTTTTAAAATGTGTGGAATTTTGTACTAGCATGAGACCATCGTCTCTATATAACCCCATGTCTTGTGTGTTTATGTCATGGTGTGTAGTAAGATTGTATAGTGCAAATAAGCCAATGAGATCGGAAAACTCTGCAGAGTCTAACGCACCTATTGTAATATAAAATTGGTTAATAGAGTTATTTTTTATCCATTGTTCTTGTTTATGGATAAGGACAGATGTCTTGGTGGCCATTATTATATTATATTCGTCTTTGGTTAAGTCCGAGTAATATGTGGCAAGTTCCAGTGCTAAAGTGAAGAGGTATTTGGATATTGATGGGTAATAGTCACCTATGTCAAATTGGATCAACAACCCAAGTCTGTATCTCTATGGCTACAAACTGCCAGCTAAATCATACTAAACTCCCATCCCACATTCACTTACATATCATATTACCAAAAATAAATTGTTTTCACGATTTATTTTTCATTTCAACTTATCACCAGATGAAGGTCACACGTAGCTCCGAAACGCGAAAATTTTTGTGTTGTGATACTATGCTTTTATAAGCCATTGTAACAACCACTACAATATAAAGCTCTACGTTGTATCGAGCACTCTTTATAAAAGTAAACCTACGTGTTCTATAACATTCTTACAATATATATATATATATATATATATATATATATATATATATATATATATATTTGTTTCTGATGAAGGACCGAGGGCGGTCTGAAATATAAAATATAATAGTAAAAATAAACAAATACTGTCAAAAAAACACATTTTTAAACTCAAAACATTTTAATATTCTTTCCTTTATTTTACTTTTTCATATCGTCTAATAAGCTTCATAGCATTATCGTTGAAAGAGGAAAGAACATCACAATATTGATACATGTTTTTATTCAGTCCTTTCTGAGTATATATATATATATATATATATATCAGCAAGCAGTGTGGGTATAGAAGAATCAAAAGGAGTATCCTGTACATACAGTGGTAGGATAACTCTCCAAGAGAGCTCTAAATATATATGTATATAAATACATATAGAGCAAATATAAGGGTGTAAAATCCTTTGTAAAATAAAGACGGAAGCTGATGATGGTTCACCTGAAAAAGGACTAAACTTCAGATTTACCATGAAATAACATGTCCGCCTTAATTATTCTTATATATATATATATATATATATATATATGTAGTGTGTGTGATGGGTAAAGCGTTACCATTTTGTATTTTTAATATTGTGCATGTGCGTTGTTTGTTTATCATTTTATCGGCTGAGTGTCAGTTGGGCACGGTTTGTGAGAAAAATAGCACCATGACGGAATTCTTATTCTTCTATGTGCCCTGTCCTTTCAGAACGAAGGTGATCATGGCTCTCCACGTCTTCCTATCCCTGGTGGCTCTTAGCGCGCCTTCTTCTGTTACACCACGCAACCCTCGTTCTGTCATCCAACTGATCAGGCCCTCGAAATATGTTATCCGCTGCTTTCCCCTGTCTCTTTTTCCCTCTATCTGGCCTGTTAGTATCAGGTTCTCCAAGCCCTCCTTCCTCATTGCATGTCCCGGGAACTTTAGCTGTCCCTTCCTGATGCTTAGTATTAATTTCCATTTTGTTCCCATGCGTTCCAAAACCCCTAATTGCTCACATACTCAATCCATGATATTCGCAGCATCCTTCTGTAGAACCACATTTCAGTTGCTTCAAGTTTTTCCTTCATCTTTGAAGATATTGTTCAGCATTCACTGCCATATTGAAGAACTGACATCACATAGCAATCCAGTACTCTCTTCTTTGTTTCTAGCGAAATTGTCCTGTTTCTTAATACTTTGCTCAACTTCTGGGACGCGACTTCGCCATGCCAATTCGCATTCGGATCTCTGTGCCGCTCTTTCCGTCTTCTGTTAGAACACTTCCCAGGTATTTAAATTTTTGTACCAGCTTGATTTTAGTATCCCCACCTGTACGCAATTCACTCGGTCATAAATTTAAAAACGTAATGCTGGACTAATTGACATTTGCTCCGGAAACTCTAATATGAGCCTTTGAAAGTGTTTGGGTGCCAATCTGAAGACATTGCAGAAGATTCGGAAAGAGTTGGAGGATATATCTAGCCAACATCATGATGCATGGAGTGATCACTCGTGATGGCAACATTATGACTCTGTTCATCTCTCCACGGGGCTTCAAACTCAGAACGGAGGCCTACATCAAGTATCTTGAAGAGGTAGTGCTGCTCTGAGTCAAGTGGGAGGCTGCTGGAAAATCTTAAATCTGGCTCCCTAACACACCAGACTACAAACCCCATTGACGCATTTGGGCAGAAGACAAACAAAACTTGTAACACTATAGATTAACTAAGGCCAAGAATTATGACAAAATCCACCAACTTAAAGACGGTAAGAAGAGTTGCAAGAGATTCCGAAGTCGTCTAGAGACCATGGTTGAAGCCAATGGCAATTTTATTGAATGACTTTACTCTTTAGTATTTCTAGATTTTATTTGAGCAATTTTGGTAAATATATCTGTTAAATTAGACGTCAGTGTTATTTTTTATTTTGTGTAATTTAGACGACAATTTATCCATCACACACACACACACACACACACACACACACACACACACACACATATATATATATCCGAAGACAGATCTGTTTCGCTGTATCACAGCTCATCAGTACGGTTAGACAACCGATTGCTTTTAACCCAGGATAGAAAACCGACCGAATTGGCGTCAGTCAGCAATTTTACCTCTGACCTATGGGCGCTCGGTAGAAGGAGGCAGACTTTCTTTTGCGTATTATGTATAATACGCCACTAACCAGAGTGCTCTAATTCATTACTATATGAGAGATGCGTAGATGCTAGAGTAGCTACTGTTTTTTTGTTTTTTTGTACCGTTTAGAGTTGTTGAAAAACCATTCCACAAATTTACTCAAGATTTGAATTTTATATTGGACTAGCAGTATAACCCGGCGTTGCTCGGGTGTAATGGAAGCTTTAAAACTAATCCATGGTTCTGGAGCTCAGTCTCTTTGGACATTGGCACCAAAGACTAAAAAGCAATAGTTGTTTCCATAGACTGAAAGAAAAATGAATGGCTGTAAGTCAAATTTTGATTTCCTGGTATCGATATTAAATAAGTATTTTTCATCGTAAACTGAATTTTGAAGGCTAAATAAGTCCTCTGAGTAAATGGTATCATGGCTGAGACTAAGAACTACAATTATACCGACTTAGAGCCAAACCCGAAGCAAATACTAAAATAAAAGGGCTGAAAAAAATACAGACATACAGGCAGATAAACAGACACACACACAAACATCTTGCCTTATATATATATATATTATCGATTTTCTGCACTATTGTAAGAACTGCAACCGTGAAACTTCTGAATATCGTTTCTTATGTCTTTGTCTATGTGTGTATCGAATTTGATTAAAATCGGACCACTCGTTCTATAACCCAATTTTTTTTTATTATTGATTATCGATACCTTGACACAAAACTTAGCTAAGAACATTCGTAGACGATTATAGTACAACTGTGTAAATTTTCAAGAAAATCGGTTCAGCCGCTTCGGAGTCTATAGGTAACGGACACACACACACAGAGAGACATGCAGACACTGACACACACACACACAGACAAAGTTTCATTTATAAATAAGTTTAGATTTAGATAGCTTGAACGGTTCAGAAACAGCTGATGAATGCGCCCTCCCCACTGTGTATAGTTGCAGTGTTGAACCACAGCTTGGTTCTGTGAGTGTTGAATAAAAAAAACATAAAATATGTTTGCGCTGCCGGGTATGCTCCGGCCATTTTTATTTGATGTGAATATTTGTTTTTTGTTTTCGCTTTATTTTTTTGTCTTTTTCTTTTTTTTTTTTTTTTTTTTTACTAAATTGATAAACATTAAAGCATAAATGCAAACGAAGCGTGTGGCGACTGAAGTCTATAAATTCTTCGGAGACAGAAGAACAAAGCAAATATTATATACCCATTTCTGCAATTTTTTCCACATGTCAATTTATTAGCATATACATTAATCTCCTCTTATGAATATTTATGATCTGTTATACAAATATATTTTCCGAATCGATATGCTTCGTGCGTTGTGGTGTTGTGAATATCGACTCGGAATGAGAAAATCAGAGAACCGGTTTCGAATTCTAGCCGATATTTATTTCATTCACTTACGCGTAAATTCCCTTGGAAAAGGTATTAATCCATCTCTTCTCCCACCAGTTATGGGTTGAATAGTATCGGTTTGAATAGCAGGACAATAGGACATTGGATTCTGTAGCCTTGGTTGGCAACCGGTCTACCGTAGAATGTAATGGCAGACTTCCGCGGGAAAATCTACTGCCTAATCTGTCATATCTCGAAAGAAACATGGTCACCCAAGAGTGTATCATGTCTGGCACGTATCTGACGAATGTAACGATATTTTCCGAATCGATATCTTCAGTCGAGCCAGAAAGAGTTTCCATATTTGTTTATCAACTTTATTCTTTAAAATGGGTTATGGGTTGAACAGCAGGACAATAATACATTGGATTCTATAGCCTTGGTTGGCAACCGGTCTACCGCAGAAAGTAATGGCAACCGGTCTACCGTAGAATGTAATGGCAGCCTACCGCGGGAGATCTACTGCCTAATCCGTCATATCTCAAAAGAGACTTGGTCACCCAAGAGTGTATCATGTATGGCACGTATCTGACTAATATAACGATATTTTCCGAATCGATATCTTCAGTCGAGCCAGAGTTTCCGTATTTGTTTATCAATTTTATTCTTAAAAAATACAAAATGCAATTAAATTCTATACCATTATATATCCAACATTATTTTCAGTAAGTTGTGGCCACTCATCTTTGATACCTTTTGTGTCAACTTCTCCAGGTTATGATGTGAAATTCAATGAATACTGGAATCTGGTTTTCGAGTTGCCGTATTTATATTTGGATCTGCCTTGTGGTGCAGTGGATATCGGCTTTGAACTAGAAATCGAAGTTGAATTATTTTGCATTCACCTACGCGCAAATACCCTCGGGAAAGGTATAAATCCGTCGCTTCTCCCTCCGGCTATAGGTTAATAGCAGGAGAGATTGGGTTCTATAGCCTTGGGTGGCAGTCTATCGCAGAAAGTGATGTCAAGTAAATCCAGTCAATCATGCATTTTAAACTTTTGGAGATTGTAGCCATTGGGATGTTGAAGAAAAGATAAGAGATGGATGGGAATCAAGTAGATAAAAGATGGCAATTGACGTTGCATTTAAACTTTTGGAGATTGTAGCTATTGGGTTGTTGAAGAAAAGATAAGAGATGGATGGGAATCAATTAGATAAAAGATGGCAATTGACGTTGCATTTAAACTTTTGGAGATTGTAGCTATTGGGATGTTGAAGAAAAGATAAGAGATGGATGGGAATCAAGTAGATAAAAGATGGCAATTGACGTTTCATTTAAATTTTTGGAGACTGTAGCTAAATGAATCTAAACTCTACCTAATGATCAGCTTAATGAGTCAGGTAACAAAACTCATCATCCGAATTCTGATGAATCAGACCGGAAATAAGTAAAAAACAGTCTGGTTTTGTGAAAGACACTGGAACAAGGAACGCGATGTTTATGCTTAAAATCCTTTCAGAAAGGACAATAGAGATGCAAAAGTGTGTGTACCTGTGTTTCATTGCCTATGCAAGGGCAAAGCACGCCACAAAGACCTGATAATGACGCTTGGCAACATTGACAGGCCTTAGAGTAATCCAGAAACTCAGATGTTACAGTGCTGGTAGCAGATACAGAAAAGAAACCACAAGACCTCCCACAGGAAGTAGTTAAAGAAAGCGGAAAGAAGAAACTACAACTAAATTACAAGAAAACTGAATGTATGGTAATCAGTAAAAGAAGAAGAGCCCAAAATGCCAATTACAAGCTGGGCATACTAAACTCAAATAGGGCCAGAAATGTAAATGCCGAGGAAGTGTTTTAACAGACGACGGAAAGTGCGATATCGAAATCCAAAGACGGATTGGCATTGGCCAAATATGCATTCCAGAGTGGAGTATTAAGAAACAGGAAAATTTCACTGAGAACAGAGAGAAGAAAACTGGAATGTTATGTGATGTCTTTCCTTCAATCAGTCAGTTAAGTACCATACGTAATACACGCTTTGGGCGATCATGAGACATGACTTACTGGTCAGAAGATTATCCCGCAGTAGGTTGCCATTGATTTCTGCGATAGACTGGTTGCCAGCCAAGGCTAAAGAACCAAATTCCTGCACTGTAATTTAATTTTTAGAGAATAAGCTTCTACAAATGGTTTCCTCCGAAAATTATGGCTCTGCGTATAAAGATATTCTTGTAGCTCAGTTTTCAAGTGCTTTGTGGGCGAGATCTTGACTGTGTTCAGTCAGTTACGTGCCATACGTGAAACACGCTTGGGCGATCATGTCTCGAAAGAGATATGACTGACTGGGCAGAAGATTATCCCGCAGTAGGTTGCCATTGCTTTCTGTGGTAGACTGGTTGCCAGCCAAGGCTATAGAACCCAATTTGTCCTGTTATTTAACCCATAACTGGAAGGAAGAGACGGATTAATACCTTTCCCAAGGGTGTTTGTGCGCAAGTGAATGCAAGGAATTCAACCGGAATTCGAACTCGGCACTCCGATCTCTCGTTCAGAGTTGATATCCACTGCACCACAACGCACATCCCTTTCCTTCAATATGACAGCGAATAATGGACAATTAGCTCACAGATGAAGAAAAGACTTGAAATAACCGAAACGTGGTTCTACAGAAGGATGCTGAGGATATCAACATACGGAACCCGCGAGACTTGACGAAGTTTTGGAGAGGATGAACATGAAAAGGAAACTTATATTTAAACCAAAAGGAAACATACTTAACATCAGGAAAAGACAGCTGAAGTTTCTGGGATACGTAATGAGGAAACAAGGCTTGGAGAATCTGATACTCACGAGACGGATAGAGAGGAAGAGGGACAAGGGAAATTAGCGCACAACATACCTGAGGGACTTGAGCAGATGCTATAATTGAGCGGGGTTTGAGTGGAATAACAAGAGAAGGGAAATTACGTACGACAAGGGATAGGAAGATGTGGAGAACCATGATCGCCTACGTCCTGAATGGACACGGCACATAGAAGGCAAGCAAACAGAACGACGTTTCACAAATAGGAAGTGCCAGAAAAGACACTGTTAGAGTAGAGGAGGCGGTTATGTTTAACTAATTCGACGGTAAAGGGGTCGGATTTAGATGCCAATTTTATAGCACCCGTAAATACATGAGGATGTGCGTTGTGGTGCAAGGGATATCGGAAGGAGAAATCGGGGAGCCGAGTTCAAATTCCAGTAGAATTCGTTGCAGTCACTTACGCACAAATACCCTGGGGAAAGGTATTAATTCGTCTCTTCCCTCCAGTTATGGATTAAATAACAGGACAGATTGGGTTCTACAGCCTTGGTCGGCAACCAGTCTACCGCAGAAAGCAATGGCAACCTACTGCGGGATAATCTTCTGCCCAGTCAGTCATATCTCTGTCGAGACATGATCGACCAAACGTGTATAACGTATGGCATTTAATTGACTGACTGAATATAATAGTTGGAATCATGATTAATGCTTCTAATAGGCATAAAGTGGGGGACCAGTTTTCTATTGTTATGAAGTAATAATCTGATCCCCCACTAATTACTACTTAACGATATAACCCATCTCTTCGGACTTCAGCTATAGGTCACATAACAGGACAGATTAGGTTCTATAGCCTTGGCTGGCAACCAGTCTACCACAGAAAGTAATGGCAACCTACTGCAGAACAATCTTCTGCCCTGTCAGTCATGTCTCTTTCAAGACATGATCGCCCAAGCGTGTATCACGTATGGCACTTAACTGACTGAAATACATATGGTTGCCATAAAAAATCTTTGTAGAAAATAACAGAGAAAACCCATATCATGTCGGTGAGAAAGTGACTGGAGTGGGGTTGCTAAGTACTAAAAAGAAAAAATATTATAAGATCACTTAAAAAATTATATAATAAACTTAACTTTTCTGTCATTTTTTAACGAAAATTACGTGTTTATATATATATATATATATATATATATATATATTGGTAATGATGTCAAGTCCGTGAATGGCGAGGATAATCCAACAAGATCTACTTAATATAAAATATTAAGTGTTATATCTGTATAGAGGGCTCAATGGATGTTATCCAGAGCTATGCGATATTTATAAAGGAAAGTTCAACACAGCATTTAAAGTGGTTATAAATTATAATTCATTTCTATAAATTAAATTAGTTTATTTCTTCAGACCACACTATATTCGTTCCATTCGATACAGATATTGTTCCGGGAAAAGATTTTTACCGAATGGAATGAATATAGTGTGGTCAGAAGAAATGAATTATAATTTATAATGACTTTAAATGATGTATTGATTTTTCCTATATATATATATATATATATATATATATATATATATATATATATATATCCTGATGAAGAGAACGAACAGGTTTAGAATCCCGAGTACTCTGGCATTTAAATAACAAACATTCCAATGTAAATCATTTTCACCACAATTATTCAACATTGCCTGATGACGTAAAATCTCGAAACATAGAGATTTCCGTGTCGCAATGTAAATTAAATAAACTTTAAATAAAAAAACAAATTTATATATATATATATATATATATATATATATATATATATATATTCTCAGATGGAGTGCATCTGCAGAAGAGAAAAAATTAATAAAAAGGGCTAAGTACACGTTGTCCTATTGTCTCAGTTTTATATATATATATATATATATATATATATATATATATATATGTGTGTGTGTGTGTGTGTGTGTGTGTGTGTGTGTGTGTGTGTGTGTAAATTAAACTTAGTGAGCCAACAAACTTGCCAAGGTTTCACCTAAACGTATCTTCAGGGAACGTTGGCTGAAGAGGAAATTAACGACTCAAGATAAAGGAAACTCAATAATCCACGAGACCACAAAAGGAAGACACCAAACACAAATAGGGGGGGGACTTTTATTAAGAAACATATAAACATTAATAATAATCATAATAATAATAATAATAAACGCCAATCTAGGCGAAGACCTAAACCTCCCAACGACAACAAAAGAAAATAAGGGAAAAGGCAAACCCACCGAGCATTCCTAATTCAAAAGCCAAGACTTCCTATGTCTACAATTATTATGTATTTCTGTTTCAGAATTCAGTAAACTGCTCGTGGGTTCAAACGATGCTATAGCAAGATTTTCTTCCCCACATAACCTGCAAAATTTCTGACCAGCTTTAAACTTTAATGGGAAATATTAAAAAGATGTACTATCTTTTAATATCTCCCATTTTAAAATGGGGTCTATGTTCAGTTCTTGTTTAATCGACCACACACAAGTAGAAAGATTGGTGCTGTGTTTATATTTTTTCATTGTTAAAACTACTAGTGTGGTTATAGTATCTTTTTTTGGAAACGAATATAGTGATAAGTTTGTGTTTATATATATATATATATATATATATATATATATATATATATATATATATATATATATATACACCGAAGTTAAGCAATGTTGAGCCTGATCAGTACTAGATGGGTGACCGTTTGGGAATACCAGGTACTGTAAGCGATTATTGACGGATGTGTGTTGTGGTGCAGTGGATATCGGCTCGGAAAGTGGAATCGGTGATCCGAGTTCGATTTCCAGTCAAAACACTTTGCATTCACTTACGCACTGGTACCCCTGGGAAAAGTTATTAATCCCTCCCTTCCCTCCAGTTATGGGTTAAATATCTGAGGTCTGCTGTTCATGCGATCTGTGGCAAACTTCTGCACCGATTGTTTGTTATCAGCAGTTCCAAATGTGTGGATGGTGCTACACAAGCCTTCACCACTCTAAACAATTCTTTGTGTGGTAGTCTAACTGAGTTTAGACACTCATACGTCGAAATCGACGGGAGAGTCCATAATATATATTTATATAACATAGTGATGATCCAAGAATACTGTCTTAATATGTAAAGGAAAAACTACTAAAAAGTTGTAAGTTTAAAAATGTATTTTTTTGACAGTATTTGTTTATTTCTATTATTATATTTGACATTTCAGACCGTCTGCGGTCCTTCATCAGAAACAAATGATTTTAAAATTAAAATTAGAAATCTTTACAAATATTTCAATAGACACAACTAAAAAAAAAACTCTCTCCAAAACAAAACTTATAAGCACTATTAAAAATAGGTCCACGTTTAATATATATATATATATATTAATACAGGTTTCATTGAATAATATAGATAAGTTCTGTCTATTTATTTTGTGTAAGATCCGTTCGTATGATCTGATTAGCTTGATAGTGTTGTCATGGAAAGACGACAAAAAATTGCAATAATTGTTGATTTTTTTCTCAGGTCTGAGCTTTCGGCTTACATAAGCCATTATCAAAGGGTGAACATTTAATAGACAGTGAACATAGAACATTTAAATTATTATTAACAGAGTGGAGTTATACAGAGAAAATTAGACAGGTCTATTTATTGCGATTTCTTGTCGTCCTTCCATGACAACACTATCAAGCTAATCAGATCATACGAACGGATCTTACACAAAATAAATAGACAGAACTTGTCTATATTATTCAATGAAACCTGTATTAATGAAAAAATGCTGCCAAAATACACATATATATATGTGTGTGTGTGTGTGTGTGTGTGTGTGTGTGTGTGTGTGAATATGTATTTTCGCACTCACGTGCACACACGCATATATTTGAAGAATTATGGCGTCGTTACACGTTTATATTAGTCAATCATCATTATGAGAATTTGTCATTAATATCGCTGTGATAAAGAAATATAAATTCAAAGAATGCAAACAAAAATGGTGTATCGATTTTTTTAGTGTTTGTTTGAATAAATGTACAAACCAAAACTTTCATGTTTGTTCTTTAACGAAGTCAGCTTTACTTTCAATAAAAAAAAAAACGTTGATGCAAACACATATCGCCTAAGGATCGACAGAATTAATAATAAAAGTCGATATATACCCGGGGCTCCAAGTAAATTTGTTTCTGTCGGTCGTGCTGATCTTTCCTTCCATCTTACCATTTATTAATGCAGTCATCTAAGAAATATTGAGCCGAAGTTAGTTAGATATTTATAATGTTTAGCAGAGTTTGACACAAGGACACGAACGTAGATCTTCTAGTAAACAGTAAAATTATTACGTTTTTTTACCTAATACAAATACCGCCTAGAACAGTCTTGCTAGTGCGGGGAGGACTTTCAGCTTCAAATAATACAATATACATACTGCTTCAAATAAACGTTACACCGGAAAATATCCTAACTCTTTTATCGTGCCCTTCTACGTGGAATGGGCACTTCCTCCCGTTATAAACAATAATTTGAATGACTTCCGCGGACGCAGCTGTAAGGCAGTCGTGTGACAGTCTAGAAACAGTCGAGACGCAGCGTAACTATACCGTTCGAACTTACACTTCTGTCTGCTGATTACTAACACATATTGTATATATTGTTCTGTTATTCTAATACACTGTTTGAATGTATCTTCTTGTTTCCTGTCTTACTTCCGGGACCTAACAAGGCCACAACAACTTGTCGACGAAGATTTCGCCACAACAACTCCATAACAAAATCTAAGTTTAATGTAAAACATATTTTTTTAATCGTATCACCCCAATTAAGGCATTCCGCTGCCACTATTGCGCAGGGGGTTACATAGGGAAAAGTGATGAGAAAGAATGGTTAGTTATAGGAAATGTCGGAAGGTGGGTGATAGACGAATGAGGATACCGAGGATGAGGGTTGAGTAGATGGGAAGGGTGTTTGAGCGAATGGATGCGAGTTAGTGTGTTAGGAGGTGTCTATTGACCTTAAATTTAAATTCATGGAGATTGTAGCTGTCGGGAAGCAAGTATATAGAAGGGAATTCCACAGGCAGGAAGTGTGAAAAAAAAGCTGTTAGAGTAGAAATTGCGGTTATATTTTATCTATTTCACTGTAAAAGAGTGGGACCTAGTTGCTAATCTAGTATCTCGTGCAAATTCATACTTAGAAGGCACCAGTGATCTAAGTTCATCGGAGCAGAAGCCGTGAAAGTATTTATAGAAGAGGTACAGGGAAGCCACATCACGCCGGTGAGAGAGCGACTGCAGCCTGTCTGCCAAGTCGGTATCGATCACATTACAGATTCTTCGTTGTATTTTGTCAAGAACCCCGAGGAGAATAGCAGGGGCACCCGACCAGATGTGGCAGCAATATTCAACACACAGGCGGATGTGAAGGATGGCTTCAGACGGGAAAAACTTCCGGGCCCTGCACAGAGAACCGACTTTCATAGCAGCGGATTTTGCAATGGATTCGATATAGTCATTCCACTTGAGGTCCGCTGAGAGTGTGAGGCCAAGGAGGCGTAGTGTTTTACTCTCAGGGAGGCAAGCTTGTTCCATGCTAATGGGAGGTAGGAGTGATTGTCTATGATGATTAATTGATAGCAGCTTCGTTTTAGAAGCATTAAGCTTTACGAGCCATTTCTTATCCCAGTCCACTACGGAAACACTGATATATATTAATCACTGTTTTTTCTATTCTTCTCCTGCTTTCGATATATTCTGTGAGTGTTAAATTTTCCATACCCTCTTTCCTCATCATGCGTCCCAGACTGAAGGCAAGAGGGACAGAGGAGAACAGCGCTAAATAAACATACTTAGTGAACATAAGTAAATGGATGGCGTAACAGAGTTTTGAAGAAATAACGGACAGACAAAATTCATAAAGAGATACAAGATAAAAGAAATTGTGGAGAGCCATGAACTCGTCTAAAGGCCGTGGTTAAAGCTAATGTAGTGAACAAAACAAGATCTACATTTAAAATTCAAATCTGACTCATTGTTAGAAATAAGCGAATTTTCTCGAATTTACAAACTTTGCTTAACACACACAAAACTTGCGAAATTTCACACCTCGAAGTGAAAAGTTCGTCGTCGAATGGAAAAGCCAGAATCACATCAGGGAGTGAATCCCCAAACGAAATAAAACGACGGAACAAGACTGCCGCCGTCAAAGAGTTAATATGACAAGCAATTAACAGGTACCCTTGACAAACATCAAACGATCGTTAATATTATTGTCTCTATCTTTTTCTCTCACTTCTCATCTCCTTTATTTTTCGCCATTCACCCTGAGCTATAACTTCAAAGACACTCCTACTCAAAGATAGCGCTCATACATACATACACACATACATTCCTGCCCACGTACACATAAACATTTTCCAAGTTACTACTACGAACTCTTCATACCCTTAACACATTACTTGTTTCTCATTGAACATTAACTTCAACCAATTCATGTTATTCTTTTCCATTAATAAATTTCTATTTAAACATACAAAATATATACTTTTATTCTTCCATACATTCCAATCTCCAACCTTCTGATGATAGTGAATAATCCTAAGTTGTAGGGAGTTCGGTTATGTATGACACAAGGCCGAATCAATAAACATTAACCATCTCCCAACGGCTTCAGATACAAGGGAAAAGAAATTTTGAAGAGCCATGAATTCGTCTAAATGATTTATTGGAAACCAATGTCGATTTTATTGAATAAATTTACTCTTTAGCATTTGAAGATATTTTGTCTCATTTGGGTAAATATACCTGATAAAATGAAATGGCAGTGATATTTTCATTTTTACCTAATTTAGGCGACAATTCAATCATCGCACCTAGTAGTTAAGGTACCTTAGTCAGTCAGTTAAGTACCATACGCGATCATGTCTCGAAAGAGATTATCCCGCAGTAGGTTGCCATTACTTTCTGCAGTAGACTGGTTGCCAGCCAAGGTTATAGAACCCAGTCTGTCCTGTTATTTGACTCGTAGCTAGAAAGGAAAAAGATGTATTGTATTATTAAATAGTAATTAGTGGGGGATCAGTTTATTACTTCATAACAATATAAAACTATCCCCGACTTTATGCCCACTAGAATCCTTAATCATGTTTTCAACTATTATATTCAGTCAGTCAGTTAAGTGCCATACGTGATACACGCTTGGGCGATCATGTCTCGAGAGAGACATGACTGACTGGGCTGAAGATTATCCCGCAGTAGGTTTGAAGCCAAGGCTATAGAATATAATCTGTCCTGTTATTTGACTCATAGCTAGAGGAAGAAGAGATTAATTATATTATTAAGTGGCAATTTATGGGGGATCAGTTTATTACTTCATAATAATATAAAACTGATCCCCCACTTTATGCCTTAATCATGTTTTCAACTATTATATTCACTCTATCAGTTAAGTGCCATCCATGATACACGCTTCGGACGATCATGTCTTGAAAGAGACATGACTGACTGGGAAGAAGTTTATCTCACAGTACGTTGCCATTGCTTTCTGCAGTAGACTGGTTGCCAGCCAAGGCAATAGAACCCAATCTGTCCTATTATTTAAGCCATAACTGGAAGGAAGAGACGGATTAATACCTTTCCCAAGGGTATTTGTGCGCAAGTGAATGCAAGGAATTCAACTGGAATTTGAACTCGGCACCGCGATTTGTCGTTCCGAGTCGATATCCACTGCACCACAACGCACATCCATATAGTACCAAAAATAGTAAAGTTAGACGTTACCGAATGATACTATCACTGAAACAGTAATAAAAATCAAAAGAACTATAATTCTTTGTTAAAAACAACAACAACAGCAACAACAACAACAATGATAATACAGATAAAAATAGAATACATAAATGTGGATCCAAGACGCTGGTTCTGTGACAAATACCAGGAAACAATTCTTCTACTTCTATATTCCTTGTCTTTTCAAGACGTAGGTGATCATGGCCTTCCATGTCTCTCTATCCCTGGTGACACTTAAGCACGCTTTCTCCTGTCACACCACGCAAACCCGTTCTGTCATCCACCTGCTCAGGCCATTCAAATATGTTATCTGCAGCTTTCCTTTGTCTCTTTTCCCCTCTATCTGGCCTGTTAGTATCAAGTTCTCCAAGCCCTCCTTCCTCATTGCATGCCCCAGGAACTTTAGCTGCTTTTCTCTGATGCTCAGTATTAATTTCCTTTTCGTTTCCCTCCTTTCCAAAATCTCATCATTCCTAACATGCTCGATCCATGATATCCGCAGCATCCTTCTCTGTATGTTCTGTACTTGCGCCAAATGAATATAAAAATCGTCACGATAGAGTGGGGAAATATTTGCATTGGACAATGTGCAAACACTATGGAAAATATGTAAACAGACACTGGTATGAACATCACCCAGCACCGCTTACAGAAATAGAAGATGTCGCCATTCTATGAAATTACACCATCTACACAAAAACAAATATACTCGACATTATTGTCAAAACCAAAAACGCAAAGAACTTGCTTATTAACTGATATGGTTTGTTCAGCGGATTGTAACATAGCAACCAAGGAATTCGAAAAACTATCAAAATATAAAGACCTGGAAATTGAAATAGAAAAAAAATGTGGAAATTGAAAACAAGAATCGTGCCAGTGATAGTGGGTGCACTTGGAATGATAAAAAATGGAACAAAACAACACATTAAAAGAATCCCTGGAAACCCCAGCTTAAGAGATATACGAAACATTGTCTTGTTAAGTACAGCCCACACACTAAGGAGAACTTTGTCTACGTAACGCTAGGGATGATAGGGGAGATATAAAAAACATGAAATGGAACCATAACAACACATCACGACCTGCCTTAAGTCTTCCCGCTGACTTAGTAGGTAGTGCGACCATAGCAGAAGTAAATTTATAATGAAAAATGACATAATAATAATAATAATAATAATAAGAAGAAGAAGAAGAAGAAGAAGAAGAAGAACAACAACAACAACAACAACAACAACAACACACCAACACTAAAAAAAGAAGAAATGAAATGGAAAATATAAAAAACGAACTAAAGCATGGACATTTCGGACGAATTGCTACGGAGGGGAAAAAAACTAAAGATGTGGAAAATAAGGAGCGTAAAAATAATATCAAGTACATGTCTAGATGGATAAGAGCCACCAATACGAAACGATGCAAAGGATAGGACATATTATAGAGCTATAAAAGCCTTAAAGAATAAAACCGTGTCGCTCAAAATAACGAGTCAACGTGAGAATTAACTTTATAAAAGTTTGAATCAATGAGACATACAGAAAATTGATATTACAATGTAATGGGAAGCGAAAGTTTAGAGATGAATATGTCTACAAAAAGAAACCCTAAGGCATTAGCATGAGACGCTCCCAATAACAGGCCAAAGCGAGATTTAATCTTATAAAGGTGTAAATTGATGAGACATAGCGAATAAGCAAATTCACAATGTAATGACATAAAATGTAAAGACATGAGTATTTCTACG
This sequence comes from Ascarosepion bandense, assembly GCA_037127315.1. Lineage (NCBI taxonomy): Eukaryota > Metazoa > Mollusca > Cephalopoda > Sepiida > Sepiidae > Ascarosepion > Ascarosepion bandense. The sequence continues at coordinate 1,074,120 of JBBBDQ010001420.1, forward strand.
AAAAAAAAAACCCTAAAAATAAAACTGAATCGCTCCTCATAACGAATCAAAGCGCATTTTAACCCTGTAAAGGTGTAAATAGATGTAAATAACCAATCCAGCAAGGGGCTTACAGCCATATCACGTTGAATGCACCAGTTCTCGCTCGATCATCGAAGTTAAGCAACGTTGAGCCTGGTCAGTACTTAGATGGGTAACCGCTTGGGACTACCAGGTGCTGTATGCGTTTAGTGACGGATGTGCGTTGTGGTGCAGTGGATATCGGCTCGGGAAGAGAAATCGGTGAGCCGAGTTCGAATTCCAGTTGAATACCCTGCATTCACTTAAGCACGGGTACCCTTGGGAAAGGTATTAATCCATCCCTTCCCCCCAGTTATGAGTTAAATAACAGGGTAGGATTTGGGAACCCTGCCTTTAAAAAACAAATCTCAATGAATCTTGGTCCTCGAAAAGAAAAAAAATATTACTAGACACAAAACTTATATAAAAAAAAAACATTAATAAACTGATATTAATGAAGATATTAATCTGTCCCTTCCCCCCAGTTATGGGTTAAATAACAGGATAGGACTTGAAGATCTTGCCCTTAAAACAAAATCCCAATGAATCTTGATACTCGAAAAGAAAAAAGTATTACTAGACACAAAACTTATATAAAAACAACAATAAAAAGTGTTGAAAGAAAAAAAGGTATTACCAGCAATAAAAAAAATTTAGTTGAATGACCCGCCGAGGTTGATATTCCATAAAACAACCAACCAATCCAGCAAATTGACATTGAAATATCATGGGAAAAAAAACTAGAACTATGGACATAAATATGTCTACGAAGGGAAGCCCTTAAAATAAAACTGAGTCGCTCCTAATAACGACTCACAACAAAAATTAATGTTGTCTAAGTGTAAATACATACGTCACACCAGAATAGCAAATTGATACTGAAATGTCATGAGATTATGAAGTTTATGTCTTGAAAATAACTGTCCTTCGTCGGATCCCGTAGACTATCGCCAGAGAAATCACACAAAAAGCTCTACCAGAAACCTTAACGTCTCAAGACATTCAACAATAGTAAATGTAACTCAAAGAGAAAAAAAAATCACAAGATGTTGAATTTAATCAACATTTAAACAAAATGGTAGTTTAGAAACCTCCATCTACACGAAAAAGAGCAATGACACTGATCAACACAATTTTTGGCCCCAAGACGCAAATATTTCTTTTTTAAAAGGGACGGTCGGAGATGGGAACTGCGCAGTGTCAAAGTCAGGCATTTACAGAAATTTAACCATCTGGAAAGTCTTCTAACAGATGACGGAAAAAAGTAACAGAAATTCAAAGGCTCATGGCATTACAGAATTATATCTTTGAAAAGCTAAGCGAAGAAATAAGAAAATTTTGTTAACCGATAAGATTGGTCAACACGATTATTGTTATCAAGAAACGAAACACGTTTTTTAGCTAATTTGATGTGCTGATTCCGAAAATGACCTTAGATTTACATCATTAGCTAACGTTTTTGCTGTACTGAAATTTCTCATTTTTTGGGGAAAAGACCAATTGACGATCATGGCTGATCGCAACATTTATTTTATAATCATATCGCCCCAAGCAAGGCAGTTTACTGCCACTGGTGCGCAGGGGGTTACATAGGAGGAAAAGTATGAGAACGCGGGACAGGTTATAGGGGGTGTCAGGAAGTGAGTAAGAGAAGGATGAAAATACTGATGAGAGTGGTGTGGACAGAGAAAAGAGCATGAGAGAGAGAGGATGCAAGTTAGTGCGATAGAAGATGACTATTGACTAAGATTGTAGCTGTCAGGGAAGCAAGTAAACGGAAGGGAATTCCACAGGTGGGAAGTGTGAGAAAAGAAGCTGATAGAGTAGAATTTGCGTTTACATTTTTTGGTTTCACGGTAAAAGAGTGGGACCTAGTTGCTAATCTTGTGGTTCGAGTAAATTCATATAGAGCACCAGAGAGTAAGTTCATCGGAGCATTAAGTTTGTGGTGATACCGACCGAGCAAAAGCGATGAACCGGATGTTGGCTCTATGCCGACCAGAATAAAAATGAATAAAAATCACCTCCGCGCAGGTGGATTCGCGCAGATGTTCCGGTTAAAAATAAAAATTAATCAAATATCAAATTTCCATTTCGCGAGCCTACGCGAATTTGATTTGGCAGCCAATGGGAAGCCCAGAATCAAATTCCAGTATGAAATTCCAAAATAAGCTGTTTGATCCAAAAGGCAGATATAAAAAGCCGAGACAAAAAAGCATCGTTAGACAGACAGACCGGCGGAGACGAGCTGATTAGTTTCTCTCTTGACTTAAGTCGAGCAGCTACTATGCTTGCCTCTTTCCTTCTCTCTGTGTCTTACTGACCTCTTCAAAGACATTCCTCAAAAGTACTTACTGACCTTAGAAGTGGCAACTTCAAAATGAACATCCCCTTACCTACAAGACGCTTTCACACTACTAAGCCTTTTATCTTTTTCAGCATTATATTTTCCATGAACATCCTAACCTCTGTTGGACATTTATTTCAAGTATTATTTTAATTGTAAAACATTAATTGACATGTGTATATATATATATATAAATGTTATTTTATACTCAAATTGCCTTTCTTGATTTTATAATCATTTTATGAATTAAAGTGGGCTATCTTCCCACAAGGCCAAATTTCGTTAACCTGCAACGGTATACAATTACCCTTCACTAGAACGGAATCCTACTACAACTAGAAAATGTATAAATAAGATACCCGCTATAAATTGGTGACCCTGACGTGATATGAACACGCATAAAGACATTTCCACCAAATAAATTGGTATTCCCCAACGTTACACCAGATAAATTGGCGGACCTGAAGTTCCCCCTATAAGTTAAAAAAAAGTTGTAAAAAACACGATCAATTTTTGGGTAGGCCGAGTGATTTATGTCAGTCAGTTTAGGTGCCATACGTGATACACGCTTGGGCGATCATGTCTCTTTCGAGATATGACTGACTGGGCAGAAGATTATCCCGCAGTAGGTTGCCATTGCTTTCTGCGGTAGACTGGTTGCCGACCAAGGCTATAGAACCCAATCTGTCCTGCTATTTAACCCATAACTGGAAGGAAGAGACGGATTAATACCTTTCCCAAGGGTATTTGTGCGTAAGTGAATGCAATGGATTCAGCTGGAATTCGAACTCGGCTCCCCGATTTCTCGTTCCGAGCCGATATCCACTGTACCACAAAAACTATTTTTTTTATAATAAAAAAAATGTTTTTAACTCAAAAATATTAAACTAGAAGAATCGAACTTTTCAAATTTATCACCAAAATTCAAATGAACTAATAACCATTATCAGTAATACACTTTATCCGTACTAGACTTTATCATTAATACGTTAATATGAGTATTAAGGTTCATTCTGTTGCGGGGTGCATTGAAGGAAGTCGACTCCGCAAGGTTAAATTTAATAAAGTGTGAACAGCAAAGACAATGAGGAGACAAGGGCAGAGATATGAACAATAACAACTTTGGTGTTTATTTTTATAAGGTTGGGTACAGGTCTCGTTCGGATAGGCTTTTGGTCCGGAGGGTAGCTGCTTCTATGGAGTTGGTGCGGCGTGTTTCGGGTTTCGTCCAGTGTTGATTCCAAAGGGTCGTTCTTAGTGGTATCTGGTAGACTGAAGATGCTGGCAGAATCGCCTGGCTGGTTGAGACGAGTCAGTCTTCGGGTCCGAGTTGGTATGGCGAGCGTGGAAGCGAGCTCGTACCAGTGGATGGCACTTGCCAAGAGGCGGAATCCCTAAAATTCATTACGTAGCCATCTAGATAAATTTTCGGATAATTGCTGCGATATGAGTGATGAGCAAAGAGAACGATTCCATCAGGATATCAAAACAATGGAAGAGAGCTCCAGAGACAGTGGGACAAACGAATGATGGCTAACTGCTGCTGGAGTATTAAAAGAGACTTAAATAACATTGAACACGACAGACAATCAAGAAAAGAGAATTTTTTTTTACCATAGTTCTTGTGTTCACGAAGGTTTTATTTCTGCTGTTAATTTATTAAATGATTTGATGAAAATACTTATTGGTTTTGGTATATTCAATCGTGTTATTTTTTAAAGACTTAGGGTCTGATTGTTATTGAAATAAAAGTATTTTTCAATAATGTTAGGGTGAAACACACCTATTCCTCAGATAATGGACTCTCCCTCCTATGTTAATAAGAGTTAACAGGAAGTTAACTCTAGAAGTTTTGGGGAAGTTCATAGAAGTTCTGAGAAGTTATAGAGAATTCTTTAGAGTTCTATTGGAGTTCAGTAGAACTACTAGGCAGCTGATATTAGTCAGCAGTTAGCTGAAGACTAAGAATTCAGCTTTCAGTGGAAGATTACCAAGTTCCTAACATTTTGGGTGCGTTAAGTCGATTAGCAACCGACATAGCACGATTATAACCTTCAGTGCGAAAACTACTCCACAACAAATAAGCAGAACAACATTTTTTGGCTTACATGCGAATTGAGAGGTTTCTAGGAATTTACTTTGAGAATGGTTGTCATCAGTCAATATACAGAAAACAAATGAAAGCAAATGTGTTTTTCTTTTTCAAAAATGAGGTATTTCTATACGGCAAAATACAGTAGCTAATCAAGAAAATGAAAGATGATTTTCAGATTCAGCGCACCTCATATTACCTAAAAAGATGGTTGGTGTCTCGACACCATTTCAATTTTTTTTTTTTTGTTTTGTTGATCAGTGTAATATTTTGTGGGCTTCAGAAGTTTAATTACCTGAATAAAAAGTCATACAAGTGTAAATAGATGAAACTCACAAAACTGCAAATCGACACTGAAATGTCATGGGAATGACATGTTTATAGACAAGAATATCTCTTCTGAGAAAAACTCTAAATAAAAAAAAATAACTGAATCGATCCTAATAACTACTGAAAGTGATAATTAAATCTGTAACGTTCTGGATAGATAAGACTCACCAAAACAGCAAATTTCCATTGAAATGTCATGGGAATATCAGGTTTATAGGCATGAATGTGTCTTAAATAGGGAAACCCAGAGAGAAAAACCCATTCGCTCCTAATAACAAAACAAAACGAGAATTAACGATCTAAAAGTGTAAACAGATAGCGGCTTTATAGACTTATGTCTACGTAGGGAAAGTCTAAAGAGAAAAGCTAATAGCTGCGAAAACACATTATTATAAGGACGGTCTATAAAAAAAAGCAGATATATAAAAGGCACGAAAGCAGCAAATATGGCCAGTGTTAACGTAAACAGGAAGCTGTGAACCGCATAACAACCATTGAATATAACAAAGAAACCCGGAAAGAAAGCAAGGATGCTCTTTACAAGGGCAACTTATAAAATAAGCGTGGGTATGAAGATAGACTACATCTGGCAGCAAGGCCTCTGATCGGGAGGCTTTGAAGAGCGTAGAATCACCTCTTAATTGCTGTGGTTCCAAGGTCTACCCTGACTCGGAGTGGTATCGCCTGTTAAAGTCTTAATTATGGGCAAATAGTTAACCCCCAATCTGGTAACAAAACACTATGCAAGTATAAAAATATATATCTTATAGTAAAAATACATGTAATTCATTCTTGGAAAAATATTTCCAGGAATATATTAGACTCTCGACAAAAACTCTCTTTACAAAAATACGTCAATGAAACCTGATTTACAAAGTGATTTCTTACAAAAAATATATCAGACCAGACCAGACCAGACCAGACCAGACCGGTCAGACCAGACCAGACCAGACCAGACCCGATCAGACCAGATCCAACCAGTCCAAACCAGACCGGACTATACCTGACAAGACCAGACCCAACTAACCAGACCAGATTAGACCAGACAAGATTAGACCAGACCAGACCAGACAAGACTAGACACAGACAAGCCAGACCAGACCCGACAAGACCAGACCCAACCAGACCTGACAAGACCAGACCCAACCAACCAGACCAGATCAGATCAAACCAGACTAGACCAGACAAGACCAGACCCAACCAGACCAGACCAGACCAGACACAACCAAACCAGACTAGAACCGACAAGATCAGACCCAACCAGACCAGACAAGATCCGACCAGACCAGACCCGACAAGACCAAACCAAACCAGACCAGACCAGACAAAATCATACCAGACCGAACCAGACCAGATCAGACCAGACCCATAGTTGACTAAGAATATGCATATTTCATGTGGCTGTTCTTGATGACAACGACATCACAACAAACTTTTTGTTTGAAGTCGTGTGAACAGTCAGTATCTTGTTTACGATGATTGCGATTACGATTGTTTATGATGATTACTTTTTCTCCCGGTTACATGTGCAATCCATTTTAGTCATAACTGTTTTTTAATTTCTTCACATGATGTGCTTTCTGTCATGTGATGCAGTTCCTTTGGCTGGAAATCACAAGCATATTATTACTGAGCAGGATTTTTATTGTAACTCACCCTAATTCACCCTAATTCACCCTAATTCACCAAAACAAAACGTATCTATGTTAACGTAGGCATCTCCACAAAACAAAAATTGATCCCAAAATATTAAAATGATTTCTTTTTAAATTAAAAATTTTATTGAAGCTAATATAAACACAAACATTTCAAAATTTCCTAAAATTAAGTAAAATTAAGTGTGGGTAGCAGATGCACAAAAAACATATATACTAAGATTTCTTTAAAAAATATTTTAAAATAATTTCACTTTTTATTTTTTTTTATTTTGTAAATAAGTCCTGAAAAAAAAGCTGTCGATTATTTGATTTTTGCAAGAATTTCTAAATCAATGTGTTTTTTTTTTACCTAAAAAACGACGCTATATTCCCCATAGTAATCATTGGTTTATCAGCTGACGAAAGAGAAAACAACACTTTGAAGGTGCTAGAATGGATTAAGAAAATTAATAAACTAACAAAAAATGTTTTGGTCTTTTCTCTTAAGAATAGCATAAACATTTTGACGATAAAATTTTTATCAAGTTTAGAGCCTTTTTTATCATACTATGCTATTTTTTAGAATGATTTTGTAGATGAAATATCTGGGAAGCGTTATAACAGAAGACGGAAAGTGCGACACAGAGATCCGAAGGTGAACTGACATGGCGAAGAAAGCATTCCAGAAGTTGAGTAAAGTATTAAGAAACGGGACAATTTCGCTAGAAACTAGGAAGAAAGTACTGGATTGCTATGTGCTGTCTGTTCTTCAATATGGCAGTGAATGCTGGACAATATCATCAAAGATGAAGGAAAAACTTGAAGCAACTGAAATGTGGTTCTACAGAAGGATGCTGCGAATCTCATGGATCGAGCATGTGAGCAATGATGAGGTCTTGGAAATGATGGAATCAAAAAGGAAATTAATACTGAGTATCAGGAAGAGACAGCTGAAGTTCCTGGGACACGGAATGAGGAAGGAGGGCTTGGAGAATATGATACTAACAGGCCAGATAGAGTGAAAAAGAAACAGGGGAAAGCAACGGATAACATATTTGAAGGACCTAATCAGGTGGATAACAGAACGAGGATTGCACGGTGTAACAGGAGAAGGCGTGCTCAAAGCCACCAGGGATAGGGAGACGTGGAAAGCCATGATTGCCTAAGTCCTGAAGAGACAGGGCACATAGAAGAAGAAGGTGGATGGTGTAAATATATACTCGATTTATGTTAACACCGCAGGTCTCATTCTGGAAATATTATTTTTATTAGCATTAGTAGCATTAGTAGTAGTAGTTGAATGCATAGTCATCAGCAAAAAGAGGAGCCCAAAATGCCAACTACAGGTCGGCGATATTAAAATCAACCAAGTACAGAAATTTAAATACCTTGGAAATATTCTAACAGAGCACGGAAAGTGACACTGAGTTTTCCAGGCGTATTGGCATCGGCCAAGGACGCATTTCATAAGCGGAATAGAATTTTAAGAGACAGGAAAATTCCGTTGGAAACAAAGAAGAGAGTACTGGATTGCTACGTGCTGTCCATCTTTCAATATGACAGTGAATGCTGGACAATCTCATCAAAGATGAAGGAAAGACTCGAAGCAACTGAAATGTAGTTCTACAGACACACACTGGATATAAAGTGGGGGATCAATTACATATTAAAATCAATATATAAACTGACCCCTCACTTTGTGGCCACTGCAATTTCTATACATTTATATTCCTGAGATCCAAAAGCACAAGGATGCATTCCAGAAGCTGAGTAGAGTATTAAGAGACAGGAAAAATTCGCTAAAAACAAAGAAGAGAGTACTGGATTGCTACGTGCTGTCCATCTTTCAATATTACAGTGAATGCTGGACAAACGAAGAAAAGATTCGAAACGACCAAAATGTGGTTCTACAGAAGGATGCTGAGGATGCCACAGACCAAACATGTGAGCAACGACGAGGTTTTGATGAGGATGGAAACGAAATGAAAACTTATACTTAACACAAGGAAGAGACAGTTGAAGTATCTGGCACACGTAATGAGAAAAGAAGGTTTGGAGAATTTAATACTAACATGATGAATAGAGAGAAAACGAGATAGGGTAAAGCAACGTGTGGTATACTTGATGGGCTTGAGCAAATGGATGGCAGAGCAGGTTCTGAGAGAAATAACAAAAGAGATGTTAAGAGCTACAAGTGATAGGGGGATGTGCAAGCCGCATTCACCCTAGTCGGGTTGAGCCGGCTTCGTCCCCGATGGGGGAAAGTCTCATTGGGATTTGTTTAAGGGCAGGGTCCCAAGTTCTACCCTGTTATTTAACCCATAACTGGAGGGAAGGGATGGATTAATACTTTTCCCAAGGATACCAGCGCGTAAGTGAATGCAGAGCATTCAACTGGAATTCGAACTCGGCTCACCAATTTCTCTTTCCGAGCCAATATCCACTGCACCACAAACGCACATCCGTTAGCTTATAGCACCTGTTATTCCCAAGCGGTCATCCATCTAAGTACTGGCCAGGCTCAACGTTGTCTTAACTTCGGTGATCGAGCGAGAACCGGTGTATTCAACGTGATATGACTGTAAGCCAGGGGAATGGGGAGCATGACTGCCTATGTCTTGAAAGAACACGGCACGTAAAAGAAGATGAAATCCCTGCAGACTAGTGACGGTGCCGCCTTTCTTGGGGGGTGAAAGGATTAAAAAGAATCGAACTCAACTGTCCGATTTCTCTGTCCGAGTCTCTGACCTGACCTGACCTGACCTGACCGTTATACACACACGTCCAATTCGCATGCAAGTTGTCACTAATTTCATTGATCCAACTGTCAGTCAACGTTTTGGTGATTCACTTACGCACGCCAACTCGCAACAAAACTGCTTGGTTTTAACCACTTGACCCTGAAATTTGCAAATAGAATCGTTCTACGATAAGATAAAGTGATTCGACGTTTTGTAAACATCTCAAAATAATAAAGTATTCTGTTGTCTTATCTCATTAAATAGAGTACATCTCGGAATAATGCGTGCTTAGAATATTTTACCTTCTGCTATTTTCAGGGATTCATTTATTTGCTTGGTTGGTTTTGTTTAACAGCGTATCAATCACTATGGGTTGTTTAAAGCCAAAATTTAAGTATTTCGTACGCAAGTTTTGGTTTTTTTTTTTGGGGGGGGGGGTTGTAGTTAATTATGGATTAGTGAGAAAAGTCTTACTAATTAACCTATGGAGAGAGAAGAAGTGCATCCATTTTTTTTTTAATCATCTCACCCCAAACAAGGCATTCCACTGCCACTATTGCGCATGGGGCTACATAGGGGAAGGTAAAGAGAAGGAGTGGTTAGACATAGGGAATGTCAGGAGGAAGGTGACAGATGAGTAAGGATAGCGAGGATGAGGGTTGGGCAGATGGGAAGAGTGCTTGATAGAATGGGAGCAGGTTAGTGTGTTAGGAGGTGTCTATTGACCTTACATTTAAACTCCTGGAGATTGTAGCCGTCGGGGAAGCAATCGTTTGGAAGAGAATTCCACAGTTGGGAAGTGCGAGGAAAGAAACTGTTGGAGTAGAAGTTAAGGCTGCATTTTATCGGTTTCACTGTAAAAGGGTGGGATCTAGTTGCTAATCTAGTATCTCGTGCAAATTCGTATTTAGGGGGCACTAGTGATCTAAGTTCATCGGAGCAGAAGCCGTGAAAGTATTTATAGAAGAGACACAGGGAAGTCACGTCGTGCCGGTGGGAGAGAGACTGCAGGCGGTCTGCCAAGTCGGTATCTATCACATTACAGACCCTCCTCTGAACCTTATCGAGAAGCCCGAGGAGAACAGCAGGGGCACCCGACCAGATATGGCAGCAGTATTCAATGCACGGGCGGATGGTAGATTTATAAATGTGCAGGATAGATTTAGACGGAAAAAACTTTCGGGCCCTACACAGAGAACCGACTTTCATAGCAGCGGATTTAGCAATGGATTCGATATAGTCATACCATTTGTGGTCCGCTGAAAGTGTGAGACTAAGGAGGCGTAGTGTTTTACTCTCTGGGAGGCAAGCCTGGTCCATGCTAATGGGAGGTAGGTGAGATTGTCGATGATGGTTAATTGAGAGTAGCTTCGTTTTAGAAGCATTAAAATTTACTAGCCATTTCTTACCCCAGTCCAATATGGATTGGAGGTCTTTTTCAATCTCGGCTGCGAGGTTAGCTTTGACGCCTACACCAGATTTATGTAGGAGGCGAGAGTAAACTGTGGTGTCATCGGCGTACAAACCTATTTGGGCTCTTATGGAATCAGGGAGATCATTCCAAAGTCTATTTGTGCGTCAGTGAATAGAACAAACCCAATTGGAATTAGAATTCGTCTTTTCGATTAACAATTCCGAACCAGTATTCATAAAACCTCACTCAAATCCAAGCTTACGGCACCTAGAATTCCCAAGAGATTTACCCACCCAGGTACTAACTAAGCTCGACGTTGTTTAACTTAATAGATTGTACGGGGAATTGTGTTTCAACGAGGGATACATTTAGGAAAATGTCGAATGAAACAATTTTAAGAATATAATTTAAGATTCTTTTTTAAATTCATGTAAGTGACGGGGGAGAGGTTGGGTAGTGCTGGGCTTGGCTTTGCACTTCTCACCTGATGTCATGGCTAGATTAATTACAACTTAGCCGTGCGTTCGATCCTAACTTTCGGCCCTGTTGGGTTCGTCAAAGATACCGGAACGAGGAATACAATATTCATGCTCAGAATGCTATCTGAACGAGCAATATAAATGCAGAAAGACCTTTATCGGCGCTTTATAGACTATGCAAAGGCGTTCGACAAAGTACGACACAAGGACTTGATAGAGATGATCGACAACCTCAACATTTTCGAAAAGACGTTAGGATAATCAAAAACCTACACTGGCAGCAAACTGCTTGTGTACAGATAGGAAGTGAACACTGCAGGTATGCAAAAATAAAAAAAGGGGCGTAAGACAAGGATGTTTTCTCACGGGATCTTTTCAACCTGTACAGCGAAGCAATTATGAGAGAAATAAAAGCCTTGCAAGGATTCGTCATTCCCGGCCACAATCTCAACAATATCAGATACGCGGATGACACGGTGCTGATAGCAGACACGGAAAGAAAACTGCAGGACCTTCTAAAGAAGTTAAGCAGAAGAAAGTTAAAAAAAAAAAGAGCTGGTATAAACTGAATGTATGGTCATCAGCCAAAAGAGGAGCCCACTATGCCAACTACAAGTCGGAGAAACTAAAATAAAACAAGTAAAACATTCAAATACCTGGGAAGTATTTTAACAGAGGATGGAAAGTGTGACATGAAGATCCAAAGACGCATTGGCATGGCCGAAGATGCATTTCAGAAGCTAAGCAGAGTACTGAAAGACAGGAAAATCTCATTAGAAACAAAGAAACGAGTGTTGGATTGCTATGTGATATCTGCCCTTCTGTATGGAAGTGAATGTTGAACGATCTCAACAAGGATGAAGGAGAAGCATGAGGCAGCGTAATGAGAAAGGAAGGCCTAGAGAATTTAATACTCACAGGTCAGATAAAAGGAAGAACAGACAGGGGAAAGCAGCGCGAGGCGTACTTGTTAAGTTTGAGCAAACGGATGGCGGAGCGAGGTTTGAGAGCGATACCAAGAAAAAAATATTGAGAGCGACAAGAGACAGAGCCAAATGGAGGTCCATGATCGCTTACGTCCTGAAGGGACACGGCACAAGAAGAAGAAGAAGAAGAAGAAGAAGTCACATGTAAACTTCATTTAGTAAATAATTCCGTGCACATTGACGTGCTGTGATGATTAAGAAGCTTTTTTCGCCAGAAGAGTTGCGACTGACTTGTAAGTTCGATCCTCGGTGGGGACCCCATACCATTAGTCTTGTGCCTGATCTAAGCTACTCTTAGAAAATCCCCATATAAGTGGCGGGTAAAATACGGAATAACTTGAGGTTATTCTGTTTAAGTAAAACGTTATTTTCTTTCTTTTTTTAAATATTTTTATCATTAACTTTCATGATCATTATGTTTGCTATTTTGTTTCACTGTCATTGTGTATTTCTTAAACAACTTCTTAATTCCATCCTTTCACAACTTTTAGAAGCATAGAGCTGAAAATTTTCCGTCAATAGACTTCTCCAAGGGCTGTAATTTATACCTATTTCATAAATTACACAAAGGCGTTTAATAAGGTAAGACCCGAAGAACTATTTGAAATGATAGGGATGTTTTTTTAATAATTCTGCGACACTTTACTGTGAGCTTTGTATTTGGTAACAAACTAAGAGAGACAGGATATGGTGTCGGATATTTATTGTGAAAACTAGCAGTATTGCCCGGCGTTGCTCGGGTGTAATGAAAGCTTTAAAACTAATCCATGGTCCTGGAGCTCAGACTCTTTGGACGTTAGCACGAAAGACTAAAAAGCAATAGTTGTTTCCAGTTAAAGCGAAACCGTAGACTGAAAGAAAAATGAATGGATCTAAGTCAAATTTTGATTTCCTGGTATCGATATTAAATAAGTTTTTTACGTTGTAAACTGAATTTTAAAGGTTAAATAAGTCCTCTGAGTAAATGGTATCATGGCTGAGACTAAGAACTACAATTATACCTACTTAGAGCCAAACCCAAAGCAAAAACTAAGATAAAAGCCCTGAAAAAATACAGACATACAGACAGATAAACAGACACACGCACAAACATCTTGCCTTTTATATATATATATATATATATATATATTATCGATTATCTGCACTATTGTAAGAACTGCAACCTTGAAACGTCTGAATATTGTTTCTGATGTCTTTGTCTATGAGTGCATCAAATTTGATTAAAATCGGCCACTCCGTCCATAACCCGATGTTTTCGATTATCGATTTCCGATATTTATCGGGAGTACCTCGACACAAAACCTAGCTAAGAACACTCGCAGACGCTTATAGTACAACTGTGTAAATTTTAAAGAATATTGGTTCAGCCGTTTCGGAGTCTATAGGTAACGGACACACACACACACAGACACACACACAGACAAAATTCCATTTATAAATATGTTTAGATTAGATAAATATTTATAGAAAAGTCACGAGGAAGCTATTTTATGGCGTTGGGAAAGTGGCTGAACCCGAGATGCCAGGTTAGGATCGATAATACTGCTTGTGAATTTTGTCAAGAATCCCTAGATATATAAGAAAAGCATAAAACCGGATGTGGCTGAAATATGTAATGCATGGACAAATTTATGTGTAAAATCGATTCTGTCGAGAAGAATGTCTAGCACAACACTGTGAACCAACTTTCCTAGAAATAGACCAACCAATCGATTCTATATAACCGTTCTACTTAATGTCAGTTAAAAACGTTAGACAGAGAAGGACCAATGAGCTTCTCTTCCGGGGGTGGGCATAGGGCATGCCGATGCAAGGCAAAAAAGAAAAGTACTTACAAATCAGTAATGACAATCGAAGTATGTTTTTCCCGCTTCCAAAAATGGATTTTCATCAGATTTCAAGATATTGTAAATGACTTACCTGAAAAAGAAAAAAAATATCATGAATATTTTTCTTACGAGACACAACTTTTTTCTTTCTTTAGAAAAAGGATGAAAAAAAATTATTATTGCATTACATCAATTTTTAATGTGAGGAATTATTTTTATACGCTTCACTAGTGAAAGGAAAATTCTCGTCTTGGACGTTTTGCATTCCAGTCTTCGTCGGATGTCAGACGCTGTCGGCGGAAACCTACTCGGTATTTCGAACCGAGACCTTTATTCGACCTACGTGGAGCGATTGTTCTTATTTCAATTGCATGTGCTAAGGGGATTTTTATATGCATGAACACTTCTTCTTTATGCTGTGACATTGACAGAATGCAGTTTCAATCTCTATGTTCACCCTTCAGGCCTGAAGATAGCGTTGAAGCACGATGACAAGTATAACTGGGAAGTTGCAGAACTAAAAACCCTTTTCGACATTATCTTATTGGGTTGCTAATACAAGTGTACATGCGATAATATAAGATGAAGAGCATTAAATAATAATATTAACAATGAAGATAAAAATGGCAAAATCCAAATAACAGATATTAACTGTCATTAAAGGATAATAATAATAATAATAATAATAATAATAATAATAATAATAATAATGAAGTCTTATCAACAAAGAAAATACAACATTAGAAAAAAAATGAAGTCTTATCAACTAAAGAAAAAATAAAGCAAAAAATACAACTGAAGGCTCAAAGAATAAGACGCTATGAGAAAAGAGCAAGATTTTACAGACAAAACAAGATTTTTCAAACCGCTACAAAGAGATTTTACAGGGAAATAGGTAAAAAAAGAATTGAAGTGACAGCCCCCCCCCCCAGAATGGAAGACGTTACACAGTTCTGGGAAAAGATATGGGCTTGCCCAAAAGAACATAGGAAGGAAGTACATTGGTTTGCACAAGAGATAGAATGAATGAAAAATAAACCAGAACAGACATGGGCTGGAATTACAGAAGAGGATGTTAAATTTGCACTAAAAAAAAGCACACAATTGGAAATTCCCAGGTATAGATAAAATTCCTAACTTTTGGCTATATTATTTAAATACAGCACATAAAAAAACTAGCCAAAGAACTTCAAGAAATGGTTGACGATCCCACTAAAATTCCTGCATGGATGACCAAAGGAATTACATTTCTTCTACCCAAGAATGGTGACACAAACAACCCGAAAAACTACAGAACAATTACATGTTTTCCGACAACATATAAACTATTAACATCTATTTTAACAAAACAGACATATTTATTCTTAGAAAGAAATGACATGATACCGCTTGAACAAAAAGGGTGCAAACGTGGCTGTTATGGATGTAAAGACCAATTGCTAATTAACAAAATGATCCTGGAAAACTGCTACAGTACAAAGAAAAGTCTTAGTACTGCCTGGATAGATTATCGAAAGGCATTCGATAGTGTGCCACATCCCTGGATTTTAAAGACTTTAAATATATACAAGATATCGCCCGTCATCATCAATTTCATCAAACAGTGCATGTCTATATGGAAAACAACCCTTTACCTCAATCATATAAATGGAACCTATAAGTCTGATGAAATAAATATCAAAAGAGTTATATTTCAAGGTGATTCTTTATCTCCCTTACTATTCTGCATATCATTAATAGCACTAACCAGTCAACTTAATAAGACAGAATGTGGTTATAAAATAGGCCAAAAGAAAATAAGCCATCTATTTTACATGGATGACTTAATGTTATATGCTAAGAATGATAATGAGCTGGAAGGTCTTCTGCAAACTGCAAAATGCTTCAGCGAAGATATTGGAATGAAATTCAATTTGAATAAATGTGCTAAAGCTACAGTTTTACGTGGATCAATACAAGAAACATCCTCAATTAGCTTAGACCCTACTGTAACAATAAAAGAATTGAAACCAGAAGAAGCTTATAAATACCTAGGTGTAAATGAGAGTGAAAATATTCACCATAAAAAAATGAAAGAAATAGTGCGTAAAGAGTACTATAGAAGGCTACGAATGATATTAAAAACTGAATTGAATTCTCAGAACAGAGTTATGGCCATTAATAGCCTTGCAATCCCAGTTGTCCAATATAGCTTCAACATCTTAAACTGGACTCTAAACGACATCATGCGAATGGATTCTAAAACAAGAAAGCTTCTTTCTAAGCATAAGATGCATCATCCAAAGGCTGATGTAGACCGTCTGTACATACCCCGTAAAGAAGGTGGAAGAGGTCTTATTCAGCTAGAATTGTCATACAAGACAACAACTATTGGCTTACTAACATACATAGAAACAACAAAGGATTGGATGATACAATTAGTAAGGCAACATGAAGAAAGAAAGAAAAAATATTCAATAATAAAAGAAGGCAGTAAATACAAACAAGATTTACAGTTAGTAGATTCTGTAGAAAAGCAAAACAGAAGCCAAGAACCAACTATTGCGGCAAAAAATATGAAAATGAAAGCCACAGATAAAGCTCTTGAACAGATGAAACAACGCTGGCAAGACAAACCTCTGCATGGCCACTATCCAGAACGTGCCAATAAATCCAATGTTGATAAAGTTAATACTCATCGATGGTTACGTGCATCTGGATTAAAGTCTGAAACTGAAGGCTTTATTCTTGCAGCACAAGACCAAAGTCTTTTCACTAGAAACTTTCATGCAAATATTATGCATAATAATATGGATCCAAAATGCAGGTTTTGTGATAAGCACCAAGAAACAATAGACCACCTAATCTCAGGCTGTTCTGTGCTTGCTCCAAATGAATATAAAAATCGCCACGATAGAGTTGGGCAATATTTACATTGGGCAATGTGCAAACATTATAAAAAATCTGTAAACAAACACTGGTATGAACATCACCCAGCACCTGTTACAGAAATAGAAGATGTAATCATTCTATGGGATTACACCATCTACACAGACAGAAAAATTGAAGCAAACAGGCCAGACATTATTGTTAAAAACCAGAAGGAGAAAACTTGTCTATTAACTGATATGGCTTGTCCAGCGGATTGTAACATAGCAATCAAGGAATTCGAAAAACTGTCAAAATATAAAGACCTGGAAATTGAAATAGAAAAAATGTGGATATTGAAAACAAGAGTTGTGCCAGTGATAGTAGGTGCACTTGGAATTTGAGAACTTTGTCTATGTAATGCTAGGGATGATAGGGAAGATAGAAAAACATGAAATGGAGTCATAACAACACACCACGACCTGCCTTAGGTCTTCCTGTAGACTTGGTAGGTAGTGGCCGTATCTGACTATCGGGCACACCGGGCACGGGTCCGGGCCGATCAGTGTAATCATATTGAAAATCCGGGCAAGGAAAAATGTCTTCGTCAGAAATCAGACCAAGCAATTCACGAAGAAAGAAAGAAAGAAAGAAAGAAAGAAAGAAAGAAAGAAAAACAAAGAAAACATCCGAATGAACGCAGTAAAAATCTGTTTGCTTATTTATTAATTTTGGGAGAAAAGACTGGTTATACTCAGAAAGTCCGAACCCGATTTCCTGCTTTTGTTCACGTTCTGTACCTAATTTCCATTGGAATAGCCGAAAAATCCGCAAAGATCATAGTTCCTGGAAACGGATGACACTGATGACGTCATCACATTGTCAACTAATAAATCCGGGCAATTTTCTCTGTGCTCGGTTTTTTTTAGCATCAGCTACGGCCCTGAGTGCAACCATAGCAGCAATCGATTCATAATTAAAAATGACATAATAATAATAATAATAATAATAATAATAAGAAGAAGAAGAAGAAGAAGAAGAAGAAGAAGAAGAAGAACAACAACAACAACAACAACAACAACAAGAGCCGTCAATGACCACAAATCCCTACTAAGGCAATACCAACATCATCTTAGCGACTAGCAACAGATGATTATTAAAATCAGAATAACGGGAATAAACTCGACATTTATTTTTTCTTGTTTCTTTATCATTTTGGATAATGAATATAAAATCTATATTATAAATAATATTTTCTTTGAAAAACTAGTTCTTTCTGAAAATGTAATGGCGTAAAGCAATCTAAGGGAGGTAATTCAGTATTTGGCATGTGAAATGTATGAAAAATAGCAGTAAAAAAAAAACGAAAACAATAACCTAAAATCTTTATTCCATACCCAAAATTGAATCATTTTGTTCCAGGCCAATCATCACTGAGTTTCATTCGAATCCATCCAGCGGTTATTAAGATATCTTGACCACGGGCGAATAGACAGATAACAAACAAATCGACAAATACAACTGAATACAATACATCAGCCTTAAGGCTGAAGTAATAATAATAATAATAATGACAACAACAACATCTCAAACCCATGGATCATTAAAGCCCTTGAAGGATACAAAATCTACCATCAATTGTGAATTTCTTACGACATTCAATTGGAGTAGATAGATCTATCTATCGCCCGGTTCACACTCCACCCACGTCTATTGAACAGGTGAAGAGGCTCATCCCTTGTTCCCTGTTTAGGATGTGGTTTCCGGCTTTCTCTTTTCCAATCTTCACACTTTGTTTTTGTTTTGTTTTTTCGATTGGAGTAGATAGACTAAACTATCACCCGGTTCACACTCCACCCACGTCTATTGAACAGGTTAAGAGGCTCATCCCTTGTTTCCTTTTTAGGATGTGGTTTCCGGCTTTCTCTTTTCCAATCTTCACACTTTGTTTTTTTTGTTTTTTTTCAATTGGAGTAGATAGACTAAACTATCGTCCGGTTCACACTCCACCCACGTCTATTGAACAGGTGTAGAGACTCATCCCTTGTTCCCTGTTTAGGATGTGGTTTCCAGCTTTCTCTTTTCCAATCTTTTCACTATTACGTAGCCCCCTGCACATCAGTGGCGTTACTTGCTCGTGGTAATACGATTAAAAAAAATAATAATAATATTTAATTCTGGAATACATATTTGTTACTTCCGCAACGAAGGGCATCAGGCATCAGGCCAGTCCGAATGAAAACTGAATTCGAAAAATCGCAGCCATCAGCACTTTTGATACCCCAGCTGGAACTTATGGCTTCAATAAATGAAAATTTAATTCATCGGAACTCAAGAAAACTGATGCAAAACAATTTGCATGCAATAAAATGTACCATTCTAAGACATATGTTGGTTGTCTGTATTTACGAAGGAAAAGAGGAGTACTGGATTGCGATGTGATGTTGGTTCTTCAATATGGAATTGAATGTTTGACAATATCTTTGAAGATGAAGGAAAAACTTGAAGCAGCTGAAATGTGGTTCTACAGAAGGATGCTGCGGATATCATGGACCGAGCATGTGAGCAATGATAAGGTTTTGGAAAGGATGAAAACGAAAAGGAAATTAATACTGAGCATCAGGAAGAGTAAGCTAAAGTTCCTGAGACATGCAATGAGGAAGGAGGGCTTAGAGAACCTGATACTAACAGGGCAGATAAAGGGAAAAAGAGACAGAGGAAAGCAGCGGATAACATATTTGAAGAACCTGATCTGATGGATGACGAACGAGGGTTGCATGATGCAACAGGAGAAAGCGTGCTAAGAGCCATCAGGGACAGGGAGATGTGGAAAGCCATGATCGCCTACGTCCTGGAAGGACAGGGCACATAGAAGAAGAAGAAGAAGAAGAAGAAGAAGAAGAAGGGGGAATGATTAATCTAGAATTGTCCCATAAAATACCAACATAGGACTTAATAAATATCTTCTAGTTACACAAGTTTAAGTGCTACAACTTTTAATGGAAGAGGAAAGCAGTAAAAAAATTTATCCTGTATCAATAGCGGTCATTAAATATATAATAGCAGAGAGTGATGTCATAACAATCACTAAAATATAATAGCAGCCATTAAAAATATAATGGCATCCATTAATATTTTAATAAAAACCATTAAAATATAATAGCTGCCATTAAATGTAATAGCAACGACAATTAATATTATAAAAACCATTAAATAA
The DNA here is from genome assembly GCA_037127315.1 of Ascarosepion bandense. Lineage (NCBI taxonomy): Eukaryota > Metazoa > Mollusca > Cephalopoda > Sepiida > Sepiidae > Ascarosepion > Ascarosepion bandense. The sequence goes on from JBBBDQ010001420.1 coordinate 1,094,099, forward strand.
TTATAATATTATAATAACAACCATTAAAATATAATAGCAGCTATTAAAAATATAATAATGGCCATTAAAACATAATATTGGCCATTAACCCTCTTGCAAACAAAATTGTAACTTCTAGCTTCCATATAAAAAATTGGAAAAATATAATAGTTGCCATTAAATGTAATAACAACGACAATTAATATTATAATAATCATTAAAATACCTTTGGTATAATAAATTGGAACTTAAGGGACTCATGCGAAAATTCGCAAACAACTCACATGCAATAGAATGTACTGTCCTAAGACAGACGTTGATTGTGTGTATCGCAGCAGTGAGGATATGATCTGACTGCAATTGTCTAACAAAATTCCAACAGGATTTTATAAATATATTGCAAGATTGGTTGTTACACTTTTTAATGGAGCAGGAAAAAAGTACAAAGTTTTATTCTGTATCAAATGAAGTCCAAAGATATGCAAAAGAATTCCGGTTTAATCTTGAAAATAGCACAATTGCCATAAAGTCAACAAAAAAAACTAAATCAAGAAGCAACGGCCAATCTAATGTCTTGCATAATAGTACAAACCAAAAATGTAGGTTCAGTGAACAATACATTGAATCTATTGATAGCCTTTATCTCCAGATACTCGATACTCACACCCAACGAATAGAAATATTGTCATGACAGAATAGGTTAATATCTGCATTAGAAGGGACAGAAACAGCTGCAAACTGGTATGGACCTCATCCCGGATCTATAGTTGAGGGAGCAGCTGTTACCATCCCTTCGGATTTTTCTATCAACCCAGATCGAGCTATACAAGCAAATCGACCAGATATCATTAACAAAGACAAAAAAGCTTTCACGCAGATTACCCTGTGCGCACCAAGTGACAAGAACATTTTTGCGAAGGTTTTTCGAAAAACTAAGCAAAGACCTGGAGCTGGAAAAAGAAAAAAATGCGTCACTTTAAGAACTAAAACTGGTTCTGTTGTGGTTGGAGATTTTGATCTGATAAAGAAAGGAACTCAATAACAAATTTCAAAAAAATATCACTGATGCACCATTCATCCAAAAAATCTAAAAAATAGTTTTAACAAGAATAGCAAATATCCAAAGAATAGCAAATATCCAAAGAATAGTTTGTCTATATTTCTTAAATGTTTTATTATAATTTACATTGTTCGGATTATTATCCTCATCATTATTGTTATATCTAAACTTATTTGATTTTTTAATCATTTCACCCCGAGCAAAGCAGAAATGCCACTGATGAGCTGGGGGCTACATAACTGTAAAAAGATTAATTAGAAAAGAGAGTGAAGAGTACAAACTAGTTAGAAAGGAACAACAGAAAGCTGAGAAAGCAGGTGCGATGACAGATACATAGGTGGAGAGAAAGGGAAGGTTATACAGGGGAGGGGAGAGAGCTAGAGTCCAGTGGTTAATAGATGAGTATTGACATTGCATTTAAATTTCTGGAGGTTGTAGCCGTCAGGAAAGCAAGAATACGGGAGCAAGTTCCACAAGCGGGAAGTGCGAGAGAAGAAGCTGCAGGAGTAGAATTGTCGTCTGCATTTGACTAACCTGACTGTGAATGGGTGGGACACAGTTGCCAGTCTGGTTGCACGAGTAAACATCTGTTGAGAAGGCACAAGTGACTTAAGTTCGTCCGAGCAGAAGCCATGAAAGTATTTATAGAACAGACAAAGGGAGGCCACATTTCGACGGTGGGGAAGTGGATGCAGTCGAGCCGCCAGATCAGTACCTATCACATTACAGACTCTCCTTTGGAGCCTGTCGAGAACACTGAGGAGAACGGCAGGGGCGCCTGACCATAAATGGCAGCAGTACTCCATGCACGGACGGATAAAAGGAACTTTGTCTCTGCATGTGTGTGTGTGTGTGTGTGTGTGTGTGTGTGTGTGTGTGTGTGTGTGTGTGTCCGTTACCTATAGACTCCGAAACTGGTGAACCGATTTTCTTGAAAATTTACCCAATTGTACTATAAGCGTCTACGATTGTTCTTAGCTAGGTTCTGTCGAGGTACCCCCAATAAATATCGAAAATCAATAATCGAAAAAATCGGGTTATAGAAGGAGTGTCTGTTTATCTGCCTGTATGTCTGTATTCTTTTTCAGCCCTTTTATTTTAGTTTTTGCTTCGGGTTTGACTCTAAGTAGGTATAATTGTAGTTCTTAGTCTCAGCCATGATACCATTTACTCAGAGGACTTATTTAGCCTTCAAAATTCAGTTTACGACGAAAAAAACTTATTTGATATCGATACCAAGAAATCAAAATTTAACTTACACCCATTCATTTTTCTTTCAGTCTACGGTTTCGCTTTAACTGGAAACAACTATTGCTTTTTAGTCTTTCGTGCCAACGTCCAAAGAGTCTGAGCTCCAGTACCATGGATTAGTTTTAAAGCTTTCATTACACCCGAGCAACGCCGGGTTATACTGCTAGTTTCCAATATTTAGGCCGTTGTACGCTCCTATCTTTTTCAGGTGATTGGAATTTCGCATAATTAGTGGTGTAGAAGAGGTATATCCATGCCTATATTTGCGCGCAAGTGAATGTAACGAACCCGACTGGAATTGGAACACGGATTTCTACAGACTTAAAATGTAGCTTGTGTAGCTTCGGTAAATTAAAAATAATTTATCGCCTTATCTTCAGATGCTCAATACTCACACCCAACGAGTACAAATATTGTCATGAAAGAATAGGTCAATATCTGCATTAGAAGAACTGTCATCTCTACGGAAACAAAAACAGCTGCAAACTCGTATCAACCTCATCCCGAATCCGGAATTGAGGAAGCAGATGGTGCCATCCTCTGGGATCTTTCGATCAATACAGATCAAACAATAAAAGCAAATCGAACTCATATTATTATCAAAGACAGAAAAGAAAAATGTTTGTAAACTGATTGACATGAGCGTACCAAATCGCAAGAAGACTTCTGCAAAGGTTTTTGAAAAACTATTGTGGTGCAGTGGATATCGGCTCAGAACGAAAAATCGGGGAGCCGAGTTCGAATTCCAGTTGAATTCCTTGCATTCACTTACGCGCAAATACCCTTGGGAAAGGTATTAATCCGTCTCTTCCCTCCAGTTATGGATTAAATACCAGGACAGATTGGGTTCTATAGCGTTAGCAAGCAACCAGTCTATCGCAGAAAATAATGGCAACCTATTGCGGGATAATCTTCTGCCCAGTCAATCATGTCTCTTTCCAGACATGATCGCCCAAATTGTGTCTCATGTATGGCACTTAACTGATTGATTGAATATAATAGTTGAAAACATGATTAAGGCTTCTACTAGGCATAAAGTGGGGGATCAGTTTTATATTGTTATGAAGTAATAAACTGATCCCCCATTAATTACTACTAAATAATATAATGCATATCTTCTCCCTCTAGGTATGAACCAAATAACAGGACAGATTGAGTTTTATAGCCTTGGCTGGCAACCAGTCTACCGCAGAAAGTAATGGCAACCTACTGCGGGATAATCTCATGCCCAGTCAGTCATGTCTCTCGAGACATGATCGCCCAAAGCGTGTATCACGTATGCACTTAACTGACTGATTGAATATAATAGTTGAAAACATGACTAAGGCTTCTACTGGACATAAAGTGGGGGATCAGTTTTATATTGTTATGAAGTAATAAACTGATCCCCCACTAATTACTACTTAATAATATAATATATCTCTTACACCTCTAGCTATGAGTCAAATAACAGGACAGAGTGGGTTCTATAGCTTTGCCTGGCAATCAGTCTACTGCAGAAAACAATGGCAACCTACTGCGGGATAATCTTATGCCCAGTTAGTCATGTCTCGAAAGCGACATGATCGCCCAAGTGTGTATCACGTATGGCACTTAACTGACTGACCGAAGCAAATACAGAGAGCTGAAGATGGAAATAGGAAGGAATATGGAACTTTAAAAAATAAAAACTGTTCCTGTTGTGGTTGGAGCTTTGGATCTGATAAAGAAAGGAACTCAACAACAAACAGAATCTCTGATGACCTCTCTCGCCAAAAATCACCACAATATTTCTTGCAAGCACAGACCATATCCTGCGAAGATCTTCAGTCATTTAATTAACTTTCGATTGTTACTCGCTGTCTATTGCTTAATTATTGAAAACAAGAAAGAATTACTTCTTTCTTTTTTCAGAGGTTAGTGGTTATGACCTGTGCAGAAAATCGATAATATATATATATATATATATATATATATATATATATATAAAAGGCAAGATGTTTGTGTGTGTGTCTGTTTATCTGTCTGTATATCTGTATTTTTTTCAGCCCTTTCATTTTAGTTTTTGCTTCGGGTTTGACTCTAAGTAGGTATAATTGTAGTTCTTAGTCTCAGCCATGATACCATTTACTCAGAGGACTTATTTAGCCTTCAAAATTCAGTTGACGACGAAAAAAACTTATTTGATATCGATACCAGGAAATCAAAATTTGACTGAGCTCCAGGACCATGGATTAGTTTTAAAGCTTTCATTACACCCGAGCAACGCCGGGCTATACTGCTAGTCTTTGTAAAATGTGAAATCTTGGATTTTTCGTTTGTTTATTCTTTTTTAATGGTCAGTGAAAAATTTCATGATACCGGAAAGAAAGAAATATGCAACAAGACTAAACTATCGCCCGGTTCACACTCCACCCACGTCTATTGAACAGGTGAAGAGGCTCATCCCTTGTTTCCTGTTTAGGATGCGGTTTCCGGCTTTCTCTTTTCCAATCTTTTCACTTTTTTTTCTTTCTATTTTTTCAATTGAAGTAGATAGACTAAACTATCGCCCGGTTCACACTCCACCAACGTCTGTTGAACAGGTGAAGAGGCTCATCCCTTGTTTCCTGTTTAGGATGCGGTTTCCGGTTTTCTCTTTTCCAATCTTCTCACTTTTTTTCTTTATATTTTTTCAATTAGAGTAGATAGATCTATCTATCGCCCGGTTCACACTCCACCCACGTCTAATGAACAGATGAAGAGGCTTTTCCCTTGTTTCCTGTCAGGATGCGGTTTCCTGTTTTCTCTTTTCCAATCTTTTCACTCTTATGTAGCCCCCTGCACATCAGTGGCGTTACCGCCTTGCTCGGGGTGATATGATTAAAAAAAAAACAGAGATCAAATTAAATAAAGATAAAACAAAAAAAAGTGGCTACTAATTGATATGCCTTGTCCAGCGTATTGTAACATAGCAACCAAGGAATTTTAAAAACTATCAGAATATAAAGACCTGGAAATTGAAATAGAAACAATGTGGAGGTCAAAAAGCAAAACCAGTAACAGTGATAGTAGGTGCACTTGGAATTATAGAACAGGGATTAAAGCAACACATTGTAAGAATAGCTGGGAACCCCATCTTAAGAGATATTCAACAAATTGTATTGATAAGTGCAGCCCACACACTACGAAGAACTTTAACAATGTAACCCTGGTGATGTTATGGGAGATGAGAAAAACAAATGAAATGTAGCCATAAAAGCACACCACTACCTGCCTTTCCACACACTTGGTAGATAGTGTGACCATAGCAAAAATCGAAATACCATGATAATAATGTAAATAATAATATTGATATTAAAGAAAGAAAAACGTTTTAAAAAATCTAAAAATTATTATAAAAAAGATATATTGTTTGTATGTATATCAGCATATCAACTGCAGATGGGTCATTTAATTTAATTTTCTTGGGAGCATGGGTAATTTTTTTTTTTTTTTTTTTTGCCAAAAATTCATTTCTGGTAATTTATTTTTTTTCTTTTTAACAAAAATCTATTGGTAGTGATATTTTTAATTTTTTTTTTTTTTTTACAAAACTCCATTGCTAGTAATTTAAATTTTTTTTTTAATCCATTGCTGGTATTTTTTGCTGTGAAAATTTATTACTGGTAGGGTTTTTTTACTATGAAAATGTATTTTTATACTTTCATAAAATTTTAGACCCCAATTTGGATCACTATTTTCCCATACCTGAGACCCTAACACTTGCTACCACTCTGGGTCAGAGTGAACCAGTCAACAACATCTATTAAAAAGTGGCCCTATGCCCCTCGAAACATCGCGATCAGAGGCCTCGCTACTGGATGTAGTTTATCGTCATACCCAGGACAACTAAATATGCTATTAACATATATCTATATGAATGCATATACCTCTTCTGAAAATAGTAGTTAAAATAGACACGACAGTAAATATTATAAGCATATTTTTACAAGCATAATCTGTTCGTGTCCAGCTGTTAACACTAAAAAGACAATAGCAGAAAAGAAACATGTAGCTTTTTTAGTTGTTATTTTTTGTAAAAAGTATAAGCATATTGTAGAGTAGCTAACACCCCTGTAGCAATCTTAATGATAGAATGGCCAGTGGTCTGAAATAGTAAAGAATAATAGCATTCGAGGTGTAATATTCGAGTGTCATTCAAGTAATATTCGAACTGATTACTTCGGCGACTATCGAAATCTAAATCCCTTCTCTCTGTGTTGTGAGTTCTGTCTTGTCAGTCATTGTGACTCTTGTACTATTCTGTATATCCCGTTTAGCACCGGATACTGTGCTGAATAATACCGCAGCACACTTTCTCGGTGTATCGTATCCACCGCGGCGATTCAAGAATATATCATTTATAGTTCATTACACCAGTCAACAGAATAAATTTTTAAATAGTGTCGAGACACCAAAAATCTTTTTAACTGTTTCATTACACTAGTCAACAGAATAAATTTTTAAATAGTGTCGAGACACCAAAAATCTTTTTTAACTAACTTGAAAACACAGAATCTGAAAATGACATTACTTTTTCTTGGTTGATTTTGCTGTATAGAAATGCCTCATTTTTGGAAACAGATTTCTTTTTATTTGTTTTCTGTGTATATGATATTTTTTTTAATCATCTCACCCTAAGCAAGGCATTCAACTGCCACTATTGCGCATGGGGCTACATAGGGGAAGGTAAAGAGAAGGAGTGGTTAGACATAGGGAATGTCAGAAGGAAGGTGACAGATGAGTAAGGATACCGAGGATGAGGGTTGGGCAGATGGGAAGAGTGCTTGATAAAATGGGAGCAGGTTAGTGTGTTAGGAGGTGTCTATTGACCTTACATTTAAACTCCTGGAGATTGTAGCCCTCGGGGAAGCAATCGTGTGGAAGGGAATTCCACAGTCGGGAAGTGCGAGGAAAGAAACTGTTGGAGTAGAAGTTGCGGTTGCATTTTATCGGTTTCACTGTAAAAGGGTGGGATCTAGTTGCTAATCTAGTATCTCGTGCAAATTCGTATATAGGGGGCACCAGTGATCTAAGTTCATCGGAGCAGAAGCCGTGAAAGTATTTATAGAAGAGGCACAGGGAAGCCACGTCACGCCGGTGGGAGAGAGACTGCAGGCGGTCTGCCAAGTCGGTATCTATCACATTACAGACCCTCCTCTGAACCTTATCGAGAAGCCCGAGGAGAACAGCAGGGGCACCCGACCAAATATGGCAGCAGTATTCAATCCACGGGCGGATGGTAGATTTATAAATGTGCAGGATAGATTTAGACGGAAAAACTTCCGGGCCCTACACAGAGAACCGACTTTCATAGCAGCGGATTTAGCAATGGATTCGATAGAGTCATTTTATTTGAGGTCCGCTGAAAGTGTGAGACCAAGGAGGCGTAGTGTTTTACTCTCTGGGAGGCAAGCCTGGTCCATGCTAATGGGAGGTAGGTGAGATTGTCGATGATGGTTAATTGAGAGTAGCTTCGTTTTAGAATATTTTTAGATATTGACCGATGGCAATATATCTCAAAGTAATATCGTAGAAACCTCTCAATTCGTAATTAAGTCAATAAATATTGGTCTGCTTATTGAAAAATACTATTTTTTTTTCAACAACATTCAAAGTCAAAGTCTTTAAAAATAACACCATTGGATATACCAAGACCATCAAGTATTTTCATCGAATCATTTAATAAATTAACAATAGAAATAAAACCTTCGTGAACGTAAGAAATATGATAAAAAATTTCTATTCCTTGATTGTCTGTCATGTTCAATTTTATTTAAGTCCCTTTTGATAATCCAACAGTAGCCATCTATCATTCGTTTATCCCACTGTCCCTGGTAGTGCTCTTCTATTGATTTGATATTCTGATGAAATCGTTCTCCTTGCTCATCATTTACATCACCGCAATTATCGGGAAATTTATCTAAGTAGCTATGGAAAAAATAAACCTTGCTACTTATATTAGCGTATAACTAATAAAGTGTATTACTAATAAAGTGTATTACTAATAAAGTGTATTACTAATAAAGTGTATTAGGTAATTTGAATTTGGGCGATAAATTGGAAATATTGGGTATTTCTATTTTAACATTTTTACTAAAAACTTTTTTTTTTCATAAAAATAGTTTTTGGAGTAGATAGAAATTTTTTTTACTAAGTTAAAACTTAATTAACACAACGGCCCTACTTTTTATTTTTATTTTTTATTTATTTATTTACTTATTTATTTTCAATTGGAGTAGATAGACTAAACTATCGCCCGGTTCACACTACACCCACGTCTATTGTACAGGTGTAGAGGCTCATCCCTTGTTCCCTGTTCAGGATGTGGTTTCCGGCTTTCTCTTTGCCAATTTTTCACTTTTCTTTTTTTTTCTTTTTCATTTGTTTTTCTCAATTGGAGTAGATAGACTAAGCTATCGCCCGGTTCACACTCCACCCACGTCTATTGAACAGGTGAAGAAACTCATCCCTTGTTCCCTGTTTAGGATGTGGTTTCCGGCTTTCCCTTTTTCAATCTTTTCACTCTTACGTAGCCCCCTGCACATCAGTGGCGTTACCGCCTTGCTCGGGTTGATATGATTAAAAAAAAAAACAACAACTTCAGGTTGGTGACATAAATTGCTCGTCCCTAACTGAAAATGATGGGTTTCTCTTCTATTAACTAAATGTTGCGATCAGCCAAAATCGCAAATTAGTAATTAATTTCCAAAAAATGAGCAATTTCTGTACAGCAACAACGGTTACTAACCATGACATTCTAAGGTCATTTTCGGAATCAGCATCAAATTAGCTAAAAGACTTTTCTTGGCACCAATAATCATGTTGACCAATGTTATCGTTTAACGAAATTTTTCTATTTATTTAGCTTTTCAAAGGCACCATTCGCTATTCTAATGAGCCTTTGAATTTCTGTTAATTTTTTTCCGTCATCTGTAAGAACATTTCTTAGATAGTTAAATTTCTATAACTGCCTGACTTTGACACCTCAAAGTCGCAGTCCCCATCCTCAAAAATAAAAAAAGGAAATATTTACTTTTTCGACATACGTTGCCAAATAAAATATATATAAACTAACGATGAAAAAGTGTAATCGTCCGCATTGATTTTATATTTAAATACATGGTTGCATAGATCTGGTTTCCAAAGGCTACTTGGAGACTTCTTTTGTAACTATTCACAAACCCTTTTCAACATTCTTTAGCTGGTTCTTGTTAGCAAACGACCTTCAAATCATGGATATTACTCTGATGATTTGAATTGGATTCATATCAGATTGACAAGGCCACTGAAGGACCTTTACATTGTTCTAAACAATCCATTCGCCACTAACTGTATCTCGGTGCCTCGGGTCGTTATCGTGTTGAAAGAGCCAACCTTCTTCCAGCCTCCATCCATTGCACCAAAGAAAATATATTAGCTTCCCAAAAATACGCCAGTACATTTCTCCATTCATACTTATTTCAATCACGCGAACTGCCCCCGTAGCTTTGAAAAAGAAATACTCCCCTAAAACCATAATACCTCTATTTCTGTTCTCCACTGTGGCGATGGAGATATATTTTTTATATTTTTTTTTTATCAAAGGCACAACCATCTTTTCTCTATTTATGACGAGCTGGGTTGTAGCCAAAAGCGAAAATATTCGATTTTCGTTTCGTCCAACTAAAGAACAGTCTTTCAAAAAATTGTTAGGTTGTTCTAAATGCTCATCAAAGAACTTCCTCCTAGAGTGCCGGCAGCTTTCTATCTATTTATTTATTAAAAAACCCGTGTGTTCCGTTGGGTATTGTATATTAAATCATTTCTGTTCAATTCACGGCTAATACGAGCTACTCTTGTAGATGTTCTCAAAGAATCTAGAGATTTCCTTTCGAGTTACCGCTAGTTTAATTCTGACTTAGCAATTTCTTTGTGGAGGTGGGAATTGCTCGTGAAATGTCGCGGCAGGTCTTTGATTGTGGGTGAGAAATTATTTTCCACCCTACAACCCATTTCCCCACAGATGAAACGTCGCAAGCCTCTCAATTCACTATCGCTATGCCGATGACAAGAGTTCAGATTAAGTACCAGCTAAAACCTTTCCGGTTAAGACCATCCATGCCACGCACACCGTAGAGAACCACTCACATTCCTTTCATATTCCCACTGGTGAAATGTAAGTTCCCCTCGAGCAGATTCTTCCAACGAAACCCTGCTTACTTGAACCGGCACGAAAAAGGATTCTTCTCCGATCAATACAAACTTAACCTGTTCGTCTAGGGAAGTGGTTCCCGAAAAGTGCAGCGCCCTTTATAGGTGCGGTGGAGGAGGATAACAGGTGAGGCGGAATTATTGAAAGACAATCAAAGACAATCAAACATTTAGAAACAGTTTAGAGAAATTAATATAAATACTATTTCAAAATTTAAAATATTATGTATCACTTATAAATAATTATTAACCGATTGTGATATTTTTGTATTATACCAATTATTAATTATATAGTAACTAGAGTCCGCAAATTGAAGGAGAGAGTTATCAATGATAATATTGACTTCGAATCCGCGGTTATCTCCCCTTAAATCTCTTCCTTTTTGTTTTCATGTACTTTTTATCACATAAAATTTGATTAAGCGTGAGAAAGTTTTCATTCTGAAAATACGACACAGAGAAATAATTTGTGTGCCTAGGTCTAGGGTCAAACGTTATCATTGCCACACATCTTTATAAACTCTGCCTCTTTTTCTGTGACACAATTTATTTTTTGATTGATTTACTTTTTTTATGGGTTATCAACCTTATGCAAGTTATTTCAAGTTAGAAGATGTTTTTAGATTGTTAGGAGATAATAATGATATTACAAATACAAGTTTTGCTTATTAACCGATAGCCTACGGGGACAAGGTGGATTCATGCCTTTCCAAGTGGTACGTACGCTTAAGAGGATAGTACAAGGCCTACTTACTCTTTGATTTCTAATTCCGAGCCACTATGCATTACACGAACCGGCACATGCAAACTTACAACATCTGGTATTCCCGAGTGCTCACCCATTTAGTTAATGACCAGGGTCGACTTTGCTTAACTTCAGTGATCATACGCGAACCCTGTTTCCGCATACTATAGACGTAAACCTCAGAGCTAAGATTTTATCGATTGTTAATTTGTTTTCTACGAATTATCAACTTTTACAGGTTATTTAAAGCCGGAGAATATTTTTAGATTGTACGTTGTGGTGCAGTGGATATCGCATTTGAACGATAAATCGGAAAGTCGAGTTCGAATTCCAGTTGAATTCTTTGCATTCACTTACGCACAAATACCCTTAGGAAAGATATGAATTCATTTTTCTCCCTCCAGTTATGGGTTAAATGACAAAACAGATTAGGTTCTACAGACTTGGTTGACAACTATAAAAAATAACAGCAACCTACTGCGGAAAAATCTATCCAATTAGTTATGGCTCTTTCAAGACATGATCACCCAAGCGTGTATCATGTATAACACTTAACTGACTGGCTGAAGGGTTTTAGTGATACAAGTTTGGCTTAAGTTAACTGTTCGGACTTATTTGAATAAGAGTCTATCAGGAAGATGGATCGGGCATACCAGTGATGATGACACTTTGCCGGTGAAATGGCCACCACGTTCATCTCATTTGACTACTTGTAATTTTTTTTCTATGAGGCTATATGAATGAACTGGTCTGTATTTCTCAGTTTCTTACAGAAACTTCAACATAGAATTACTGATGCGTTGGAGAATGTTACGCTAAACATGCTACAGCGTGTTTGGCAGGAGCTATACTCCCGACTTGACGTGTGTCATGTCACAGGTGGTATGCATATTGATAATTCATGAAATCGGTTATACATTTGAACATCTTGTTCGAATTTTGATAAATAAATCGTTTATTTTTCAGCATGAAGCCTGTTACTTTCGTTTGCCTGAGACATGTAGTCACTGAGATATTCACTTTTTAAATAATGTCATTTTTTGTGGTGGGGGTGAACCCTGTATAGTAATAAAAAAAGAATAGTATGGTAAAAGGTTAACGTACACTATACACGGCGGAGTTTTTCGAAACAACGCCTCTTATGAGAAACATATCATATTGAACTATGTTTAGCATAATCATTATGATATTATGTCAGATATCTAGCTGATGAGATCTAGGTTGAACATCATTTAAAAAAAAAAGACGAGGCTAACAGTCAGAACAATGTAAATAGTGTAAATAGTTAAAATGCCTAATCTCATAACTATAAAAAGATCCTGAAGAAGGCCGGAGCATACGACGGTCGAAATAACGTGAATAAAAAAAAAAGAGGAAAGCAGTCAGAACAATGTAAATAGTGTAAATAGTCAAAATACCTCTTCTAATAATTATAAACAGATCCTGATAAAGTCCGGAGTGTACAACGGCCGAAACATCGTGAATATGGCAACAAAGTTGAGGAAAACAGCCGGAATAGCGTAAATAGTTAAAATTCCTCATCTTATAATCATAGACAAATTCTGAAGAAGGTCGGTGCGTACAACGACCGAAATAACTGTGAATATAAATAAAAACTGAGGACAACAGTCAGAACAATCAATGTAAATAGTCAGAATACCTAATCTCATAATTATGAACAGATCCTGAAGAAGGCCCGGGAGTACAACGGCTGAAACATCGCTAATATGTCAACAAAAATGAGGACAACAGTCAGAACAATGTAAATTGTCAGAATACCTCATCTCATAATTCTGAAGAAGGCCGGTGCGTACAACGGCCTAAATATCGTGAATATGATAGATAGTTAAAATATCTAATGACTATAGATTCGTATATCAACTTTCCCAATAGAAACGTTTTACTAGATTGGCAGTTAGGTTTCATCGTTTCACTTTTGAAATTGCTAAGTGTAACTGTAAGTTCTGTTCTAAAAGTTTCTTTTTTTTTTTTTTCACTTCTTGCGGATGAAACTCTCTTCCAGCTTTTTGCTTTCCAGTCAACTATAATCTTCAAAGATGTAAATGCAATGTCAATTGTCGTCTTTGTCTTCCTTGATATCCGTTTTTTTCATCTTCTTGTCCTTTTAAAAATTGATTATTATTAAACATATATTATTTTTCATCATATTTCCATTTCTGCTACAGTCGCACTACCTACCAAGTCTGCGGGAAGACCTAAGGCAGGTCGTGGTGTGTCGTTATGACTCTATTTCATGTTTTTTCTATCTCCCGTATCATCCCTAGCGTTACATAGACAAAGTTCTCCTTAGTGTGTGGGCTGTACTTAACAAGACAATTTTTTTGTATATCTCTTAAGCTGGGGTTTCCAGGGATTCTTTCAATGTGTTGTTTTGTTCCATTTTTTATCATTCAAGTGCACCCACTATCACTGGCACGATTCTTGTTTTCAATTTCCACATTTTTTATATTTTAATTTCCAGGACTTTATATTTTGACAGTTTTTGGAATTCCTTGGTTGTTATGTTACAATCCGCTGGACAAGCCATATCAATTAATAGGCAAGTGTTTTCTTTCTGGTTTTTAACAATAATGTACGGCCTATTTGCTTCAATTTTTCTGTCTGTGTAGATGGTGTAATCCCATAGAATAGTGACATCTTCTATTTCTGTAACCGGTGCTGGGTGGTGTTCATAGCAGTGTTTGTTTACATATTTTCCATAGTGTTTGCACATTGTCCAATGTAAATATTGCCCCACTCTATCGAGACGACTTTTTATTTTTATTTTATTGTCATATTATTATTATTATGTCATTTTTCATCATATTTCGATTTCTGCTTTGGTCTCACTACCAACCAAGTCTGCGGGGAGACCTAAGGCAGGTAGTGGCGTGTTGTTATGGCCCCATTTCATGTTTTTCTATCTTCCCTATCATTACATAGATAAAGTTTTCCTTAGTGTGTGGGCTGTACTTAATAAGACAATTTTTTGTATATCTCTTAAGCTGGGGTTTCCAGGGATTCTTTCAATGTGTTGTTTTGTTCCATTTTTTATCATTCCAAGTGCACCTACTATCACTGGCACAACTCTTGTTTTCAAGTTCCACATTTTTTCTATTTCAATTTCCAGGTCTTTATATTTTGACAGTTTTTCAAATTCCTTGATTGCTATGTTACAATCCGCTGGACAAGCCATATCAATTAATAGACAAGTTTTCTCCTTCTGGTTTTTAACAATAATGTCTGGCCTGTTTGCTTCAATTTTTCTGTCTGTGTAGATGGTGTAATCCCATAGAATGGTTAGATCTTCTATTTCTGTAACCGGTGCTGGATGATGTTCATACCAGTGTTTGTTTACAGATTTTTCATAATGTTTGCACATTGTCCAATGTAAATATTGCCCAACTACTAGGGTCACACTACCTACCAAGTCTGTGGAAAGACCTAAGGCATGTCGTGGTGTGTTGTTATGGCTGCATTTTATTTGTTTTTTTAAATCTCCCATAACATCCCTAGCGTTACATGGACAAAGTTCTCCTTAGTGTGTGGGCTGTACTGATCAAGAAAATTTTTTTGTATATCTCTTAAGCTGTTATTTCCAGGGATTCTTTCGGTGTGGCGTTTTGTTCCTTTTTTTATTCTTATTATTATTATGTCATTTTCATTAGAATTTGATTTCTGCTATGGTCATACTACCTACCAAGTTTGCACTAAAAACCTAAAGCAGGTGTGTTGTTATGGTTACATTTCATTTGTTTTTCTATCTTTCATAACATCACTAGCGTTCCTTGGACAAAGTTCTCCTTAGTGTGTGGGCTGTACTGATCAAGAATTTTTTTTGTATTTCTCTTAAGCTGGGATTTTCAGAAATTTTTTTCCATGTGTCCCAATATTATCATAATTATTATTATTAATCATCAATCAGTTAGGTGACATACGTGATACACGCTTGGGTGATCATGTCTCGAAAGAGACATGACTGACTGGGCAGAAGATTGCCATTACTTTATGTGGTAGTCTGGTTGTCAACCAAGGCTATGCAACCCAATCTGTACAGTATTTAATCCATAGCTGTGGTGAAAAGAGTAATACCTTTCCTAAGGGTAAGTGAACGCAATGAATTCAACTGGAATTCGAACTCAGCTCTCCGCTTTCTCGTTCCGAGTCGATATCCATGACACCACAAGGCATATTATTAGCTATAGATCAGGTAAAACTCTCGACAATCCACAAAATGAACTGAACCAACATCCATGTAAAGGTTAAGTACACCAGCATCTTCACCAATCTGGCTAAAACCAACATTCAATTCGTCAATAATTTACTGTACCCCCAACCATCACATTACTAACTATTCACAGAATAATGTTCAATCAATATTTTTCTGGGACGTGATGTTATGAATACGCCATCCTAACATTGATACACCCCGTTGGCTTATCCAACACAAAAGAGTCATGTGTTTTAGACGATGGGAAAAGTGGTACCATTTTTTGCATACGAATAATACCAGAGTTGGTTTCCTAAGTTACAAGCACCACATGATTATTAATAAATGCAAATGATCACTGACAAAAAATACATTCATATTTTCTTTGAGTAGCTACATAAAAAGTAACATGGTCGACATTTTCACACATGATCTTTGAACTTTATTCGAAAAAAGATATTACGTATAAATAATATAACATCGTATATTACGTATAAATAATATAACGTATATTACGTATAAATAATATAACGTATATTACGTATAAATAATATAACGTATATTACGTATAAATAATATAACATCGAACCAACCATGGACCGTATGTGTTAGAAATATTAACAACTCAGCCTCCTAGGCCAAGTCATTACTGTAAAAAGATCTAACTTTTGTAATAAACGCGCTTTAAGGTTGTCATGGTATTAATTGTCCATGTAAAGAAGCTTTATTGTAGAAATTTCCTTGTAGTTTTTTATTTTTTTTTTTCTCACGGTTCTTCTATGGGTGACTTTTTAAGAATTTGTCTACCTCACCATGATGTTCAGCCTCATCACTGGGTATGGTCTAGGGCAGTGATTCCCAAACTTTACAGAATCACGATCCACTGTTTATGACCAGAGCTTATTGCGACCCACTCATATTTACTGGGCAAAAATATATGCAAAAATATGTAAAATTTTTTTTATATGAATTGGTAAAAATTCATTATCTTTTTACGATGACGAATGATTAGCTTGAGAGTATTGTTAAAATGTAGCCATAACAACACACCACAACCTACCTTGGGTCTTTCCGTAGACTTGGCAGGTAGTGTGACCATAGCAGAAATCGAATAATAATAATAATAATAATAATAATAATAATAATAAATAATAATATAAATAATATAAATAATATAAAGACCTGGAAATTGAAATAGAAAAAATGTGGAAATTGTAAACAAGAGTTGTGCCAGTGATAGTAGGTGCACTTGGAATGATAAAAAATGGAACAAAACAACACATTGAAAGAATCCCTGGAAACCCCAGCTTAAGAGATATACAAAAAAGTGTCTTATTAAGTACAGCCCACACACTAAGGAAAACTTTATCTATGTAATGCTTGGGATGATAGGGAAGATAGAAAAACATGAAATGGAGCCATAACAACACGCCACTACCTGCCTTAGGTCTTCCCGCAGACTTGGTTGGTAGTGAGACCAAAGCAGAAATCGAAATATGATGAAAAATGACATAATAATAATAATAATATGTGGCCCATGAGGGGATTAATAATACCAGTTGTACACTCTTTTAATTGAAACAAAGCAAATAATGTCTTTCTAGGATCTTTCACACTTTCCCTGATCACATATACGTCGTCTCTTGGCGTTGTTTTCTTTGCTTTGATGACAGTTGAAAAGCTGACACCAGCAATATCCGCGATCTCTCTGTAAGGCTTGTCAGTGAGTCTGTGCAGTGTCACAATTTTTTAATTAATTGAAGTTGTCAGAAAAAAAGAAAAGAAAATGATTTACCAAAACACAGAGCTAAATCACAAACAGATATTTAATTTTCTAAAAAACACAAAATAAAAATATATACAAATATAGAATTTTAACATTCAAAACAGACAACATAGAGTTTTCTGGCGGAGTGATACGAAGGAGAAGAGAAGGTGAGGAGTATCTTTACCGCGTTAGGGCTAGCGAAGTAATCTAAGTGCTATTACTGGAAGTCCTCAAATATGTGTATACTAGCAATATAGCTCGGCGTTGCTCGGGTGTAATGAAAGCTTTAAAACTAATCCATGGTCCTGTAGCTCAGATTCTTTGGACGTTGGCACGAAAGACCAAAAAGCAATAGTTGTTTCCAGTTAAAGCGAAACCGTAGACTGAAAGAAAAATGAATGGATGTAAGTCAAATTTTGATTTCCTTCTATCGATATCAAATAAGTTTTTTTCGTCGTAAACTGAATTTTGAAGGCTAAATAAGTCCTCTGAGTAAATGGTATCATGGCTGACACTAAGAACTACAATTATACCTACTTAGTGCCAAACCCGAAGCAAAAACTAAAATAATAAGGCTGAAAAAATACAGACATACAGACAGATAAACAGACACACACGCAAGCATCATGCCTTATATATATATATTATCGATTATCTGTACTATTGTGAGAATTGCAACCTTGAAACTTCTGAATATCGTTTCTTATGTCTTTGTCTATGAGTGTATCAAATTTGATTAAAATCGGACCACTCCTTCTATAACCCTATTTTTTCGATTATCGATTTTCGATATTTATCGGGAGTACCTCGACACAAAACCAAACTAAGAACACTTGCAGACGCTTATAGTACAGCTGTGTAAATTTTCAAGAAAATTGGTTCAGCCGTTTTGGAGTCTATAGGTAACAGACACACATACACACACACAGACAAAGTTTCTTTTATAAATAAGTTTATATATAGATTAGTTTTTAGTTTTGTCAATGAAGATATTAAAAAATTCTATTTACCAGATTTGTTCCATGAGGTCCTCTTTTTGGGTTTTTGTTGGTCGGTAACTTTTCATAGAGATTCTTTCAGCTGGATATACTAATCCGCGAATCAAAGCCGGAGTTGATAATGCCAGAAATTCCCTTTTTAGAACTGAGAACTCTCTTCAAAAAATCTATTTTTTAAGGGCTAACACCTAATTAGCATATTTCTCGAATCATTCTAGATTTTTCTCGAATATACTGGAATGATCTAGAATCTTCCAAACGTTCTATTTCTAATTTCTCTATTTTACAACTACTTCATGAATGAAAACCTTTTTTGTATTAACAAGTAGGACTCAGTAGAATCCCTTACTATAAATTTTAACCTTTTTGTTGACTTTATTAATATTTTTATATAGAAATGCATCGTCGTAACAGCATGAACAACCCAGATTCGTTAGTCTCGTCAAAATAGCTGACTGCTTGATACAACAATATGGCAATGAAAGTCTTGAGCAAATGCGTATTTCTAGCATAAACTTTTACGGCCCATTAACATTCTGCTTGCGACCCATCAGTGAGTTGCGACCCATAGTTTGGGAAACTCTGGTCTAGGGTGACTGAACATGTGACTAGTTTCCTTTACATATATTATTTGAAAGCCGCAAAGTATTTATTCAAATTGTTGACAAGTACACTTAGCAGAGTCTATTCCTCTTCAGGTCAAAGCACGACCAATGTCTTCCAACTTGAAGGCTCACATTGGCCATATGGTCATTGATTCCATCAAGGGAAAATCACAGTCTGATCAGTTTAGAAACTTCTCAACCCAAGTATTACGTATTATCCTCGCACTAGCTCCATCCATAGCTATAGAGTCCAGTCTACTCTATTGTGCTTCATGACTCTTCAAAATTTTGTTCTCTTTTGAAATGTCTTGGTCTTAATTCTTCTTCTTCTTCTTCTTCTTCTTCTATGTGCCCTGTCCCTTCAGGACGTAGGCGATTATGGTTCTCCACGTCTCCCTATCCCTTGTGGCTCTTAGTATGTTTGCTCCTGTTACTCCTGGCAACCCCTGTTCCGTCATCCACCTGATCAGATATCGATTAGTTTTTAGTTTGGTCAATGAAGATATTCAAGAATTCTATTTACCAGATTTGTTCCATGAGGTCCTCTTTTTGGGTTTTTGTTGGTCGGTAACATTTCATAGAGATTCTTTCCGCGAATCAAAGCTGGAGATGCAAGAAATTCCCTTTTTAGAACTGACAATTCTTTTCAAAAATATGTTATCTGCTGCCTTCCCCTGTCTCTTTTTCCTTCTAACTGGCCTGTCAGTATCAGGTTCTCTAATCCCTGGTGTCAAAAAAAAAAAAAAAAAAAAAAAAATGGGGAACCGGTTTAGTCCTGAACAAGTTTTGAGTGTTTTCTTACAGTTGATGCTGTATAGTACTATATATTTGCGTGATCTAGTGGTTAGGATGCGTACTTTCTATCAAGAGATTTCCCAAGGGTACCAGTGCTTAAGTGAATGCAGGGTATTCAACTGGAATTCGAATTCGGCTCACTGATTTCTCTTTCCGAGCCGATATCCACTGCACCACAACGCACATCCGTCACTAAACGTTTACAGCACCTGGTATTCCCAAGCGGTCACGCATCTAAGTTCTGACCAGGCTCAAGGTTGCTTAAATTCGGTGATCGAGTGAGAACCGGTGTATTCAACGTCATAGGCCGTAAGCCCCGGCAACTATGGATAATCCCACAGGATAAAGATTACCCAGATTATTATGCTGATAATACCAGGAGCGATGCGTGTAAGTATGGAGAAAGTATTTAGGAAAATTAAAACCGGTGAAATTTCTGGGACACATAATTAGGAAGAAGGGCTTGGAAAATATGACACTCGTAAGGTATATCGAAGGCAAAAGAGACAGAAAGTGACAGTAGATGACGTCTTGAAATAGGATTTTCCTATTTTAAGTACTTATCTACAGTCGATGACTCTTTCATGATCCTTTCTTCTTGATTTTCAATGCAAATTGAGTAACGAAATTTGTTAAATAAAATTTTAAAGAAATTTGCTAAATCTGACTGTTAAATCACCAGGTAGTACCTTTCGTTGTGCGATGTTGTGGAATGGATATCGTCTCGGAACGAGAAATAGGCGAGACGAGTTCGAATTCCTGGTGAACTCGTTGCATTCACTTAGGCGCAAATACCCTTGCGAAGTGTATTAAGCTGTTTCTTCTCTCTCCAGCTATGGGTTAAATAGACAGGGTTCTATAGCCTACGTTGGTACCCAGTCTACAGCAAAAAGTAATAACAAACTTCTGCCTAGTCAGTCATGTCTCTTTCGAGACATGATCATCCAAGTGCGTATCACATTTGGCACTAAACTAACTGACCCTCTTTCAAACGGGGGTGTAATGCTTAGAAAGCTTGTCTCGCTAGAACCGTCTATCACTGAGTAGTGAGTTCGATCTGCGCTAGTTGAATTGTTCTCAAACACGAAACGCAAAATAGTTCTTCTCAAAAAGAGTGTTGATTAGTAGTCTCAAACAAAAGAACCCACAAGAATTCTTCCCAAAGAACGTGTAGATTAGTAATCTCAAACACCAGAACGCACAAGAGCACTTCCCAAAGGAAGTGTAGACCAGAAGTCTCAAACTTGAAAATGCAACAAGAGTTCTTCCCAAAGAGAACGTGGGTTAGTAGTCTTACACACGAGAATGCCAAAGAGTGTGTAGTTCAGAAGTCGCACTCATGAGAACGTCCCTCCCGAGTTTTGCTTAGCAGCCATATTTATATCTCCTCAAATCTCGTAGTAGCCGTGAATTTGCGGCAATTTGTCTACATAAAAACTGCCTGGCTTCCCAACGAGATTCTTTTACGAACAGACGTCCATGAGTTAAGATTTATTTTTTCAAACTACAGGTATACTATAAAAAAGGTACCGTAAGGTACCCCTTAAAAATCTGCTTTCAAGAGGTGCAAGAAACCTTAACACCGGGTCATCTCAGCACAAGAAAAATATAAAATCATATAATAATCCTGCTTGTTCCTCCGTTCGTTACGCCACTGAAGAAAAATAACACACTTACTCTCTATACGAGCTTTTCCTTGCCCTCTATCTTTTTATCATCTATAAACGCTACTCTCCTCAGCCTTTCTCTCACTTTTGCCAAACGGAAGGGTAGTAAAGAGTGGGAGAGTAGGAGGAAAGAGCCTATAGCATTACCGTAGCAGTAGCAGCTTAAGCTGGTGGCTGTAGCAGTAATTGTGTGTGTGTATATATGTGTGTGTACTGTACAATATAGTAAACATAGGTAGATTTGTTGTCGTATCCCGCGACCTAATAACGAAATTTCTGGCCTCTACACCCTTGGCCATTACTCAGTTGGTCTTTTCTGTTTACAATGGACACAGGAGCTAAGATTTTTCAGTAATAAAAAAGGCCTCATGTTGAACTATCATATAATAATTCTGCTTGTTCCTTCTTTAGTTACTTAGTTATTTAGTGACTTAGTTTCTCCGTTCGTTACGCCACTGAAAAAAGATAACACACTCTCTGCATGAGCTTTTCCTTCCCCTCTATCTTTTTATAAACGCTACTCTCCTTAGCCTTTCTCTCACCTTTGACAAACGGAAAGTTAGTAAAGAGTGAGAGAGTAGGAGGAAAGAGCCTATAGCATTACCGTAGCAGTAGCAGCTTAAGCTGGTGGTTGTAGCAGTAATTGTGTGTGTGTATATGTGTGTGTACTGTACAATATAGTAAAAATAGGTAGATTTGTTGTCGTATCCCGCGACCTAATAACGAAATTTCTGGCCTCTACACCCTTGGCCATTACTCAGTTGGTCTTTTCTGTTTACAATGGACACAGGAGCCATGGTTTTTCAGTAATTAAAAAAAACATTTTCTCTTTCAAAATCTCTTACAAAATAACATACAGTATTTTGGTTATGGTCTGTGCATACGCCGCTTAATATAAGATTACAGTAAAGTAGCTTCTATGGACATTACTTTTATAGATATTTTAATAAAATTACACTCTGTGTTATCGTTATTTTATTATCCAATACCTTTATGTTTGAAAACGTGACTATCATTTGTAGTATGACAAAGTAAAATTTTTTCAGGAAATCATAATTATCCTTCCGTGGAAATTCCACGGGTTCCGCTAGTATTTATAAATGAGGGTAACAATGGACCACTTAACCGATGGCAGAACTGGGATTGGGAAAGATGGCAAAGTGACAAACGTTAATAAGAGCCACAAGGAATTTGCGGAGAGCAATTATCGTCTACGTCATGAAAGGACACGACACATAAAAGAAGAAAAACTGTTCCTTTTAAAAAGTATTTATCATTATGTTCACTTTTCGAATCATTTTGGAAAAGAATATTTTTCTATGACGGCATGAAATTGGAAATTCTTGTTAATAGTTGGGATCTCACATATTGCTATATTTGAATCCATCGTCGTCTTAGTAATATATTGCACAGTTAATAAAATTTCCTAACAAAATAAGAAGATCCAGGATAAAAATAGTTCTCCCGACATATCATATTAGCTACTCTGAGACTATTATTGTTTTTATTTTCAACATTTGCATCAGAGCAATCATTTATTTCACTACCTGCATCACCATCTCTGAATTGTCTTGAATGATTATCCAAATGTCAGAGTAAGACAACCAAACCAAAGCTTAAAAAAAGAAATCTCTTTTTGCGTGATATCTCGTCATCCGCTAAATCTTGTGTTAGACCAAAATTAATTTTAATTTCCTGTATTCCATTGATAATGAATGGTCTCTCTAAAAGTGCTGCCTCATCTCCAAAAATATTTAATTTTTTCTCTTCGTAAGCACATCGGAAAAATATCCGTCATAATAATTATGCGAAGCTATCGATCAAACTAATAATTTATTGACTAATAATACCCATCATCAAAAAAATAAAAATAAATAAAAATGATGTCTCTATTTAGAAGCGAGTACAGGTGCTATAAAAAGAAAACTACATCACATATCAATTCGGCATTTAATCTTCTTCGAACATGTCTGAAGTCATGCACTTAATGCAACCGTATTTCCATTGCGGGAAACATTCTTGGAATTGCTTTTTTGGGACAGAGGAAACTGTCTCGTTAGTATTCTCTTGGGTTCCTTCAACGTCTTGAAATCTTATTCCTATTAAGTGGAATTTGTCTTTTGAAAAAGCAAAAACTGCAAGAGACGAGATATTTAAATATGGTGGTATTTGGACCTGGGAAAGATAGTGGTTGTCGAACCTGGAGAATAGGGTGGTTGTCGGACCTGGGGAACATAGTGGTTGTCGAACCTGGAGAATAGGGTGGTTGTCGGACCTGGGGAACATAGTGGTTGTCGAACCTGGAGAATAGGGTGGTTGTCGGACCTGGGAAATATAGTGATTGTCGAACCTGGAGAATAGGGTGGTTGTCGGACCTGGGAAATATGGTGGTTGTAAGACCTGGAGAATATAGGGTTTGTCGGAGCTGGAGAATATGGTGGATGTCGGCAGGGAATATAGGGGTTATCGGACATGGTGAATATGGTGATAGTCGAACCTGGAAAATATAGGGGTTGTCACACCTGGGGAATATAGGGGTTGTCGGACCTTGAGAATATATTGGTTGTTGAATCTGGGGAATATAGTGGTTTTTGGACCTGGGGAATTGAGGGTTTCTCGGCGCTGGTGAATATGGTTGTTGTCGAACCTGAGAAATAGAATTGTTGTTGGACCAGTGGAATATAATGGTTGTCGGATATGTGGAATATTGTGGTTGTCTGAACTGAGGCATATAGGAGTGGTCTGTACTGGGGAATATAGTGATTGTCAGACCTGGAAAATTTAGTGATTTTCAGGCATGAGGAATATTGTGGTTGCCGTATCTGAAGAATATAGTCTTGTCAGACCTGGGAAATTTAGTGGTTGTCTGACTTGGGGAATATGGTGTTTGTCGGGGCTTGAGAATATGGTGGTTTTTATGACCTAGAGAATATAGCGATTGTCGGAACTGAGAAATATGGTGGTTGTGGGACCTTGGAATATAGGGGTTGCCGGAGATGAGGAATGTGGTGGTTGTCGGACATTGGAAATAACATGGTTGTTGAACCTGGTGAATATGGTGGTTTTGGTCTTGGGAAATATGGTGGTTGTCGCACCTGGGGAATATATGGGTTGCCGGAGATGAGGAATATGGTGGTTGTCGGACATGGGGAATAAAGTGGTTGTCGGACCTGGTGAATATGGTGGTTTTAGCCTTGAGAAATATTATGGTGGTTGGACCTGGGGAATATAGGGGTTGTCGGACCTGGGAAATATCGTGTTTGTCGGAATTGGGAATAGAGTGAATGTCGGACCTAATGAATATGGTGGTTGTCAGACGTTAAGAATATAATAGTTGTCGGATCTGGGAAATATGGTAGTTGTTGGACTATGGAATATAGAGGTTGTCGAACTCGGGGAATGTGGTGGTGTCGGACCTGGAAATATAGTGGTCGTCGGACCTACGGAATATGGTGTTTGTTGGACATGGGAAATGTAGTGTGTGACCAAAGACTACTGCCCAAGAGATGGTCACTAACAGAACCGGTGTGTTATGGTGAGACTACCACACTCTACACACTTAACTTCCAAGCAGTATTATAAAACCTTAAGTGAGCGGTAACGTTGTAGCTGATTGTGCATACACAACACTGCTCAAGATCAACTGTGCCCATCCGGGGTACCTTAGCTCCGCTGCCATAGAAACATTCCCGGTACTTTTTGATCACGCCTCGCACAATGATTATGCTAAGTTTAATATGACTTGGACGAAAATTCCCCTTAAGTTGTCCCCCTTCCCCCTTAATTTGTCCCCCTTAAGTTGTCCCCTTAAGTTGTCCGTCGACCTTTTAGCACAAGAGATTTATTTTTACAGCATTTATATTATCCGGACTATTGTCCTCATCTTTGTTGTGAGTTGCACGACGTTTCGAATCGAACCCTTTGTTACAAACACTGGGGTATATCATCCTCATTCCTTGCGTAAAGCCTCTGTTGGAAGTCATGAGTCATCTCCCTCTAACCCTGCAAGTTACTTGTTTACTACTGCTGGTATTGAACTCACAACACTTTGGGTCAAGTCACAGAAACTAACCAACGTAAATATCGACTGGGCCATGTGTCCTTAAGGACAACTGAATTTTCGGGACTTATAAACCTAATTTCCAGTAAATCTTTTTACCAAAGTTCATATTGCAATTTTGTTATGTTAATGGTTTCCTCTTGTATTTCTACCAGAGCTAATGATTTTCTCAGGCACTCCGTATTACTGGTTCCCATATTGTACTCATCTCTATGATTGGTCGGTTTAGGAGCTTTTTGAAGCCTAGCACCTGAAGAAGGCCGCAGAGTACAACAGCCAGAACATCGTACAAATGGCAACAAAGATGAGGACAATAGTCCGAATAATGTAAATCTTGTAAATACTACCTCATCTCAGAAATATCGACAAATAGAATGATCTATTATTAAACGTCGTACAAATGTCAACAAAGATGAGGACAATAGTCCGAATAATGTAAATCTTGTAAATATTACCTCATCTCAGAAATATAGACAAATAGAATGATCTATTATTAAACGTCATACAAATGGCAACAAAGATGAGGACAATAGTCCGAATAATGTAAATACTGTAAATACTACCTCATCTCAGAAATATCGACAAAGAGAATGATCTATTATTAAACGTCGTACAAATGGCAACAAAGATGAGGACAATAGTCCGAATAATGTAAATACTGTAAATACTACCTCATCTCAGAAATATAGACAAATAGAATGATCTATTATTAAACGTCATACAAATGGCAACAAAGATGAGGACAATAGTCCGAATAATGTAAATACTGTAAATACTACCTCATCTCAGAAATATCGACAAATAGAATGATCTATTATTAAACGTCGTACAAATGGCAACAAAGATGAGGACAATAGTCCGAATAATGTAAATACTGTAAATACTACCTCATCTCAGAAATATAGACAAATAGAATGATCTATTATTAAACGTCATACAAATGGCAACAAAGATGAGGACAATAGTCCGAATAATGTAAATACTGTAAATACTACCTCATCTCAGAAATATCGACAAATAGAATGATCTATTATTAAACGTCGTACAAATGGCAACAAAGATGAGGACAATAGTCCGAATAATGTAAATCCTGTAAATACTACCTCATCTCAGAAATATCGACAAATAGAATGATCTATTATTAAACGTCGTACAAATGGCAACAAAGATGAGGACAATAGTCCGAATAATGTAAATACTGTAAATACAACCTCATCTCAGAAATATCGACAAATAGAATGATCTATTATTAAACGTCGTACAAATGTCAACAAAGATGAGGACAATAGTCCGAATAATGTAAATACTGTAAATACAACCTCATCTCAGAAATATCGACAAATAGAATGATTTATTATTAAACGTCGTACAAATGACAACAAAGATGAGGATAATAGTCCGAATAATGCAAATGGTGTCAATACTACCTCATCTCAGAAATATCGACAAATAGAATGATCTATTATTAAACGTCGTACAAATGACAACAAAGATGAGGACAATAGTCCAAATAATGTAAATCCTGTAAATACTACCTCATCTCAGAAATATCGACAAATAGAATGATCTATTATTAAACGTCGTACAAATGGCAACAAAGATGAGGACAATAGACCGAATAATGTATATACTGTAAATATTACCTCATCTCAGAAATATCGATAAATAGAATGATCTATTATTAAACGTCGTACAAATGGCAACAAAGATGAGGACAATAGTCCGAATAATGTAAATACTGTAAATACAACCTCATCTCAGAAATATCGACAAATAGAATGATCTATTATTAAACGTCGTACAAATGTCAACAAAGATGAGGACAATAGTCCGAATAATGTAAATACTGTAAATACAACCTCATCTCAGAAATATCGACAAATAGAATGATCTATTATTAAACGTCGTACAAATGACAACAAAGATGAGGATAATAGTCCGAATAATGCAAATGGTGTCAATACTACCTCATCTCAGAAATATAGACAAATAGAATGATCTATTATTAAACGTCGTACAAATGTCAACAAAGATGAGGACAATAGTCCGAATAATGTAAATACTGTAAATACAACCTCATCTCAGAAATATGGACAAATAGAATGATCTATTATTAAATGTCTTTAAAAAAGGCAACAAGGATGAGGACAATAGTCCGAATATTGTAAATACTCATCTCAGAAATATAGACAAAAATACATTTTTATTAATATATTTTAAAAGATAAAAGTAATTGTTAATTCTGAAGCTTTTTGTTACAATGTGACTAACTCTTAGTTCGGGGGCATATAGCCATGTAACGACCACCGAAGTAAACTATATTCGAGTCTGCTCGTTACTTAGATGGATGACCGCATAGAAATACCAGGGTTTTTTGGGTTTTTTTTAATCATTTCACCCCAAGCAAGGCATTCCACTGCCACTATTGCGCAGGGAGTTACATAGGGAAAAGTGATGAGAAAGAGTGGTTAGTTATAAGAAATGTCGGAAAGTGGGTGATAGACAAATGAGGATACCGAGGATGAGGGTTGAGTAGATGGGAATAGCGTTTGAGAGAATAGATGCGAGTTAGTGTGATAAGAGGTGTCTATTGACCTTACATTTAAACTCCTGGAGATTGTAGCTGTCGGGGAAGCAAGTATATGAAAGGGAATTCCACAGGAGGGAAGTGCAAGAAAAGAAGCTGTTAGAGTAGAAATTGCAGTTATATTTTATCTCTTTCACTGTAAAAGAGTGGGACCTAGTTGCTAATCTAGTATCTCGTGAATATTCGTACCTAGGGGGCACCAGTGATCTAAGTTCATCGGAGCAGAAGCCGTGAAAGTATTTATAGAAGAGGGACAGGGAAGCCACTTTACACCGGTGAGAGAGTGACTGTAGCCGGTCTGCCAAGTCGGTATCGATCACATTACAGATTCTCCGTTGTATTTTGTCAAGAACCTCGAGGTGAATAGCAGGCGCACGCGACCAGATGTGGCAGCAGTATTCAATACACAAGCGGATGGTAGATTTATATTGCTGTAGACTAGGATGTGTGAGTGGTGTAGTTGGCAATGGCTTGTAACGAGAAATCAGAGAGCAGATTTCGAATTTGAGACGGATTTTAGCGTTCACTTTCGTGCAATTACCGTTGGGAAATGTATGGATCCAGCTATTCTCCGCTAGTCTATGGGTCATCATTGGATTTGTATCAGTAAATCTTTATCTCTCAAAAGTTTCCTTAAATAATCTGCAAACGGTTGATAAGCCGTAAAAAAATAAATAATCTTAACACTGAAAAGGGTCCGCGTCTCAGAGTTGAACAGATTTGTATTGTTTCTCTTCTAAACTCTTTAGAAGGAAAACGGGCACCTTGACGTGGTGTAATGGTTATCAAGTTTGTCCCACTAGAGCCTATTATAACTGAGTAGTGAGTTCGATCCTCGCTGGGCACCGCATGCACACATCTAAGCGGTACGTAGAAAATCAACTCTTTAGAAGGGAAACGCGAGTCTCACATTTAAACAGTGTAATGTAAAGAGGTTGCAGATCAGGTCAGGCAGTTAAGTGCCATACGGGATACACGCTTGGGCGATCATGTATCGAAAGAGACATGACTGACTGGGCAGAAGATTTCCATTGCTTTCTGCGGTAGATTGGTTGCCAGCCAAGGCTATAGAATCCAATTCTGTTATTTGACTCATAGCTAGAGGGGGAAGAGATGTATTATATTATTAAGTAGTAATTTGTAGGGGATCAGTTTATTACTTCAAAACAATGTAAAGCTGATCCCCTACTTTATCCCCAGTAGAAGCCTTAATCATGTTTTCAACTATTATATTCAGTCAGTCAGTTAAGTGCCATACGGCATACACGCTTGGGCGATCATGTCTCGAAATAGACATGACTGACTGGGTAGAAGATTATCCCGCAGTAGGTTGCCATTGCTTTCTGCGGTAGACTGGTTGCCACCCAAGGCTATAGAACCCAATCTGTTCTATTATTTAACCCATAACTGGAGGGAAGAGATGGATTAATACCTTTCCTAAGAGAAATCGGGGAGCCGAGTTCGAATTCCAGTTGAATTGCTTGCATTCACTTACGCGCAAATACCTTTGGGAAAGGTATTAATTCGCCTATTCCTTCCAGTTATGGGTTAAATAACAGGACAGATTGGGTTCTATAGCCTTGGTCGGCAACCAGTCTACCGCAGAAAGCAATGGCAACCTACTGCGGGATAATCTTCTGCCCAGTCAGTCATGTCTCTTTCGAGACATGATCGCCCAAGCATGTATCACGTATGGCACTTAACTGACTGAAGGGTATTTGTGCGTAAGTGAATGCAAGGAATTCGACTGATTTCGATTCTGAGTAATTCTTTGCATCTTAGCGGCTTTATTCCTTTTGTAGAGGTGAAAGAATTAAAAGAAAACATTATCAATTCCTTGCCCTTTGTAAAGAGTCAAATTTGAACAGAGGTATTTATTTTCGCTGTCTGCTACGAGCTTATCAATCATGTCTTCTATACATAACACTGAATTTCAAAGTTGAACGGCAATTGTTACTGTTTGACTGCTAAACATTTATTAACCCTTGTGTCTTTAGAAAAACTGATATTAATATTTGAACAGTGATTTCTATTGACACTGCTAGAAATTTATCAATCTTGGCTTTTTAGAAATGAAACGGGGTTTCTGAAAGACTTTTAATAGAAATCCTTCTGTAAAAAAAGACAGGCTTGTCTCCATAGAAGAATAGCTTTAGTCGCACTGTTAAACAAAATCATATTGACAGCTTGATGTTTTTCTTTTTAAATTATACAATGCTCGTGAGCCACTCAATGTAGTGGCTTTCTGTTAAAACGGTTATGAAGAATGATGCGCTCCATATAAACGAAAAAGAAGGTTGCATGGACTTCTTCTATGTGCCCTGTTACTTCAGGACGTAGGCGATCATGGCTTTCCACGTTTCCCTATTCCTGGTGGCTCTGAGCACGCCTTCTCCTGTTACACCATGCAATCCTCGTTCCGTCATCCACCTGATTAGGTCCTTCAAATATGTTATCCGTTGCTTTCCCCTGTCTCTTTTTCACTCTATCTGGCCTGTTAGTATCATATTCTCCAAGCCCTCCTTCCTCATTCCGTGTCCCAGGAACTTCAGCTGTCTCTTCCTGATGCTCAGTATTAATTTCCTTTTCGTTTCCATCATTTCCAAGACCTCATCATTGCTCACATGCTCGATCCATGATATTCGCAGCATCCTTCTGTAGAACCACATTTCAGTTGTTTCAAGTTTTTCCTTCATCTTTGATGGTATTGTCCAGCATTCACTAGCATATTGAAGAACGGACAACACATAGCAATCCAGAACTCTCTTCCTTGTTTCTAGCGAGATAGTCCTGTTTCTTAAAACCTTATTTAACTTCTGGAATGCTTCCTTTGCCATGCCAATTAGCCTTCGGATCTCTGTGTCGCCTTTCCGTCTTCTGTTATAACGCTTCCCAAAACAAGCTGTGATTAAAAAAGCTCAATCAGGCTTACTTCCCAAGAGTCGTAAAAAGTGAGTGTTACATGCAAGACATGAGCCACGTGTGGCGCACAAACCCCAGTTTAGTTAAATAATCAATATAAACATCTAAACTTATTTATAAATGGAACTTTGTCAGTGTGTATGTGCGTGTGTGTGTGTGTCTGTGTGTGTATCCGTTACCTATAGACTCCGAAACGGCTGAACCGATTTTCTTGATAATTTACACAGTTGTACTATAAGCGTCTGCGAGTGTTCTTAGCTAGGTTTTGTCCGATTTTAATCAAATTTGATACACTCATAGACAAAGTCATAAGAAACGATATTCAGAAGTTTCAAGGTTGCAGTTCTTACAATAGTGCAGAAAATTTGATATCGATACCAGGAAATCAAAATTTTGACTTACCACTGTTCAGATTGCGAAATCAGAGAGCCAAGTTCGAATTCCAGTCGAGTTCATTACATTAACTTACGTTCTAATACCCCTAGGAAAGGTATAACCCCCAACTCTTTTTTTTCTTATCATTTTATAATCATATCGCCCCAAGCAAGGCAGTTTACATTTTTTTAGATTCACTGTAAAATGGTTGGCCCTAGTTGCCAATCTCGTGGCTCGAGTAAATTCATATATAGGGGGCACCAGTGTGCTAAGTTCATCGGAGCAGAAGCCATGAAAGTATTTGTAGAAGAGACACAGGGAAGTCACATTGCGCCGGTGAGAAAGTGACTGTATCCGAGCTGCTAAGTCCGGATCGATCATATTACAGATTCTGCGTTAGATTTTGTCAGGAGAGCCGAGTTCGAATTTCAGTCGAGTTTATTGCATTAACTTATGTTCTAATACCCCTGGGAAAAATGAGAATCTATATCTTCTTAACCCCTTAATGGCTAAAAAGTAGGACAGACTGAATTCCATAGCCTTAGTAGGTAACCAGTCTTAAGATAGTGATGAAATAACCCATCTCCCGGCAGACCTGATCTATTTGTGATGGTACATCGGCCGATGAAAAAGACACACTGCTGAAATATTTCAACCGAGTGAGTTGTACATTCTATCGTAGACGGAAAATGCTTATATATATATATATATATATATATATATATATATATATATATATACTAGCAGTATAGCACGGAGTTGCTCGGGTGTAATGAAAGCTTTAAAACTAATCCATGGTCCTGGAGCTCAGACTCAGCCTAAAGAATATTTGTGTGAAGTTTAATGAGAATCGGATAAAAATTGTGGATTTGTATAAAGGACATACAGACAGATTAACAGACACACACACAGAAACATCTTGCCTTTTATATAAATATATTATCGATTTGTAAAAACTGCAACCTTGAAACTTCTGAATATCGTTTCTTATGTCTTTGTCTATGAGTGTATCAAATTTGATTAAAATCGGACCACCCCTTCTATAACCCGATTTTTTCGATTATCGATTTTCGATATTTATCGGGAGTACCTTGACACAAAACCTAGCTAAGAATACTCGCAGACGCTTATAGTACAACTGTGTAAATTTTCAAGAAAATTGGTTCGGTCGTTTCGGAGTCTATAGGCAACGGATACACACACACACACACAGAGGCAAAGTTCCATTTATAAATAAGTTTATATATATATATATATATATATATATATATATATATATATATATATATATATAGGACTCTCTCATCGGATTCGACGTATGAAGATCTGACAGCCTAATTGCTTCAGTTATGAAACCAAAGTAAACCGCCTGAAGACCCACTCAAATGATTTGATTAAATTCGTGAAGGCTTGCGCAAAACCATCCACACTTTTCGGAACTGCTGATATACTCGGTCGGTGCATATAAATGCCACAGATGAAGCAGACAATAGACCTTAGGCTTTTAATTATCCCGCAAAAGGTTGCCACTAATTGCTGCGGTAGACTGGTTGTCAGCCGAAGCTATAGAACACAATCTGTCCTGTTATTTAACCCATAACTGGAGGGAAGGGGCGGGTTAATTCCTTTCGCAAGCGTATTAGCGCGTAAGTAAATGCAGGGCATTCAACTGGAATTCAAACTCGGCTCGATATATATATATATATATATATATATATATATATATATATATATATATATATATATATATTGGGCGTGTATAATGATAATATACACTCTAAAAAGTTTGCCTTCTTCTACCGAGCGCTCGTAGCTCAGAGGTAGAATCGCCAACTGACGCCAATTCGGTCGGGTTTCAATCCTGGTTTAAAAGCAATCGGAGTCTAACCTTACTGATGATCTGTGAGACAGCGAAACAGATCTGGCTGCGGATATATATATATATATATATATATATATGTGTGTGTGTGTGTGTGTGCGTGTGTGTGGCTCGCAAGCCGCGTTTCGGATATTAATATTATAGCAGGGGTTCCCGATGTTTTTGTTCTTCTGTACCCTTTCACGTTTTTATACATATCTTGTACCCATAAAAATTGAGGGTGAAAAAGAAAAACAGTGATATTGAAACTTTATTGTGAATTATTTTTGGGTTGAGTGAATTGATAGGATGTGCGTCTGTGGTGCAGTAAATATCGGCTCAGAACAAGAAATCAGAGAGCCGGGTTCCAATTCCAGTTGAATTCGTTGCATTCACTTACGCGCAAATACCCTTGGGAAAGGTATTAATCCGTCTCTTCTAGTTATGGTTTAAGTAACAGGATAGATTGGGTTCTATAGCCTTGGCTGGCCACCAGTTTAACGCATAAATCAATGGCAGCCTAGTGCAGGATAATCTTCTGCCCAGTCAGTCATGTCTTTTTCGAGACATGATCGCCCAAGTATGGCACTTAATTGACTGAATTACTCAGAACAAAGTGAATTAAACACAGGTAATTTATAAAATAGTTTGATCCTTCATATATCTTTCTTTAAATAATCTATAATGGTCATTAATAAGTAAAAAATACAAAATCTATTCAAAACTGTAGACCTGTAACCAAAACTAACCAACACTAAAGATGGATGGGCTTTTTTTATTTATGTATTTATTTAATTTGTTTATTTTTATTTATTTTTTATTTATTTAATTATTTTTATTTATTTATTTGTTTATTTATTTTTATTTATTTATTTTCATTTAGTTGTTTATTTTTGTTTATTTTTTATTTATTTACTTATTTTTATTTGTTTATTTATTTATTTGTTTATTTATTTTTATTTATTTATTTATTTATCTTATTTATTTTTATTTATTTTTATTTATTTACTTATTTTTATTTATTTTTTGTTTATTTATTTTAATTATTTATTTGCTTATTTATTTTTATTTATTTATTTATTTATCTTATTTATTTTTATTTATTTTTATTTATTTACTTATTTTTATTTATTTATTCGTTTATTTATTTCATTTATTTATTTGCTAATTTATTTTTATTTATTTATTTATTTATCTTATTTATTTTTATTTATTTATTTATCTTATTTATTTTTATTTATTTTTATTTATTTACTTATTTTTATTTAATTATTTGTTTATTTATTTATTTTATTTATTTATTTATTTATTTTCATTTATTTATTTATCTTATTTATTTTTATTTATTTTTATTTATTTACTTATTTTTATTTATTTATTTTTTATTTATTTATTTATTTAATTTATTTATTTCTTGTTTATTTTTATTTATTTATTTATCTTATTTATTTTTATTTATTTATTTATCTTATTTATTTTTATTTATTTTTATTTATTTACTTATTTTTATTTATTTATTTGTTTATTTATTTATTTTATTTATTTATTTATTTATTTTCATTGATCTATTTATCTTATTTATTTTTATTTATTTATTTATTTATCTTATTTATTTTTATTTATTTACTTATTTTTATTTATTTATTTGTTTATTTATTTTATTTATTTATTTGCTTGTTTATTTTTATTTATTTATTTATTTATCTTATTTATTTTTATTTATTTATTTATTTATTTATTTATCTTATTTATTTTTATTTATTTTTATTTATTTACTTATTTTTATTTATTTATTTGTTTATTTATTTATTTTATTTATTTACTTATTTATTTTCTTTATTTATCTTATTTATTTTTATTTATTTTTATTTATTTACTTAGTTTTATTTATTTATTTGTTTATTTATTTATTTTATTTATTTATTTGTTTTTTTGTTGTTTTTTTTTTTTTTGCAACAAGCTCATTTATTCGTGTTTAAACAACAGCCGTAGTAGGACGAAGATTTTGGTCAAGAGTTTTGATCTGTGTTTCGATTTGATTCCTAACAACACTGAAAATGCTAACTTACAAAGTTATGTTGATGGAAATAACACCAGTCCTCAAATAGCAGGTTTAGCAATCAGTCGGTATGAATTTTGCATCGAGAACCATTAAACCACACAAATTTTTCTCATCACGTGAAGAATAAGCATTTTGCAGCTTTACCATTTCCTCTTGCATGCCTCTCCCAGCCTGCAGCACCAGACCATTTACGATAAAAAGATTCCTAAGATACACAACTTCATCTTCACCAAGGCTTGAGAAATAACCATCTTTTTTTTCTACCGGTTTCATAAGATGTTCAGTTGATTTTGTGATGTTGGGTCTCAGTTTGTGGATTTTAATCTAAACATTTCGTCACAGTACTTAACATTGGATGCGCGTTGTGGTGCAGTGGATATCGACTCGGAACAAAGAATCAGGGTGCCGAGTTCGAATTCTAGTTGAATTCCTTGCATTCACTTACGCACAAATACCCTTGGGAAAGGTATTAATCCGACTTAAATAACAGAACAGATTGGGTTCTTTAGCCTTGGCTGGCAACCAGTCTACCGCAGAAAGCAATGGCAACTTACTGCGGGATAATCTTCTGCCCAGTCAGTCATGTCTCTTTCAAGACATGATCACCCAATGCATATCACGTATGGCGCTTAACTGACTGATTGAATATAACAGTTGAAAACATGATTAAGGTTTCTACTGGACATAAAATCGGGGATCAGTTTTCTATTGGTATGAAGTAATAAACAGGACAGATTGGGTTCTTTAGCCTTGGCTGGCAACCAGTCTACCACAGAAAGCAATGGCAACTTACTGCGGGATAATCTTCTGACCTATCAGTCATGTCTCTTTCGAGACATGATCGCCCAAAACTTGTATCCCGTATGACAATTAAGTAACTGACTTAAAATAAAGACGTTATTAGACTGGATACTTCCTCTCTACGGCCGAAGTTTTGCGCGAAATGCTTTGATATTAGCTTTAAACTCACAAACTGTACTCCCTGAAGAGTACAAATGTACCACTGGGGGTACATGTACCCCAGTTTGCCCATCCATGTTATAGAGATTATAAGAATAAAAAGACTAAATAATTTTCGAAAAAGCGGAGCTTGTAATATTGGAACGGAGAAATCATTCTTTGCAGGAAATAAGTCTTTAATAAACAAATTCAGATACCTCACCACAAAATTAAGGATTTTATTGATACTGATGTTTTCTGTCATGAATAAATGTGAAGACAGCCGGAACTGCGAAGATTGATAAGTGCCATAAGCAAATGCCTTCGGAAGTGAGGCCCTGATAACGGAAGAATAAACGTACAGCAGAGAATAAATAGTAAGATGGAAGTTACAAGGCGAAAAAGAAGCCAGACACGAAAGCAATGCAGACAGGGAAGCGAAGAATTCAGAATCTCGGTTGCTAAGTTACGAGATGTTGAAAAAAAATGGAATTTGTCAGTTTTGAATTCAGTATATGCTGAGGCCGGAATGTTAGAATTTAAACTGACTTAAAATAAAGAAGTTATTAGACTGGATACTTCCTCTCTACGGCCGAAGTTTTGCGCGAAATGCTTTTTTTTAAAAAGAAATGGTAAATAGCATTTACTATTTTATTAAGAGATAGATAGATAGATAGATAGATAGATAGATAGATAGATAGATAGATAGATAGATAGATATGAACAGACTGGGATAGATAGATAGATAGATAGATAGATAGATAGATAGATAGATAGATACTGCACAAACTGGGATATGATAGATAGATAGATAGATAGATAGATAGATAGATAGATAGATATGAACATACTGAGATAGATAGATAGATAGATAGATAGATAGATAGATAGATAGATAGATAGATAGATAATGAACAGAATGAGATAGATAGATAGATAGATAGATAGATAGATAGATAGATAGATAGATAGATAGATAGATAGATAATGAACAGAATGAGATAGATAGATAGATAGATAGATAGATAGATAGATAGATAGATAGATAGATAGATAGATAGATATGAACAGACTGGGATATGATAGATAGATAGATAGATAGATAGATAGATAGATAGATAGATAGATAGATAGATAGATAGATAGATACTGCACAAACTAGGGATAGATAGATAGATAGATAGATAGATAGATAGATAGATAGATAGATAGATAGATAGATAGATAATAAGAACAGAATAGATAGATAGATAGATAGATAGATAGATAGATAGATAGATAGATAGATAGATAGATAGATAGATAGATAGATAGATAGGATATGTGTTTTATGCTATTTTTAAGTAATATTTTGGAATACTGTTTGATATAATTAAATGTAGCACATTATACTGAATAATGCCATGAATGTTCATTCATGCTTGTTATTTTGGTTGGTTAATTGCTTGGTTGGTTGCGTAATTGGTTGATTGGCTGATTTTTTTTAGTGGCTTATCAACACCTTTATGGGTTATTTAATGCCAAATTGTGAATAATATGAACACAATTTTATGGTTTCATCTAAATATATTTTGAACCTATTAGTACACTTTCAACTACAGATAAAATGTATTGCAGGTCATTTTGCTATAAAATGGTTTATTAGTAATTCTACTATAAATATGTATTTTTGGTTGGTTGATTTTGTTTAGCGGGATATCGACGCTCCTCTGAATTATTTAATGCGAAAATATCTACACTTATTTATAAATGGAACTCTGTGTGTGTGTGTGTGTGTGTGTGTGTGTGTGTGTGTGTGTGTGTGTGTGTGCACGTGTGTGTGTGTGTGTGTGTGTGTCTGTGTGTCTGTGTGTATGTGTCCGTTACCGAAACGGGTGAACCGATTTTCTTGAAAATTTACACAGATGTACTATAAGCATCTGCGAGTGTTCTTCGCTAGGTTTTGTGTCGAGGTACCTCCGATAAATATCGAAAATCAATAATCGAAAAAATCGGGTTATAGAAGGTGTGGTCCGATTTTAATCAAATTTGATACACTCATAGACAAAGACATAAGAAACGATATTCAGAAGTTTCAAGGTTGAAGTTCTTACAATAGTGCAGAAAATCGATAATATATATATATATACATATATATATAAAAGGCAAGATGTTTGTGTGTGTGTGTGTGTGTGTGTGTGTGTGTGTGTGTGTGTGTGTGTGTGTGTGTGTGTGTGTGTGTGTGTGTCTGTTTATCTGCCTGTATGTCTGTATTTTTTCAGCCCCTTTATTTTAGTTTTTGCTTCGGGTTTGGCTCTAAGTAGGTATAATTGTAGTTCTTAGTGTCAGCCATGATACCATTTACTCACAGGACTTATTTAGCCTTCAAAATTCAGTTGACTACGAAAAGAACTTATTTGATATCGATACCAGGAAATCAAAATTTGACTTACATCCATTCATTTTTCTTTCAGTCTACGGTTTCGCTTTAACTGGGAGCAACTATTGCTTTTTGGTCTTTCGGGCCAACGTCCAAAGACTCCAGGACCATGGATTAGTTTTAAAGCTTTCATTACACCCGAGCAACGCCGGGCTATACTGCTAGTTTAGAATACAATTGTATGGCTTCAACTAAATATATTGTTTTTTTATATGTATGAAAAAATCTATTACTGATATTTTTACTGCAACTTGTTTTCTAATTTGATGATTTTTTTTTTTTTGTGTGTGTGTGTGTGTGTGTGTGTGTGTGTGTGTGTGTGTGTGGAGACTATTTGCACATAGCTGGAACACTAATAACCCCGGGTTATAGTAGACCTGTGAACAAAAGTAATTAAAAAATCGTTCCACGCTCCTTACTGCAGGATGTAGTTTATTGTCATACCCAGGAATTCAAGTATATCTATAATTTCACAAAAACAACAATTTCTTGTACGCAATGTCATTTTTATCATCACCACGCAACGCCCCTGTTCCTGACACAACCTTCTTCTTCTTCTTCTTCTTCTTCTTCTTCTTCTATGTGCCCTGTCTTTTCACATAGCAATCTAGAACTCTTCTTTGGTTGTAGTGAAAGTTTCCTGTGTCTTCATACTTTACTCAGCTTCTGGAACGCGTCTTTTGCCATGCCAATTCGCCTTCGGATCTCTGTGTCACACTTTCCGTCGTCTGTTAAAACACTTCCCAGGTATTTAAATTTTTGTACCTGATTGATTTTTGCATCCCCCACTGTTATTTGACATTTTGGGTTGCTCTTTGTTTCTGATGACCATTCCCGAATTGTTCCCATCAAAGTACTGACCATGCTCGACGTTGCTTAACTTCAGTAAGCAAATGAGAACTTGTCCTTTCTGCATGATTTGACTATCAGTAGACTTAACAGATATGATAGAATAAAGTAAATGCAAAAGCATTAAGTTTAAAGACATTTCTCTGATTTCCCTAACATTGATCGAATGTCTCTGCTGGAAACTTTCGCATCGGTCTAATAGGATTACATAGAATGCAAAGAAACGCAATAATAATCTTAGTTAACTTTTGAAATTTTTGTGCGTTCTTTAATATTCTTAAAAATAATGCTGAAAAATTTTGCATCAGTCTAATATATAAGATGACATAGAATGCAGACAAAAAACAATAAAATGTTAAGGCCTATTTA
This sequence comes from Ascarosepion bandense, assembly GCA_037127315.1. Classification (NCBI taxonomy): domain Eukaryota; kingdom Metazoa; phylum Mollusca; class Cephalopoda; order Sepiida; family Sepiidae; genus Ascarosepion; species Ascarosepion bandense. The sequence goes on from JBBBDQ010001420.1 coordinate 1,133,810, forward strand.
AAGACACTTCTCTGATTTCCCTAACGTTGTTCAAAAGATTCTGCTGGAAACATTTATATTATCCTAATAGAATTATATTAAATTGTATGCACACAAGTGCAATAAAGATCCAAGTTGATTTCAAACACTTCTGTGATTTTCCTAATATTGTTAAAAACTAGTGATGAAAACTTGTATGTCACCCTACTAAAAAGAAATAAACAGAATGTAAACTTATGATCATATCAAGTTCAAACACTACGATCACTGAAGTTAAGCAACATCGAGTCTGGTCACTATCTAAATGGGTAACCGCTTGAAAATACCAAGTCCTGCTGTGCTGGTGGTGTAATGAGTAACGGCCCGGAATTGGAAATCGGAAATCAGAGTTCCAATTCCTGTCGGGTTCATTATATTCACTTATGCGCGAATACCCTATTTATCCACTTCACCTCCCCCATCTATGGGTTAATTATTAGAACTTGTATTAATAAGTCATTATTATCTCCAAAAATATTCTTACAATCTAAAATATTTTTGGCTTTAAATAACCTGGCAAAAGTTGATAGTCTGCGAAAAATATTCAAATCAATCAATAAGCTGAATGTCAGTGATAGACGGTTGGGTAATCATGTCTCGAAAGTGACATGATTGTTGGCAGTAGATTGCCATTAATTTCTGCGGTAGAGTGGTTGTTAACCAAGGCTATACAACCCAATATGTACTGCTATTTAACCCATAGCTGGAAGGAAAGTGACAGATTAATACAGAATATAAACTTATGATCACACCAAGTTTAAAAATTAGTTCCTGTACGATCACTGAAGTTAAGCAACATCGAGCCTGGTCAATACCTAAATGGGTAACTGCTTAGACATACTAAGTCCTGCATCATGTCTCGAAAATAACATGACTGTTGGCTAGCAGTAGGCTGCCATTAATTTCTGCTATTTAATCCATAGGAGGGAAAATGGCGGATTAATACCTTTTTCAGGGGTATTTGCGTGTAAGCAACGAATTTAACTGGGATTTGAACTCGGCTCTCCGATTTCTCGTTCTTAGTCGATATCAACTGCAACACAACGCTCATTTTGAACAGAATGTACACAAATGTAATAAAAGGCTGGATTAATTCCAAAGGCACTTATAAGATTTCACTAATATTGTTAAAAATATATGCCTGTGAACATTTGAATCAGTCTAATAGATATG